>WEIU01004673.1:44239-74135 GCA_013389925.1 Aegithalos caudatus
AAGAAAGAAAGAAAGAAAGAAAGAAAGAAAGAAAGAAAGAAAGAAAGAAAGAAAGAAAGAAAGAAAGAAAGAAAGAAAGAAAGAAAGAAAGAAAGAAAGAAAGAAAGAAAGAAAGAAAGAAAGAAAGAAAGAAAGAAAGAAAGAAAGAAAGAAAGAAAGAAAGAAAGAAAGAAAGAAAGAAAGAAAGAAAGAAAGAAAGAAAGAAAGAAAGAAAGAAAGAAAGAAAGAAAGAAAGAAAGAAAGAAAGAAAGAAAGAAAGAAAGAAAGAAAGAAAGAAAGAAAGAAAGAAAGAAAGAAAGAAAGAAAGAAAGAAAGAAAGAAAGAAAGAAAGAAAGAAAGAAAGAAAGAAAGAAAGAAAGAAAGAAAGAAAGAAAGAAAGAAAGAAAGAAAGAAAGAAAGAAAGAAAGAAAGAAAGAAAGAAAGAAAGAAAGAAAGAAAGAAAGAAAGAAAGAAAGAAAGAAAGAAAGGAAGGAAGGAAGGAGGGAAGGAGGGAAGGAGGGAAGGAGGGAAGGAGGGAAGGAAGGAAGGAAGAAAGAAAGAAAGAAAGAAAGAAAGAAAGAAAGAAAGAAAGAAAGAAAGAAAGAAAGAAAGAAAGAAAGAAAGAAAGAAAGAAAGAAAGAAAGAAAGGAGAGAAAAACTGAATCAGTATTGACAACTCAATCCTGGACAACTCAATCCAGGTGATTTATTTGTCCAGGAGTGGTGCCAGGACAGAGGGGAACCTCTGTGGGCAGCAGGTCCTGTGCTGCAGTAGTTGATGCCTCATCCTGGGAGACCAAGGCAGGGAGTTAAAGGAACAAGAGGAATCACAGCTTCCTCTCCTAATGCCCTGAGAGTGACTGCCCTGGCCTAAGGGATCACCATTTCTCCAGGACAAGTCAGAAGTTTCCTGGGGTTCATAAAAACTTCATTTTAAGTCCCGCAGTCCCGTTAATCTCATTCTTTTGTGTGAGAACACTGTTTAGGGAATCCAAATGGGATCACCTGGTGACCTGTGTCCAGTCCTGGAGGTGAATTTTCATCTCCCAGAGCTGTGGCAGCTCTGTCTTAGAGACTGTGGTGCTCCCTCCTCCTGCCCTGCTCAGCACTAATCCTCTCCAGAGCTCCAGCTAGATGGGTGCCCTTCTTGATCCAAAGCCCACTTGCAATAGCAATGATCAAAATTACTTTATCTTGCCTTAAATAATCTCACATGGGTTCTCACAATCCAGCTCTGTTTTCATTGCTCAAATCCATAATATAGGGCTGGAGCAACTCCTCAACAAAGCTGCTCTTTCCTGACCCCTTGACATCTTGGGCAAGGAATATAATGACCTCCATTGATTCAGCTGCTGGTAGCAAGAGAGAAGGGGAAGAGGTTTCCCATTTCCTCCCCAGTGAGGCTTCTATGTTGGTGGAATTGTTAAAGGATTTTGTTTTCTGTCCAAGAGAGTCCTTTGCTGGTGCCAGGGTTGCGTGCGGGAATAAAAACAAGGAACAGAGGAGAGGGGGAGACAAATAATTCAGATGAGGGAAGGATTTACTCCATGCAGGATGTCTGTCTGTTTGGAGACAGCCAGAGCTGGAATGAATCTTGTCTTGTGGAAAGGCTACAGCAAAAACAGTCTATAAGGGGAGAGTAAATTTACTGTTCAGTCTGGTAACTCTGATACTCTGGGGATTCAGGAGAGGTGGAATTCACAGCCAAGGTCTTTAATGGCAGAGATGGGAAACAAGCATCCTTCAGGTTAATCTGCAGGAGGTTTGGATATGGAGTCCTTGGCAAAAAGGTCTCTGCAGTATGTGAAGGACCTCTCTAGAAGGTACTAGAAGCTGCTCAGATCCATCTGTGCTGTCACCTCTCTAGGTCACGCCACCAGCAGCAAACACACCCAGCATCTGCTCCCTCACAAAACCCCCTGTGAGCACAGCTCATGTCCAGGTAACAACACCTGTTTGGGGGAAACATAGAAGGGAGGAAAGATTAATGAAACATAACTAGTGGAGGAGCTGAGTATAGTCTCACTTTATATGTTTTAGCAACTAAAAATTAACCCACACTAAAATAGGTGATATATTTTTATAGCCTTTTAAAGGAAGTCTCAGACAGGCTGAATGAAAAAAGGGAGTCTTGCTATAAATGTAAAGTAGGTCCCTTTTTTTTTTTTTTTTTTTTTTTTTTTTTTTTTTTTTTTTTTTTTNTTTTTTTTTTTTCTGGTTTGTTTTTCTACCTCTGCTTTTAAGGAATACTTACCAATACCAAAGAAGATCAAAGAGCTTCTACAGCCTCCTGAAATGTTTAGCAAACAAAGTGTAACTGGAAAGAATTTCTCCTTTATGCTTCCTTTCATTACTTTGTCTCCTGCTCAGTAGTGATAGGTACTTATGTATTCCATAATGCAGTTTTGCAAGGATATCTTCCCTGGGTTTCCTCATTATTCCACAGTGTAACTAGTACACATCAATAGATGTATTTGTGATCAGACACACAGTGTGTAAAAATACAGGTGTGCATGGGAGGAAAAGAGGAGTATCTGCCTTGTCTGCTGTGAAATGCACAAAAGAAGGAACCTTTAGGCTCACAAAATCATGGAATGGTTTGGGTTGGAAGGGAGCTGAAAGCTCATCCAGTTCCACCCCCTGCCATGGGCAGGGACACCTCCCACTGTCCCAGGTTTCTCCAAGCCCCATCCAGCCCAGCCTTGGACACTTCCAGGGATCCAGAGGCAGCCACAGCTTCTCTGGGAAACCTGTGCCAGGGCCTGACCACCCTCACAGGGAAAAATTTCTTCCACATATCTAATCTCAACCTGATTTTTCAGTTTAAGGCCATTCCTCACACGATCACAAGAAGAAAATTGGACAAAGTTAAACCCAATGAGTAATATTAGAGATTTTTATGCTTTTAGCTCATGAGACGCCTGAGATTTGTGACATTTCTTCCTGTGTTGGGATTATTTTTAAAGGCTGGATATTTCTGCAGCCTGGAGAAGCTGCACAGCCCCACAGGATTGCAATCAATACAAGTTAAAGCCGGTGTGAAACATTATGTGTTTGTGAGTCAATTAGATTCATCCACCAGAGGTCATTAGATGATCAAATGACACTTTCCTCCTGTCTCTATAAGTAAAGATATCAGCATTCTGTGCTATAAAAAATGCATTCTCATTAATAATAAAAACCTTAAAGGAGAAATAAAAGTGTTATGAAGTAAATTATCCCACAGTGAAGTTCATGATTTTAAATAGCTTTGATAAGAAAACAAAAATGGGTTCTGGATAATATTACAAAGAGAAATTAGAATTCTCATGAATTCTTATTCCAAAATAATGGGAGATGCTTACAAGGTAAGTTTGACTCTCCATTATTCAAATAACATATTTCTAATTGTATGGTCTGAATGGC
Source organism: Aegithalos caudatus (assembly GCA_013389925.1). Taxonomy (NCBI): domain Eukaryota; kingdom Metazoa; phylum Chordata; class Aves; order Passeriformes; family Aegithalidae; genus Aegithalos; species Aegithalos caudatus. Next base: position 47,624 of record WEIU01004673.1, read on the forward strand.
ATAAACTCTGCCAAGAATGGTCCATGACTATATAAAATATGAGGTAATATGAGAGAGGTGCCTAATTGTGCTTGTAATGAGGTGGAATGAATCTCCCAGCTTTCATTGCATACCTTTACACCAATGGAAAACAGGAGTCCTTCTGCCAAATAAAATGAAGTGGATTTAGAAACAGAAAATCCTTCTTTCCTTCTTTCTTTTTTCACTGTCTAGTTTCTCCCTATCCTCACTTTGACTTTTACCTTCCCTTAGTTTCTCTACTTGTGACAGAACCTTTCTCTTCCTTCTCACATACCCTCTTATTTCATTTCACACATCACCTAAATGTAATATCCTTCTGTTCTGGCTAATGTCCTTCAACTCCTCCATTTCTCATTTTGTCTTTACAATTTCATTAATTTGGGGCCTGATCTTGGAGTCACCACTGAAAGAAATGAGCTCCATGCAGGATTATTAATGTATCTGAGGATTTCAGGTCTTCTGGGATCACTTGGGATTGCTTCTCATTTACAGTTGTCCTCTTCATTGTACTAAAATTGGTAGAAGATAATAGGAGATATTTGTGATGGAGAAATTCATAATTTATCAAATACCTTTTATCCAAATTTTCCCCAACATATCACCTTTCCCTTCACAGTAAGTACCAGGTACGTTGTTCACAAGTGAAGTAACATTTTAATATTTTTTAATATTTGAATCAAAGGGTGAAGTCAAAGCTGCTCAGAGGGCCCTGGCAGCTGTGATTTGGGTTTGTAGCCATAGCTCAGGCAGTGGGACAAGCAATGAAGGCACAGTGAATATAGCTGAGCCTTCCCTCTATCCCAGGAAGATAAATGATTTTGGTTCTTGGGTCTGAGATCTCCGTCTTGCCTAAGAGATCATGGTTCTTCTGAGTCTCATTTGGAAGTTTAGCTAGAAATGTCAAGTTTTAGCCACTTTAGCCTGAATAATTTTTCACTTTTAGTCTCCATATGTCATGGAGGAATTGAAGCTGGGTACAGGGTCCCATCTGCTGCTGAACAAAGAAGTGAGTGGTTTTGCAGAGCAGAGAACAAAAATCCCAGGAAGGGGTGGGAGGCCAGGGTGTGCTGAGGCTTCACACCCAGGAATGATCCTGTGATGTCAAAGGGTTGTGGGAGGAGGAGCTCTAGGACTGAATGTTTGGCACCTTCTGGTGGGCTCCTGGAATTTCTCTGGTGAACTTGCAGTCCTTGAACAGTGAAAGTAAACCTGCTAGAAGGAAGCAAAATTCTCTGATTTACCTCCACAATTTTTCCACAAGGAATCCTTGATTCCCAAAAGTTCAGGATATTACCAACAGAAGAGATGCAAGCTGACCTATAATATAACATTTAAATAACATTAAAGACCAACATGAAAAAAATAAAATATGGGGGGAGTAAAAGGCAGATTGAAGCCTGGAGGTGAGGGAAAAACCACTCTGGATTCTGATATTTAAGCTTTTATTGGTTTGAATGTATAAAAGAATAGGGAAGGAAATAACTATCTCCTTACTGGTTAGCCATGCCTGAGGCTGCTGGTAAGAAGTTTAGGATCATGAACAGTCCCATTAGCTGCAGGAAAATGGTTCAATTTAGCATCATCTCTACCTGTAATAACAGTGAGTTGAGCTGAGCTTGATTTGAAAAATAAAACAAATATTACATGTGTGTATACATAGGTATGGTGGTTTAAATTAGGCAGAATCTTTTGAATATTTAGAATGATTGAATTCTTAATGTTGGAAAAGGTGTCTAAAATTATCGAGTCCACTCACCCAGCACTGCCAAAGCCACCCCTAACCCCTGTCCCCAAATGCCACATCCCCACATTTTTGAACACTCAGAGATGGTGACTCTACCCTGGGCAGCCTGTTCCAGTGCCTGAATTTTTCATAACCCACCCAAAGTATTAATGAGCAGTTTTGTTTTCCCAATCACAGAGTCACTGCTCTTCCCCTTTGAATTTGGATGCAAACTGACAAATTCAGGAATGATCAATTCAGATTTTGTCCCCTATAACCTCTTAGCAGTGAGTGCCTGCAGCAATGAACCTCAGTGCATGTCCAGACAGTCTGGATTGTTTTCTGTATTTTTGAGAATTCCTTAGTCTGTGTGCCTTTTGTCTTGTTATTAGCAGTGCAGAGGAGTGCTGGAGATCTGCTCTCTAGAGTTTTTATCAGTGTCTAGGAAAAAAAAAATAAAACAAACAAAAAACCAAACAAACTCCAAACTAAACTCAGTCAACTCTTACGTTAAAGGCTTATTTTTACCTCTGGCCAGTACTAATACCACTGAGTGAATATAATAAAACATTCCTATTTTTGTCTTCTAAGGGTGAAATTACAGTTGAGCTTCACTAATGGCAGCTTCCCCAGTCTGCACCATTTCTGGTGGACTCACAAACTCCTTCCACTTAATCTTCTACCCCCATGGCAACCCCAGCTCTCCCCACCTCTCTGTGGGTTCTCAAAGATCACATCTCCAGACACTTTTCTAGAGACATTCTAGGAATAATAAAGACTCAGAGTCTGATAACCTGGCCTGGCCCACTTGAAGTTTAACAGGTAGTTTAGGCTATGAACACATGCAGGTTTTCAGAACTGGATGTTACAGAAATAAGGAATACAGAAGTAAAACTCTAATTTCATTTAGAAACTCACACAGCATCATCTTCTCCAGTGATCAGATTCTAACTGGAGTCAGTGCAAGATGTTTCAGAAGGACATGGCAAAGTGGATGACTTTAAGATGAATCTCCTACAACAGGTATGGGATATTAGTTTATCTCTGTGTTTCTGGATTATTGGTCAATGTTATTTTTTGGTTGGTTTCTACGCTGAAAAAAAAAAAAAAAAAAAAAAAAAAAAAAAAAAAAAAAAAAAAAAAAAAAAGGGTTAAACCAAAATCTCACCTCACTCTAATGAGCTCTCTCGAGACCCCCAGAAATATGTGTTATGTCATTTTAATGGGGCACAGCAATTTGCTGTATCAGAATAATGAAACATAGACTCCTAAGGCTGGAAGGGACCTCAAGAGGTCACCTCTTGCATGGCCCAGCCCTAGGGCAGGATCAGCTCTACCTGTGTTGTTTCTCAGAGCTCATCCTCTAACCTGTTTGTAAAGGCCTTTAATGAAGGAGATGCCACAGAAGGTTTAGTTTGAACACCATCACACAGCATTATTTCATCCTGAACAGCACATAAGTGACATTTTTTTAAAGAAAACATGCAAGCTGAAGCTGAAGATGATGTGTGCAATTTTAATACTGTGGGTACATGGGCAAAAAAAATAAATAGAAAAAAAAGAATTTTGAAATCTGGGAAAGTATTAAGAACTCATGAAAATCATCTAATGACTGATGAATGAAACTGATTATGAACTGTTGGAATTGCTTCAAGTGCAGTTTGACATGAGCAGTGTTTATGGGAGTTAAATTTATCATAGAAACACAGAATTACAGCATGAGTTGTGTTGGAAGGGACCTTGCAGCTCATCTCATTCCAGCCCCCTGCCCTGGGCAGAGGCACCTTCCACTGGATCAGGCTGCTCCAAGCCCCATCCAACCTGGCCTTAGACACTTCCAGGGATGGGTCATCCATGAACTAGCCCAACATATGCAGACTTATTTTGCTACACTAATGGAAAGTGACACCAAATGCCATGGATTAATTACATGCAAAATGCCTTCTTTTGTTAATTAAACAGTTTTGCCTTTAAAACCCATTAGAAAGTCTCATTTCAATTCTTTCTTCAAAAATAAAAGATGAATACATGTGTCTGATTTGTTTCCCTTATTTATACACCAGTTTTTATCCTTTTATTATCTATAGTAGTATTTGTTAGCTCCATGTACATCCCTTCCATTCTCCTCTATTATCCCTGAGACAAGGATCAAAACTGAAACTCAGCTAAGGATGAAGGAATGGTGGGGACTCTTGTGGTCATGTCAAATATGTGGGGTTATGTTCTCTTCCTATCTCTATGTAAGTAACATTCACATTTTACCAATTTTTTGTTTTTAAAAAAATTGACTGGGTTATTTATTTTGCCCTTGAAAAGCTTAAATAATCATGATTGCCCTTAGTCCCATTGGTGGTGTATTGATACAGGCTATTTCCCATCTGCTTGTTCCCCTTCCCTGCAAACAGTTTTCTCATTTATTCTACCTCATGTCTGGTCTTTAAATATTAAAGATACTCCCCCCTTCTCTTTTAAACCTTCATTTACTATTTTCACCTAAACAAGCTTTATTTTGTGGCTTTGAGGATGCTTAATTCCATGGCCTGTATAATAAACAACATTCAGAGATGCCAGAAGATCCATCCTTTTTTGGGGAGAGGTTACATTTGTCTCTCCCACGCAGGTTTTGTTTTTTTTTTCCTGGTTAGATTCAGCTTAGGGAAATCAGTCTTCCTCCAGGCAGGCAGGGTATGGAGGAGGAGAGAGAAGCACATCCTGCCTGCAAATCACAAGCAGAATTAGGTCAGGAGGCCACGTGCAGCCAGGCAAGCATCAGTTTTAGCTCTGTGATCAATGCAGCATCACCCACCCGCACTGGGCTTGTTACAGCTTCGTGGCAGTGAGGAGGGATGGGAATTTCAAACTGCTTCCTTGCAGGGAAGGGTGAACTGTTCCCTGGGATGGCAAGAGCAAGAGGCAATGTGACTCATGAGTTTATCACATGAGGTGGGTGTGGGCTCCTGCCCCTGTTCAAAGGATCCTTTATTTTGCATTAAATGGTTATTTCATATAACAGAGAAACAATGCTGGGAGCAAGGGCTGGGAGCAAAGGCCTCTGTGTTGAAAATGTCATCCCCAGTATCAAAACTTTCCTTCCCTCTGCACTTCTGAGTTAGCAGGGTTAAAACAAGGACAGAGATCTTCTGTGATGTTTGAAGGAGGAAACACTAGCACATCTTTATAAAAACCCAGTGGAGATATTGGCTGCAGATTTAATTGGCCACTGCAACTGGTTTATTAGCAGTGAACTTGTCTTGGGAGCATGAGGTGGGATGTACCTTGAAGGACTTTCTTGGTACAGGTCACAGTGGGATTGAAAGGGCCAGGGGATATATAGACAAGATGTGGGGTCCTTTGGGGGAGAGGAGAGAGGCAGAGTGAGAGGGAAAGCAGTAAAAGCAGTTTGAAGGAGGGTGTGAAAGGTAAAATGAGATCCTCACTTACCTAACAGCACAGACACAGCCCTGATGCATCTCTCTTCAGAAGCATCACTGCCCATGGCAGGGGGTTGGAGCTAGATGATCCTTAGGGTCCCTTCCAACCCAAAGTGATTTTATGATTAACATATCTGTGCAAAAAAATATGAGGATAAAGTATTTAATTTTATTCTCTTATTCCACTAAGTTTAGGGGTAATTACATTTCACAGGGATGTGTGGTGACTCTACCTCCCTCATACTTTGAACACAATTTCTCTGAAATATCTGCAATTTGGTGCTGGAGATTCCAGGGTTACACCAAAACAGGCTTCTCAGGGAATGGTCACAGCTTCAAGGCTGCCAGAACTCCAGTAGTGTTTGCACAACTCTCTCAGCCACACAGTGGAATGGTTGGGGTTGTCCTGTGCAGGGCCAGGAGTGGAACTCAATGATCCTCGTGGGTGCCTTCCAGTTCANGAAACCACAATACCTCTTATTATTCAAAAATAATTTGAAGAAGCAATGAAATTTGCTTGGTGCAGGGCTGCACTTGACTTCAGGCAGGCAAGAAAGCAGACTCTTAATGCTGACACCAAAACCATCTCTCTTCCCTGCTAAATCAGAAGCCTGGAGCTGAAGAAGGATATTTACACCTATTTGAACAGAAGCAATATCTCATCACCATATGATGACAGACAGTAGATAATAGTGACCACATCTAATAAGAATGTCTTCCAATATAAGTATATATGTGTATATATATAAATATCTGTATACCTATAGGATAGGTATATACCTATGTAGATTCTAATATCTTACATGTAGTACCTATATAGTACTTCAAATCTTATGCATAAATCTGTGCATTTCTGTTTCTTTATATGCATATTATATATTTATATCTATATCTATCTATATATATGTAGATCAATATATCTTTATATACCTGCCACTATCCAGTTATAAATATATACAGTCAGTGGCAGACACATGTATGCAATTTACATATTAACAACAGATTCTACTCTGTGAAACATCTGTGTAAACACTGAGTTACTTACTGACCTCATTGGAAAGGCAGAGAACAAACTCTGGCCAAGTACAGTCAACGGACACGAAAAGAACCCAAAATGGTCTAAATTCTAATGGTCTAAAGGTCTGAATTCAGCACCATTAAAATACAAAAACCAGGGGGGTTAAAAGAAGTCAGATGGTCGGCACCAGAGCCGGGTTATGTATTATGCATGTGCTTCATACAGTCCTGTGTGTCGGTGGATTGGTATCCAAAGAAATAAGTTGAAGTTGTGACCTGTCTGCTTTTGATTTACTGAGGTCAAAGAGAGCGGATACCTCTTCTTCACGGGGAGTTATGTATGTAAATCACTGCCCAGCTAAGCCAAGTGTGGGCAGTACCTCCTTGTTACTTGGGAAAAAAATTCCTGCTCGGCTCCCGATTGCTGCAGCTGTGATACGAAGATGGATTTGCTGGACTACTCCCCCTTTATTTTTTTTTTTTTTTTCCTGTTGGAATTTTGCTAAAGGTTTGTTCGCTGAAAGGCTGGATGTGCTGTGAGCGTTTCCCCCTCCTGAGCGGTGGCATTGCTGAAAGGAACAGAAAACGAGCTCCATGTGAGTGTCAGCCGAATTCTCGGAACAGCTCTTGCCCTACGTAGTGAATGAGAGTCCTGGGAAGTGTTTGTAGCCTAACACACACACACACAAAAAAAAAAGGGTCGGTATCTGGGCCAGAGGGTGAGAGCTGTTACATGTGTCCCTGTCTCCTGCTGCTTGGGGCCACCGGAGTTCAGGGAATAACAATAAAGAATTAGGGAGCGAGAGGCACGTGTGCTGCAGCTGATTCCGCCCGCTCGGAGCCCAGCCATTCGTCGTGCCCCGTGCAAATGAGTTCTGCGGAGCCAGCAGATGGGACTCCGGGTGTGCATGTGCCCGGCACACAAGGGGACTTGGGTGTCACTGAACTTCTGCTTTATTGTCACAGCGGCTCTTTCTGTGGGACCGTCTCGCTCGTGGCTTTTTAAACACGCCAAGCTTTCTCTGGAGAAGTAAATGCGAGAGCTGAAAGAAGAAAACAAACAGACAAAAAAAAGGCTCGAGCCCCAAACATTAACCAGACGCTGGTAATTACATTTACTGTGACACTTTTGGCATTTCCTCTGCTTATAAGGGGAAAGCTGAGTCTGAAGTGACAGTGGGAAATAAAGAAAGGGTTTAAGTGTTGATCTTTTGTTTTAGTGGTGGCTGTGGTGAAAAGATGCCAGGCAAAGCCTGTGGGTGTCACTGGAAGAACTTCAAGCTTGAGTTCAGATTCAAACCAGAATAAAGAAATAATGTGGGGTTAATCCTTTCAGCATTAGCTAGGTAGAAGTTAAATATATCAAATATTCCTAGATGCTAAGAAGAAATTTTTCCCTGTGAGGGTGGGGAGGCCCTGGCACAGGTTGCCCAGGGAAGCTGTGGCTGCCCCTGGATCCCTGGAAGTGTCCAAGGCCAGGTTGGATGGGAACAACATGGGATAGTGAAAGCTTAAAGATTACCCAGTTCCAACCCACCATGGCACACATGGAACTGGATAACCTTTAGGGTCGCTCCAAACCAAACCATTCCATAATTCCATGATCTGAGTTGTTCCCTGCAGTCATGGAGGACACAGGGACAGAGGGGAGCAGGTTCAGGGTCCTCAGGAGGCAGCTCTCCCTCTCACAGCTGGTTGGGATGTGAAGCTGTGAGCTCAGCCACTCTCCTGACATGCACATCCCAAACTGGAGGGAAAAAGGGGTCACATTTGGTGCTGGCTCCCATTTAAGTCATGTTATCAGCCAAGCTTTCCTCTTCTGTTAGCAGGATGAGTGCTGGGAACAAAGGCCAGGCCAGTGGGCACTGTGGCACATGCTTGTGAATGCTTTTATTGGGGTTAATGGTGCCACTTGCAGATTAAAAGGCTGCAGGAGCTCCAACATGTGCACATTCCCATGGGCTTTGTGTCTATCCTGAGAAAAAGTGGGCCTGTGTCAGGATTGCAGGGCAGCGAGGCATCAGTATAGCAGGGCAGGGAATAAACGGAAAGGAGCTGAAAATTTTCAATGAAATCTTTGGAAGAGGCTGGCTCTTTGTTGAATCCACAGGTTTTCTCAGGAAAAAAAAATAGCTAGTTTAATATTAAAGAAAAATGAGAGGACAGTAGGGATGTCAAAAAATATAAAAACAGCCCACTTGAGCATTACCAAATTTTTAAGAAGAGGTTTTTTTTGGTCAACAGACATTTTCAGTTTTGACGTTTAAAGCAATTTATGGTAAAAGGAAAGACTGAAAAGAAGAAATAATTTAGATCTGTTAAAATGAAACACACTAATTCATATCTATTTCCATTAGAAATTCAATTTTTTTTTTTCCCAGTAAGTTTCAAAGGGGTCAAAAATTTGTGGTTTTATTTAGCTTTCTGAAGATTTGGCCTGGGTCTTCGTTAATAACCAGACAGATCAAGAACTTCACTATATCCTTGGATTAAAGCAATTGAGCAGACTGAATTATTACTGAGTTTCATAGATATATAGGCATACTTGTATATAGTGCCCTGTTGGGCAAAAATAAGAATAAAATAATCTATTATTAAAAAAAAAAAAAACCCAAACAAAATGCTTTGCATCATTCAAGCCCCTTCCCTGAACACTTACTGTGAAAATGTCCATCTACTCCAAAAAAGCTAATCTTCACTCTGAAGCAGTTTCAAAATTTATTCTTCCAGCCATCATAATTATTCATGCTATCTTCACCCTCTTTTCATATCAACTTCTGCAGGAAAAGGAAATGGCTATTTCTTTGTGGTTAAACCTGCAAACTCATCCTATTATAAAATTACTGGTTCTACCCTGTCTGCTTTGCAAAATTAGTTTGGTTGGCAAATTGTTGCATTTATTCTCAGGATCAAGAGAATCATCTAAATTTGAAGAAAGCATAGACTTTTTTCTTTTTCAGTTTTATTAAAAATTACCTTGAATATTGTATTTACTTCTCTTATCTCCATTTCTTTAGCCCTAAGGAGGAATATCATCAGTTTGATTCTAATAATGCCTAGTGGGTCTGCTGTAAAAACTCTTTGTAAAAATGATCTCTCTACCCAAAAGACAGCAGCTTAAAAAGGAGAAGCATATAAAGTGTGATTAGAGCTGGTTCTCTCTTTCCTGAAATATAAACAAACCTTGATATCAAAAGCCACCTTCTCCTTAAAATGCTGACTTGTCAGAGCAATCTTATTTAAATCCTCATGGAAGGTATTATCAGAATATTTCATAAAATGTTGTTGCATATTGAAAAGCAACTGTCAGGGATTCTTTTTTTATGTACCTTTTTTATGAAAAAGTTCCAATGAACAATTAAAAGCTTGTTTTTGGTTGCCTCATCCCTGCAAATGTCCAAGACCAACTTGGACAGGGCTTGGAGCAAACTGGGATAGTGGAAGGTGTCCCTGCCCATGGCAGGGGGTGGAACTGGATGTTCTTTAATTTCCCCTCTAACCCAAACCTTCCTGTAGTTCTATGATGATTCTATGAAAACTGTGTCTAACCCTTAGTGAGACAATAAAAGTAACCACAGAAGAATAAAAGAAAATTTCTCTTTTGCCCCATCCTTGGCCAAGGATGAAAGAAACATTAACTTAATATGGGAACTCAACATGTGGGGCCCCTTTGTATTTTTTCCTTTCCTTTTACCTAAAAATCAGGAACTGAATATTGCCAGTGGTGCTTGAGGGGTCATCAGCTCCATCTGTGTGACAAATCCTCACTTTCCTGTGTCTGCACTGAATGCCCACATTCAGGATGACCTGATGGCTCTGACTCTCCCAGCTTCCCATGCACCTCACCTGCCACTAACTCCCAGACAGGGACAGAGCTCTGCTCCCTAATTATGAGCATGAATAAATCCAGGGAAAGCGTGGTACCATTTAACTGCAGAGAAATGCTCAGCTCTGACAGCTCATTAAAGAAAGCACCATCTTTAAAGGAACTGATGCAAAAGAGAACATATGAAGCTTAACCCTGAGGTGGATTTGGCAAGGCAGAGCAATGCCAAATGTCCTTTATGGATTGCACTAAGAATCTGTGGGCTGCAGTAAATGCCAGGTCAGGTGTATGGAGTCTGTGGCCTGTGATCTGTTTGCAGTGGATGGCAACTGGGTTATGCAGAAACATTAAATAAACTGGAATTTCCCTGAATAAGGACCAAGCTGGTGGAGAGGAACATTAGGACACAGTAGGTCAGACGAATGATAAAGAAATTATGAAACTAAATATGCACTTATATCAAAGGTCCTCCTGCTATGTCACTGGTCTGTTGAATAACTTCAGGCAAGACACTTTGATAGATGAAACCATGTCTTTACATGAGACTTCTGCTCCCAAGTCATGTACATGCTTCTGAAAACTCTGCTTTCACATATTTTTGCTTTATTTCCCAACCACTTAAAGTAATATCTGGGTGTCTGATTTTGTTATGGGTTTCTTTTTTTGGGTTTCAGTTTGTGTGTGTGTGTGTGATGGAGTTTTTAAATCCAAACTTTGCATTTTATATAAAGACCACTTAAACATGAAAAATTGCTTAGAATAGGGAAATAAAAATTTTAATCAACTAATGCTAAAATAGCATGTTTTGACACATCAGCATTATTTTCTCTCTTTTTCTCTCTTTTAATTTATTTCTTATTTATTACAAAATGAGAATTTGTAGCCATTCTCATTAAATTTAGAAAACACATAATCAAAATTAATGTTATCAATAAGATTGTTCTTTAGGAGAGAACAACCAAGCAAATATTTGAGCTTACCCAGAAGCTACACCATTGAATTTAACAATTCATAACATTGTCAGGCACCAGAAGTCAGTTTTGTCTACTGCTGAGTCTCTAGAGTGTCTCCTGGACACCTGGAAATGTCCCCCAATATGTTTTGACCTGGCACAGAAGGTGGAACTGGTCAGGGATCCTTCCCATGAGAATTCTTATTATGGTTATCCATGGTTTCAGAGGTTCAGAAGATTAAGGATTTTGGTGCAGGATTTCCCATAGCAACTTGTCCCAGTACCAGACAACTATCTGGAGTGTGCCAAAGTATAGGCAGCACCAAAATTATTTTGGAAGCTTTATTTGCTTTCATAAATGTATTGGGGTGTTGGACTGCTTTTCATCCTGCAATACTGTCAACTCTCAGCATAAGTTCATTAAAACACAGAAATGCAGCCCTGACAAATGATCCTTGGCTGTGATCTGTACTCAAAGGCATCAAGGGTTAAAGTTTGATTTCAGCCTCATTTTACTGCCTTGCAATAGTTTTTTCTTCCCCTCTAACTTAATTTCTCTCTGTCCACACAGGGAGAGAAAATCAGTTTTGACCTGCAAGCTGTTCCAAGCTCTAGCACAGGCTTCCTCCCTGATTTTGAGTGAATTGTCTAATCCTGTACAACAGCTTCTCCATATCACCAAAAAACAAGGTGTAAGAAGCCACTGTCAAGATGGATTTTATGGATTTCCTTGCAAGTATAACTAGGAAATGCACAGACTGACAGGTAGGCAGCCACATAAAGTTTGAATTTATAACACACATTGGTGGGGGAATTTTGTTTCCTAAGGAAATCTGTCTGAAAAAACTGATATAAAGGAACAGAGGTGGGGATATCTTGGAATCACAGAATCACAGAAAGGCTTGGGATGGGATGGACCTTAAGCATCATCTCATTCCAAACCCCTGCCATGGGCAGGGACACCTTCCACTATCCCAGGTTGCTCTAAGCCCTGTCCAAGCTGGCCTTGGACACTTCCAGGGCAGTCACAGATTGCCTGAGCATCCATGTGGGGCCATCTCCCCTTATGATGGGGCAGAAACTGAGATTACATCTGGGGTGCATGCTCTTATACATCAAATATAATCCTGCAGGTGCAGGGCTGTGCCACTCTGAAGGATCATAGGGTCTCTATTTATCCTGTATCTATCTATCACTCCCATAACAATGCTCCAGGGATGCTCCAGGGAACTGAGGATTACAGTGTCTGTACACTTTTAGGCAGTCACATTCCCCTCCTGTATTCTCATTTTCACAGAAACTGTATTTAAGGTCCAACTGATATTATTTTCTACCCTATTCTCAATCACTACTTTACATTTTAGTACTCGACATCTTATTCAGTAATCTTATAACAGTAGTTACCTGCACTTTTCTAAATTAGTTGAGATTTTATGTTGAAAAGTTCTCTTGGAGGTAAACTCCATGATCTAATTATGCATTTTTCACTGGTTTTGATTTTGCCAACTCGATTTTTACTCTTTGCATTGAGTGTCTAAATTGAAGTTTTTTGGTGAAAGTGAAGAAAGTGAGAAAGTGAAGCCACTTTCTCTTGGCTACTGGGTGTTTTACAGGCACTATTTGTATTTTATTAGGTGTGTATACGAAAACACATTACACACACATATATTTATATTTCCTAAGATATAAATAATATATTCAATTTGAATATAATAATATACATATATAATATAAATGGATGGATGGTAAGGTAAAGACAGATATTGATATGACCCTAAGACTTTTTTATGTATTCCTGTATAATATGTAATTGCCAAATATTAGACTCAAAATCTAATTCAGCACATTAATTTGCACTGGCTTGACTAATAAGTCTATTGTATGGGCTGAAAATGTAATGAAAACCCTCAGCAAGAAGTTAATGAAAACTAGAATTCCTTTGAATAATGCACAGAATAGTACAGCTGTCCTAGGGAGATCCTCTTGCTTATACCTACCACACAGCAAAATAAAAGTTGGAAGGTCTCATTATTGCTTTGAAGGAAGGTTATTGTAAATAGCAGGTTATAATTGCATTTGCACAATATAATCACTTGATACCTCTTTGAAATGAAGACACTCAGTTAGAAACTGAGGGGCACAAAAAAACCTCATCTTAGTGAGAACATTCCAGGGATGGAGAAGTCACCTTAGGGGAAAGAGGAATAACACAAAGGGACACACAGGGAATACACTGGCAAAAAAAAATGATATAAAATTCAACCTGAAAAACTCAAGGTAAAGCACCCAGGAAAGAAAAAAAATCAGTTCATGCAAAAAGATTGTGTGGCAGGTGAGACTCAGGCAAAAAAAAAGGGCAAAATTACCTGAAATAAAAATGATCTGAAAAATCTCCATGAGGTTGTGTCAGGATATAGAAAATAAGGTATTTTTCAGAGAAAGCACTACAGAGCTTCTAGCTCATTTCCTTGTATCATTCACCAAAAAGAACCACACAAATTTTAAGTCTTGCTCCAACATTGAGTGAAGTCAGTGGCAGCTTTGAGGGACTCATCGAGTTGGGAATTTTGCCTGCACTCTGTTTGGGCTGGATGGGTTAATGCAGGAAGAGAACTCAGAGCTCTGCCTGTGTGGTAGTGAAGAACAAGGCTGAGACATTTCTGAAGAGGTTGGGGAGGGCTGTCTTATGAGGACAGATCTGAAAAAGATCTATATCCACGTAGCTTGGCTAGGAAATGACTGAAAAGAAATAGAAAAATTGCCTACAGTCATTTGAAAGGTTTAAATGCCAAAGAAGGTGAAGAATTATTTAGGGTGTGGACATTGCCATGAGCAATGGAATTAAATTAATTAAGGGAGAAGCTGACTACTAGAAGGGGAAAAATAGTCCTAAAGTGACTTTTAACCAACCTGTCAGTGGTGGAAGCTCCATTAATAGGATCATTTAAAATTGAAAGAAAGAAAAAAAAGAAAAAATCCTGTTGGGGATAATTCTTCAAAACCCAAGGTATGTGACAATGTGATCTAAAGACTTTATGGACAGAGGAGGTCACAATAATCCACTCCATAATACAGGAGGGCAGGCAAGAGAATTCTAATGGCCCCTTCTGGCTTCATGCAATAGGAATCTACAGAAGCAGAGGTGGACGACAACTTCAAGCCAGCTCTCAAAATGCACTGAGGTGAAACTCCCCCTGAGCAGCTGGTTTTATGTGGAATGGGAAGGGAGCATCCCAGAGACATTTATCTTTGCCTCCTCCTTGTACACATGGCCATATTTTCCTCTTTCAACCAAAAGGCTGAGTTCTGCCACTGAACTGGTTATTGTTGGCACTGTGCTTGTGTAGAGCACCAGGGAGTGAACCCAGAGGGTTTCAGCCTGACTTGGTTAGTACAAACTGAAGTTTATGTTCTTTATTTCCCTAGGTTCATGACTGGATTGGCTTAATTTTATCTTAGAGAACTGCCCTCCCACCCTACACAGTCAATCACACCAAACAGAACAGGAGCACTGAAGCTGGGAATATTGGACGCAGGGAAGAAAATACTATAAACTGTAAATCAAAGATGATGTCTAGTTTATGAGAATTTTGCCTGAAGATATATTTTTTATTCCCAAAAGCCTCTTTGCTAAAGCATTTATTACTGATCTTAATTCCTCTTGCAAATTTAGTTAATACTCATAGATATCTTTTGCATACAGAGTAGCACACATGCAGCTACACTAATGTCTCTCAGTTGCTGGTGAGGCCTGAATAGAGCAGACTACAAAGTGCTTGGGCAGACAGCTGAGAGGAATATGCATCTAAAAAAAAAAAAAAAACAACCTGCTACTCGTGGAAATAATTTGCTTTTAGTTCAATTTCTGTTGTTCTAATCAGATGTGCCATGAATGTATCATAGACATATGGGTTTCCTCAATTATAAAAAACCTGGCTGTAAAAGTGAAAAGGTGACCAATACTGTGGAGTAAAATAGCAAGGCATTGTCATGTTTTTCATAAATTAATTTTAGCTAAAATATTAACACAAAAAGCATTTCTTCTACCACCACCAGCAGAAATTAATTCTTTCCTCCCTAAGCACCCTTGCCCTTCTTTTTGTTTGCATTCCTTTTTGCAAAATCATTGAATCATGGATCAGTTTGGGTTGGAAGGGGCTTGAAAACCCATCCAGTTCCAATCCCCTTCCATGGGCAGGGACACCTTCCACTATCCCAGGTTGTTCCAAGCCCCATTGAACATGGCCTTGCACACTTCCAGGGATGGGCCAACCACAGCTTCTCTGGGAAACCTGTGCCAGGACCTCACCACACTTCCAAGGAAAAAAATATTCCTAATATCTCATATATATCTACCTTTGTATTTTAGTTTAAAGCCACTACCTCTCATCCCATTATACCATGCTCTTATCAGAAGTCCTTCATATTTTTTTGTAAGCTCCCTATAAGTATTGAAAGGAAAAAAACTTCATATTTTTTCAGAATTCAGAGAGCCTCTACCCTTACTGGAAGGAAAACCAGCTGAGTGATGAGGGGCTCAGGAGTCAGGGATTTGGTCCTAGCTCTGGGCAACCTTGTCTCACTTCAAATGCCCAGTACAGATGACTTCTGTTTGAAATCCCAAGTGGTACTGGGCTGGAAAACTCAGAAACATAAGAGTCTTTGCTACAATCCTAGAGTTTGCATACAGGAGCATCTTATATCCCAGTTCAGGAAGGAAAGACCTCTAGGTAAATCCTGGTAAATTCACCTGGAAAAAGATTTTATTGTCAACATCATCAAAATATAAAGGTGCTGACAACACGCAAAAATTATTCCAAGAACAAGGAGATCAAAGCTGGGAATGGTGGTATTATTAGGAACAAGTACAAGGGTAGAATAAATAAAGCTTTGCTCATAGATGGTTAACAGAAGCATAATAACGTTATGCAAATATTCTAAGTGTAATTGTCAAGGCTTGAACAGTGAGTACTTAGGAGCTGAAGGAAACTTTCTTGGGATACACTGGGATTACAAGTGAAGCTGGAGGGGTAAAAAGGCATTTAAGTGGGGAAGTATAATTCCCAATTCAAGGGAATTTTACACTTCCAGAATTTAAAAGTTCAGGTTAATCAAGTTGCCCATGTTGTTAGTAAACAGGAATGGCAGCTCACTTGGAGAAAATAAAGCTGGTTATCTTAAAAATAATTGAGAACCACTTCCCTGAAAGAAAAACCTGCCTGTAGTCTCTACATTGTTGTGTAAACTCATGACAGTACAATTCCAGTTTTATTCATTGCATTGGCAGAGGAAAATTTCAGTGTATTGGTGTTTCTCTTGCTGCTATATGAGATTTCCAGAATTTTGGCTCAGTTATGGCACTATTATCTCAGTTTGATTAACCCATGTGAAGTGTGTTATTGTTAGGACTCCGTGGGCTGAGAGAGAACGGAAATATTACCACCCAGACATCTTGTTTGAACAAGGATAAAGATAAAAGAAATCTTTTTGAGATGCTATCTGATGCTGGAAAAGTATCAAATCTGTGTGCACAAACTGAAAGTGGATTATTTAGCCAGTGGGTAACGTCGTAAGAGTCCCCACCCTACTTGATTAAATCTTCAGGTTTGGAGTCCTCCAGAAGAAGGGACTTGATGTGCACTTGGAGAAAGGAAAAGAAAGGAAAAGAAAGGGAAGGGAAGGGAAGGGAAGGGAAGGGAAGGGAAGGGGAAGGAAAGGAGGAAAAGGAAANGAAAGAGAAAGAGAAAGAGAAAGAGAAAGAGAAAGAGAAAGAGAAAGAGAAAGAGAAAGAGAAAGAGAAAGAGAAAGAGAAAGAGAAAGAGAAAGAGAAAGAGAAAGAGAAAGAGAAAGAGAAAGAGAAAGAGAAAGAGAAAGAGAAAGAGAAAGAGAAAGAGAAAGAGAAAGAGAAAGAGAAAGAGAAAGAGAAAGAGAAAGAAAAGTTTTTTAATTTTCAAACATTAATTAACAAGCAGAAATTACTGGAACAAAACGTTCCTGTCAGGGACAAAATTAGTTTCTTCTTTAAAAAATGAAACAATTTATTTGGGGGATAATACCCAGTCTTGAGAAAAGTCACCTGAAGAGCAGCCAGACTGGAGTCTATTCTGATGCTTTTTTTGTGATGATTTATAGGATCACAGAATCATGGCAGCTGGAAAAGACCTCTAAGGTCTTTGTGTCCAACCATCAGCACAGCATTGTCCACCACTATTCCACGTCCCTAAACACATCTACACATTTTTAAACACTTCCATGGATGGTGACTCCACCACTTTCCTGGACAGCCTGTTCCAGTGCCTGACCACCCATCCAGTGAAGAAATGTTTCCTAATACTTGATCTAGAACTCCTCAATTTAGCTCATGTGCAGTAGGTGTTGATCAGAGAGAACAAGAGATGAAATAATGGATTTCATGAAATGTTAGTGAGAAGAGACAAGGCACTTGTCTGGTCCTTCACCAGCCTGTCCGTTATACAGGTTGAAGAATTTCTTTCAGTGACTTCTGGTGTATAAAGACAAAGGAACATCCCTTTTTCTGGGCTGTGCTGTCTGTAGCATCATGGGATGAAGATATTTTGTGAAACAGTAAAGGGCTGCTCTAGGGCTGGAAAGAGCAGATGAACCCCTCAGCTTGAAACCTTCCCCTGACACCCAGGTCCTTTTTCTCCATTTCTTCTGCCACTTGTGCTTCCCCTCTGGAGCATGAGAGAGAGAAATGAGCACCACTTTTTTTGGAGGGAACTATTTTGGAGAGGAGCTAACCAAGAATAAGCTTCTAAAGAAACGTAAAGGTGCAAAACTTGAGCCAAAATTCAGACCAGCAGGTGCTCCACCCACTGGCCTCACTTTGCTAAATCCCACTTTGTGCAGACTTTGTAGGCAACAATCATCACAGGTACAATTTTTATTTCACTTTTCTTCCTTGTTGTGGAAGAAACGTGGCCCACTTCCCTGGGTATGATCTCACAGATCCTTATCAAATCATTTCTTTGTGATAAACAAAGGAGATTACATTTCTCCATTTTATTTTCGAGCCACTATTTCAAGACCTGTTTATGGACACAGACCTGAGAGGAGTTTCCTGGCCCTCATGATCAGAGTGCTGCAGTAGATATTAACCACGACAGGTGAACCCTCCTGAAAACTTTTCAAATCCCTTCTTGAAACTTACATTTTATTTCTTTTTCATTTTATCAGTGCTAATCTCTTCCGGTACCTAACGCCTTTCACAGGTACACACTCTTTATTGCACTCTGCCCTCAGGCTCTAACAGCAACCAAGCAAATGCTTCACCTTGGGTTGTGTAGGTGATGTCTCTCATTGCCAAAAAGGTTAATTTTAGCAGTACTTTCTGTGAGATGATCACTTTTAAGACACCCACAGCCTGGGATAGGCAGGATACCACTGTTACCCACACCTGGAGTTCTGCCCACTCATTCTTATTATCTGAATCTCACTTCTTTCAGAGAGGTAAAGTACACTTTTTTTTAAAATTCAACTTCTAACTGAAATAGGATATTTAGATACATAACTCCTTTGTACCAAGGTGTTACACCTGGTTGTTAGGCTCAGGTCTCTCTCATCAAATCTTCTGTTCCTGTGTGGATGTTGCAGATGCTCCACTGGACCACTACCAGAATTACTGTCCTGGATTTAGGCACCTGTGTTACCCTTCTAATATCAAATCACACAGCCCTAAATTCCAAGCAAACAGAAGGTAAATCTTCCAGTAACATTTAATTTCTTTCAGTAATTTGTAATAGTTTATATAAATTTCCATCAAAGTAGCATATGTAATATATTTTTTCCATGCAATCTGTCATAAATCACATATAAATTATTTTTATAATGCAGATTTTAAAATTTCTTTTAAATGAAATTCAATTAATTTCATTTCACTTTGAGATGTAACATTTCATATACCTGATCAGAGCCAATCCTTTGGAAATCTTACTATGTTTAATGGATAGGAATAGCCACTTTCAAAAGGTAATTTATCTTCAGATTTTAGATATCCACTTCAGGATGAGAAAATTCACAATCCTGGAGTATTCTTTTTCCAGTTTTGACTAGGAAGATGATCTGTTGTGACTGATCTTGGCACAGAAATTTAAATTATAATGATCTAGCTTCAGTCAAATGAATCTCACTACTAATGTTTGATAAATTAAGGTTACCAGGATGAATCAAAAGAATTATGGGGGAAACCAAGATCTGAACATCATGCAGAGATACCTGAGCTGAATACCAATGTGACTGGATCCTGGAAGTCACATCCTAAATGTGACTGGATCCTGGAAGCACAGAGATTCTGGGATGACAGAGGAGCTCAGATCAGTATAGCCAAGTCTCAGTGGAAACACTCCTCTCCATAAGGTAATAGACTAGGACTTTATGGTTTTTGAAAGGTAGTTTTGAGGCAGATGTTCAGCTCTGCAACATTTCAGTTTAGAATATGTCCAGTACCTCTTTTTATGATAAAAGCAAAACTACCAAATTTTAAGTGATATCAGTATAGAGAACTAGCTTTAAATTGTCACTCTTACAGAATCAAAGAATGATTTGTGTTGGAAGGGACCTTAAAGATCATCTCATTCTAGCCACAAATCCCTTCCACTATCCCAGGTTGCTCCAAGCCCTGTCCAACCTGGCTTTGGACACTTCCAGGGATCCAGGGGCAGCCACAGCTTCTCTGGACAACCTGTGCCAGGGCCTCACCACTCTCACAGGGAAGATTTCCTTCCTAATATAATTTTTCCATAATCTCCTTTTTTTTTTTTTTCCCTAAAACTGTGTGGCTTTGCCACAGCCTTTCAGCAGGTGGCTGATTTCTGCCACTAGAGGTGGTTGTACCTCGCTGAAAACAGAAATAATTTGCCTGAATGGTGATATCAAACCAAAATCAACTTGTTTGCCTTTTACTGGGAATGAACAGGATTTGTGCTGATTTATTACAGAGGAAAATTTTGTCCCTGGGTTAAATTCATATTCTAAATGACCTGAGACCAGCAAGTCAAAGGAAACCAAGTATTATAGCATATGGTGAGTAGGTGTTCAAAGATTTCTGTGCTGAAAACAAGGATGAAAATTCTAAATTTTAGAATTTTTTCAATATTTAGATAAAAAAAAAAAAAAAAAAAAAAAAAAAAAAACAAAAAAAAAAAAAAAAAAAAAAACAAAAAAATTTTTTTTTTTTANCTAACAGAGAATCTATTTTACTTCACTGGAAGCTGTGAAGTGAAAATTGTAAATGAAAATTTTAATGTTGATAATTTTTAAAATAATGGATGTCTTCTAGCTTGAAAAAAAAAAAGTCAAATAGATTTCTTCTTATGAAACTTTTAGATTTCAGTAGATTTCATCACCATTTTTTTTGAATAAATAGTTTTTGAAATATTCTTATGACTACAAATCTGTAAGTCATGCAGATACAAAAACGTGGGATGTTTTTGTTTTTTGTGACTGTTTTTTTCTTAGAGGTGAGTTCTGTGTCAAGAGCTCCTGAACGCCCAATTCTGAGGGGTTTCACCTAATGTTTCAACACCTAATGTTAAAAATATAATTGAGGGGAGGCACATTTTTTTGACAGCCCCCACTCCATGCTCTTCTCTAACATTGCAAAACAACAGCATCGATCAAAGAACCAGAAAGACTCACCAACAAATGCCAGGCCAGTTGTGTTACAACATTTACCTGTCAGAATATCTTCTGGGAAAGTCTAACATGGAGTGAAATTTTCCTGCTTGTTACACGCAGTTAAGGGCAGAAAAACCCCACTGCTGCAGCCTGAAAAAACAACTTTACCATATTCATTAGGCAGCACAGGGGCCATCGGAGCAGGGGATGGCTGCGTTCCTCGGGAGGGAAGGCAGGATCTGACATAGCCTCCAGGAGATTTTTAATTCGGAGGCACACGAGAGCTTTGACGGCCATTAAAGCGAACAGCTGGCAACGGGAGGAGCCAAGAGGGAGCGCGGAGCCAAGGAGGGAAATTTCTGCTTTCCTGGGATGGAGGGTGAGGGAGTTCACTGATACTCCACGCTGCACATCCAATGCATGGCACATTGATGTGCATCATCACACTCACACATGAGTCACCCTCCCTGTCTGTGGCATAACAGTGATGGAAAGTGAACTTTTTGTGTTATGGGCTGGCAGAGGTGGTGCCAGCTGCTGAGCTTGGATGCTGGAAGTGGCAACCAAGCTGGCAAATGAAGCAATGGTTGGGTTTTACGTCCTCAATCAGCTCCTGTTTAAGGGGAGGGAAAGGGGATCCTGCTCTCTCTTGTGGTGATTTGGGCTGCTTTAAGAGAAGCTGTGATTCTTGGGGATTAGGAGATTGTTCTGTCAGAGCTCCCTTTTCACTCCTGCATCTGCTTTTAGTGGCTGTCAGTCACTGTTTAGACACTAAATCTGGTATAATCCTTCAAATATTTTCCTTCTTCTTTGAACACAGTAAATGGCCCATCCCTGGAAGTGTTCAAGGCCAGGTTGGATGGGGCTTGGAGCCACCTGGGATAGTGGAAGGTGTCCCTGCCCATGGCAGGGATGAGCTTTAAGGTTCCTTCCAACCCAAACCATTCTGTGATTCTGTGACATAACTTGGAGGTCATAAGAAGACAGAAACAGGTGCTGTAGAAATGAGCCATGTGTGGTGTCCAAGCATGGTTTTCACCTCTGGGTTTTATTTAAATCAATGTCCACCTTGATAGGATTTCCAGTTTTAGTGTTGGAGTTAAGAAAAATTGGTGTTGTTTTGTACTCTCACCCGTAACTTTGTGAGATTCATTCTGGAGAACAAAGATTTGGACACAAAGTTCAAAGTCCCAAGTGTGTGTTTGCTCTACACCACTCAGGTAATGTGAAAAGGAGCAAAAAATTGCATAAAATTCCCTTTTGCTCACTCTTATTGGCCTTTGGTACTACTAGAGAGGCACTAGGAGGCCTTTGCATATATGAGAATCAGTTTTAGCTGCTTTTTAAACTCCCTGCTCTGCATACTCAAAATGATGAGCACTGGGAAGTGAAATCTGAAGAGAAACACACACCTACAACAAAACGACACACATTTTATATTTGATTTTTTTTCCCTTTTTTTTTTTTTTCTTTTCCTTAGATGCAACAATTAGGTCTGGAAAGGGAGAGGTGAAGATATGTGCAGGCGGGGAGCTCTGCAGCATTTGAAAACACTCTCTGCAGTCGAGTCTCAGAGTTTATCTCTTACAGTTACCCTGTGCTGCAGGAGGAGTCCTGATGCTCCTGAGGGAGAAAAAATAT
The DNA here is from genome assembly GCA_013389925.1 of Aegithalos caudatus. Classification (NCBI taxonomy): domain Eukaryota; kingdom Metazoa; phylum Chordata; class Aves; order Passeriformes; family Aegithalidae; genus Aegithalos; species Aegithalos caudatus. Next base: position 69,871 of record WEIU01004673.1, read on the forward strand.
CTCAGGAAAGAAGTTACCTCTAAGGATGAGCAAAGGGACCTGTGCACGGGCACATCAGAGTGCATGTGCACGTGGTAGATGTGCCTCACGCTGAAACCTTCACACATAAAAAATGTAAAATGTGACATCTCATAATATTTTCATATTGGGTAACTACAGAGAATATTTTGGCAAGGGTGCTTAATCTAAAATGTTCAATTTTAATCAGCTTGAACTATGGTCTGTCTTTCTGCAAACTGAAAACCACCAATCAATTTTCCTTTATCTTTTTTTCTGTTTTTCTTACCCAAGGCGATGCCTTTTGTAAAAGGGTATTTATTTTTAATGGATTTTTTAATGAATTTTTCAGTCAAGCTATTAATAATGCCATTAATTATAGGCAGCTTGTATTAAAGTGCATGCTGGCCTCTTAATCCTGACCCCCAGCTATTGGCTCCCAGCTAATCCAGCCCGGTGCTTTGGCAGCGGTGCCGGCCGCAGCCCGTGGCTGCTCGGGAACGGGGGGGGAAAAAAGACGGGATAAAGGATAAGGAGGGATGGGGAGGAGCGGGGAGGGGGCGAGCGGCGCTCCGAGCCCGCACTTCGCCAGAGGGGCTGAAGTTTAAAGGCAGATGATGTTTTGGAGCAGGGAGGGGGATAATCCTGGGATGCGGTGGCAGCTCTGGGAGGATCCTTCCCGGAGGAAGGCTTTGCTGTGCCCGAAGCCCCGGCAGTGTTCGATAACCCCCGGGAGCCCCGCGCCGCCTTCACCTGGGGCGCCGGAGCTCCGCGGCCGCCCCGCTCCGAGCTGCTTCAAAGATCGGGCAGACAGAAGGCTCTGCCCGAATAATAGATTCCTTTCCCTTCCCCAGGCTGCTCGTCTGACAGGATTGTTACGAAACTTGCTAATTATCGGCTGGTTGGAAGATAATGAAAGGGCCCCATCCTGCGCGGTCAGAGGAGAGAGGCGCTCTGTGATTAGGAGCAGGACCAGATCCAAAGAGTTCCCAGCCTTTGTGCACGGATGCACATCCCTGCGTTTTGATTTCTGGGGTGATTGAGGATGTTAGAGAGATCTTAGAATTCATCATTTCATTGCCTATGAAGTTTTAACCCTTTTGGTTCCCCTTAGACATTCTTTTTATTCCTAAACGGAGTTTTGTTTGCTTTACATTTTTGCATCACAATTTCTATGTACATTGCAAAAATAAAAGATAAAAAAATAAAGCAAAAAAATGCCTTATTTCCATTTTAAGTGTTCGTGGAACAAAAGATGGTGCATCTTCCCCACTGCAGAGCTTTCTCAAGGCTCCTCTCCATGGCTGGAGGGTTCAAGTTTCATATTCAGGGGCTCAAGGAAGAAAATCTTATCTCTCGAAGATCAGGCACCCATAGAGATGTTAATCTGATATTTTAGGGTAATTAATTTGAGCATTTAAATATGTGGTAAGGCCACTGGATTTGTTAATGATTTTTGAAAGCCAAAAACATGAGGGGCATGAGGCAGATCCTGACCAAAGAAATATAAAATTTGTAGCTGGGATTTTCTGGAGAGAAAATAAATTGAGGAGTTTATGTTCTTCAGGTTTTAAAGTTTCCCTAATTTTGTCTTTTGTCTTTTTTGGGGGTAATTATTCCAGAAATGTGTCCTTCAGAACCACAGAATCACTAATATTTTAAAAGACCTCTAAAGATCATAAGCTCCAGCCATGCCTCAGGAAGATGTTTGAACCCTGGTGTGTGTTTGGGGCTTCACTGCTCAACACAGGCTGTGGAAATGTCTGTGCATCCTGAGCCTGGCTTTCCAACACCACCAAAATCTTTCAGTCTCTCCAATCACTGAGCAAGTTTTTCAACTGCAGCCCCAAACCCGGTACTTTTTATGGAAAAAGCAGTAGCAGGCTTGGGAAACACGTGGCCCCTCTAATACCATCATTCTGCATTAATTCTCTGTCCCTGTTTACTTTCCCATTGAGGAGCTTTGTGTCTCAGTGATTGCCTCTGGATTTAGGGATCAGCATTTAACAAGATGGACACAGGTATGATTTCAGTGACTGCACGAGGAGTTATACCTGGCAAGGATTTGCTCCTAACACTGTTTCTCTACTTTTGTTGACTTTTTTTCTCTGTTATAAACAGATTACCTTGAGTTTAATAGAATCACAGGAAAAATTGAAATAATGTAAAAATTTCTCAGAAATAAAAACCCAAAAAACACCCTAGCACTGGGTTTTGTAACTGCTATTCCTCAATTTCATAAAGAGCTTACAGCTTCTTAGGTCTTTACTCACCGGTGCTGCTGTCACCACATCCTGTTACAGAGGAAATGCCAGGTAAGGAATGGAGAGGAGAAAAAGGGTGGATGATCACTACTGATGGGGGTTAACTCTGCTAAATCCTTCCCCAGAACATTAATGTGGGCAGTTCAGGCACTGCTCTAGTGTAAGATATCCTTGCACATTGCAGAAGGTCCCTTCCAACCCAAACCATTCTGTGATTCTCTGATTCTTCACTGTGAGGTTCTGTTGTAAAACACCAGCAGATCAAGAAGGTGCAAATGCATCCCAGAGCTGTAGAATGTGCTGGATACTGTACCTATATTACCAAAGAGAAAAGGGCAATCACATGAAAAATAAAGTAAAAATATCAAGATATTGTCAGCCATTTTTCCTAAGTTAAAATTTTAGTTTTAGTGGGTTTTTTTAAATTAATTTTTATTATTTTTTTCACTCTGTGTGAGGATATTCAAGGTTTACTTAGTGGAAAAAAAATGAAACAAGTGTATGGCCTTTTTAAAGAAAGCCAAATTAATTAGAGAAAGTACTTTAACAGCACTCCCTTTTCCTTTTTTCTTGTATTCCTAAATAAAATATGTTCCAAGACAAATGCAACTAATAAGTCTTTGTTATTTTTATGTACTTAATGTATTTCACACTCATTTCTTGTCAAAATTAGAACAACAGATACACAAATGCAACACAGTAGGAACGACCTCAGGGCCTTTTATGGAATTATAGACTCATAGAATTGTAAAGGTTAGAAAAGATATTTCACATTTAGTCCAAGTGTTTACCCAGCTCTGCCAAAGCCACCACTAAACCATATCCCCAAGTGCCACAAGCACATATCCTTTAAATCCCTACAGGGATGGTGATTCCAGCTCACTGGAAACTCAATGGATCAATTTTCAGATCCAAGAGAACCACTTGGATATTTGGGATGGGGTCAGCTGTGTCTCTCTTCTCACATATAGTCCAGACAGTGATGGATATTTTGGCACTACTGAACCCATTGCTGTGTTTGTACCTAATTTTTAGATGAGTCAGGATTTTTTTAAGGTGTACCTGAAGGAAGTTGTGAAACTTTTGAGATTCACCTGTTGGCAGCACCCTCTCTGCTTGCCAGTTTTCTGAGACATCAGGGATTTCACAGTCCCAAATAAAAGGGATGTATCAGCCTGTTATTCTGAAGGTCAGATTGAAACTGAGTTTGATCAGACAAGAATGGATGAATAACCATGTGTTCTGGCGAGATAACTGTAAACATATCTAAGAGAAGTGAGTGAGATGGTCTCAGCAAAGTTTCCTGAGCCATGGGATTTTTTTTTTTTTTCATCAGAAGGTTATAAATTACTTGAAATTTTGTTATGAGTTAAAAATGACCCAGTTTGGCTCCAACATTGACTGACCTTTCACTAAATATATATATACACATATGTAGTTTTTCATAAAAGTGAGGACCCTGATGATTGTCAAAGGCTTTAAACTTAATTTTAATTTTTTACCCTCACTGCTGAAAGAGTATTTTTACCAATTTTTATAGATGTTAAGAAGGATGAGAGACGATAAAACTGCTTCAAATTAATTTTGGGTATATTTCTGCATAATGTAACTGGAAAGCTTCTCCCACAAGATTTCCCTCAGTTTGGGATTTTTTTTTTTTCTAATTCACACTAATTTAGTAATTTGTATAACTGAGTGCCTAGTTTGGAGGGTAAAGGGAGTTACACGTGTGCTCAAGCTCCTGCTAAATTGGATCTTGATTAATTTTTGTACATCTATCTTATTCCTGGCATAGCTCAGGAAAGCTGTCAGTCCCTTCCTGCAGTGGGAACCTGAAAGGCTTTCAGCACATCAGAGACTTGGCTTTTCAGGTCAAGGCTGAGATCCAGTGAAAGGGAGGAGGAATTGCATTGTGCTTGCTTGACCTATGCAATATTTTATTTTTGGATAAACAGAGCACTGCAGCTTCCAGTTCTTTTCTGATCCATCAGGCTTCACAAAGGC
>WEIU01004673.1:113856-133602 GCA_013389925.1 Aegithalos caudatus
AAAAAAAAAGTGGGGAATGGATGCCCATAGAGTCTGATAATATTTTCCTAGAGTGAAAACTGCTCCTACAATATATATTAGTAAACATCCATTTGTGTTAGTAATTAACTTCAGTGTTTTGGTATCCATTTATTTCTCCTGATTTCATGTTCCGGTCCAGATCATTGTTAAATGAGCAGCACCATAAGAGCCTTGGTAGAACTGTTTGGACAATTGTTTTTGAGTTTAAGCTGAGCCATAGCTGATCCCTATTTGCCCCACAGCTGGGCTTGCAGATCACTCCCGACTTTTGGGCAGATGATCTGGACAGAGAAAAATTCTATAAAAAATTTATGTATTTTGAAGCTAGTGAACCCAAATTTAAGAATATTAAATTTCTCCAGGAAATAAAAATAAAAATAAAGTTTTCATTAGGCTACAATAACATTATATTTATATATATACACACACAAGAACAGGAAAAGAAGGACATGTAAAAATAACCATTTCAGGGAAAAAAATTATAATACATGGAAAAAATCCTTCTAGTATATAACTCTGTAACCACAAACTGATAAGCAAAGCACAAGTGTCATCAGGAAGCAAGTGAAATTCCTTTCTCCATTAAAGAAGCCTGATGGAAAATATCTGCTGAAACCATAAATAAATAATTCCAGCACATAAATCTGGAGGAAAGGAGAAAATATATTGAAGGAGTAAGGATCACAGTGAAATTTCCAAATGTTGTCCTGAAAAACCCAGAGACATTTTTCAGTCACAGGTGCTGAAAGTGTTTTGCTGACAGGTGGTAAAGGTTTCTCAAAAGCAGGTGAGGAATAGAATGAAGGACATAAATATTACTAAGTGGTTCAGAGGAAACTGAAAATACCTTACTGGTCATGTAAAGGACCTAAATAAAATATAAAAATAAAATTAAAATGTTAATATTGTTCATTAAATTATCAAATCTGAGCATACCTGCACATATGCTTATGCCTATAGCCTCTGTCTACAGATCTGTGGTGTGCATATCAAACAAGAAATTCAGAACTCTATGTGTGTTGTTTTTATATAATTAAACTCTTTTTTATCAGCCATTTTTATAAAATTAAACTCTTTTATTTTCTAAGTCTTTTTTATACAATTAAACCTTTTTTTTTCTCAGTCCATTTCTAAAAGAATTATTTCTTATTAATTACTTACTACAAAAATATTTTCAAAATGTGAAAAAATTAAATATCTCACTAGTGTAGAAAAGTTAGAACTCTTCAGAATACTTCCACCCACCCAAAAGAAAAATGAGCAGGGGATATTTCCAAACCATCCCGTCCAGTCAAAATATTTTTGTGTCAATTACCTTTTTCTTTTTACTCAAGTAAAGGTGTTGCAAGGATCTCTTTTGGGCATGCAACATCCTGATGTTTTGTGTGTGAACTCTCAGCCTGTTCCTGGTCTTTTTTTTGATGACTGCCAGGCAGATTTGCCCAAAACCTTGGCAGAGAGCAAACCAAGAATTACAATCTATATCAGACTTTGGAAAAAATATCTTAGTCTATGCTCTGGCTCCTGTTAACTGAAATAGACAGAAAAGGGTAATGCTAATTTTCTGTGTAATATTGGCTGAGCCAATTAGGTTTTCAAACCTTTGTGCCTGAAGTTAAGCATATAAATTATTTTTAAGGTATTTAAATAAAATTGGCTAGGTTTTCTGAGAATCTTCTCAGTCAATTTGCTTTAGACTTCATTAAAACTTTAGGTGATCGGTGTAGCAGCATCATCCATGTCTGGGTTAAACTGAGACTTTTCCTTTTTATATTTTAAATCCCAATTTGGATTAGGAACTCAATTCTGAATTATGTCCTGAGCTTATTTCTAAACTTGCCAAGAGCAAAATTATTATAAAGAATCCCAGACAGATATCTTGTTCAGAACAGGGACTTAATCCATATAGGAAAACAAGAATTATCCTGCATATTTTAACATGGAAATTTCAGCATGTGTTTTCATTTGAAACCAAAAGTTTTTCACTTTTTTTTTTTTTTTCTCAGGGCAAAATAAGATGCACTTCCTTTCTCTAATGCTTCATATGCTTATCTGGGAAGTGGGCACCAGATGCTTTTATTTGAGTAAACTGGTATATCCCAGCTGACTTTGGTTACTGGTATTATTACTGAGCTATTGGTATAATTGGTATTGGTATTATTACTGGGATATTGATATCATAACCTGAATACATTTTGACTGGTAAATTTGACCACAGAACTCTGCTAGACTTGAGGAGTTGTTCCAAAATAAGTAGCATGACACATGATACATTTCTGTGGAAACTTGGTTTTAAATAACTGTTCTTTTCCAAACACAATGTTTTATTCAGATTCCTAGGGCCTTGGAATTGGTATTTTATGACCTAATAGGTTAATTGCTTGGGATCATCCACACTCTTTGAAAGATCTGTCTTCAACAGGAATGGGTTTTGCCTGTCAGTTTGCCAAGCAGACACAGGGAGATCAAGTTTATCCAACTGCTGCAAGGTTGTAATGTGATCCCATTTATATGTACATACCACACATAGCAAACTGCAATCTCAGTTCCTTACTGGAGTCTCTGAGTACTCTGATAAAGTGAAAAGGATCAAAAAGACAAGAGAAATGTATAACTGAATTATCAGAGCAGCCAGGGCTTCCCCTGAGATTGAAACTTTATTGCTTTAGACACCGTATGTAGATGTAGTAATAAGTGGTCACTGCCCCTAAAAATCACAGAATTATGGAAAGGTTTGGGTAGGAAGGTACCTTAAAGACCATCTAGTTCCAACCCTCTGCCTTGGGCAGGGACACACTTATCCTGGTTGTGGCCAGGAGAGGGTTAATTTTTACAGTAGCCAGGAAAGAGGAGGTGATGACCAGGACCTGGGGTGATTCTACACCTCCTCACATCATTTTCTGGGAATAGGAGGAGGCTTTCTTCCAGGCTGGGGTAGTGTGGGAGAGGTCAGGTATTTTCTGGTTTTGGGGGGTTCTTCAGGGTTGAGCAGTAACATTTCCTTTCCTGTACCCTCTGTCATCACAGTCACCCTCTGTCACTGTTCATTTTCCTACCTCATTGCCATTTCCAGTAAATTGTTCTTACCTCAACCCACTACCTTCACCTTCTGTGCCTCCAATTCTCTCCAGCCTTTGGCAGTGGAAGGGGAGAGGGAAGTGGGTGAGTAGCACATGGTTTGGAGTGGTTTCAGTGGGAACAATAATTGGAGAATATCATTCCTAAACCACGACACATTCCACCAGACCAGGCTGCTCCAAGCCTCATCCAACCTGGCCTTGAACACTTCCAGGGATACAAGGACAGCCACAGCTTCTCTGGGCAACCTCTTCCATGGCCTCCCCACCCTCTCAGAATGAGAATTCCTTCCTACATGCAACAGAAATTAATACAAGAACACATAACCTCTACAGTGGATAGTTTGTGGAACAATTTGCCAAGAATACAAAGAAATTCACCTTCAAGCGCAGTCTGAAACTAAGAAATAGCAATGTCTCTCTGAAAGCTGTGTTTCAAATGAATGAGGAGTGATGGACTTCATGCAAGGTACAAGGTGTTAGAGACTCATCTTGCACCTTATTAAAAAGTTGTGCACATAACACCAAATTTTCCCTGTAGCCTGTGGAGGTAACTCCTCCTCTCCTAACAACAGTGTTTTAGATGGATGGGATTGATCACTTCCAATAGAATGTCTTTTTCCTAACATTTTGGTGAGTAGCAATGGAGAAAATGAATCCTCCCTCATGATCATCTTTATGGAACCCTGAACCATCAAGATGATGGACCTGCTTGGGCCCTGACAGCAGTACTGATAATTCTGGTGGGATCTGTGTGGCAGCAGGAATTATTCCATTTGGTGGTTGTGCCTTTTCAATGGTTGGAAGACAAGCCCTCATAAAAGGAGGCAGAACAATTTAATTTTATCCTTTTAATGTAGCTGCTATTTTGTTGAGGCTTTTCTTAATCAAGGATGGAATTTTAATGCGATCTGGAAGCTGGTGAAAAAGCTTGGAAGCTTTGTTATTGCTATTTATATCACTGTTTAGTTAGCAGTATTGGGAAGTATTAATATCATCCTCTGCATTATTAGAGTGAAATATATGTTGGGAAACATTGGTCATGACAGAATGAAAACAAAAAAAAATAAAAAGAAGAGAGAAAATGTTCTCTCTCCTGTTTTTATAATAACAGTAACATCTATAAACCAGCCCAAAATAAGAAATACCATGTTAGAAACAAACATAGATATAAAAATAGTAACAAGAACAACCACCAATTCTGCTCTTCAGAGAGAAAACAAGGTAATTAGCTCTGCTCCCATCCTGATGGTCTCATTTGAATTTATTCAATTTCCTTTATTTTCTCCTTTGTTTGTTCTATTCTCCTTTACCCGTGTGCTTTTATAATTTCTGTTGTTTATTCATGGCGGAGCTGGTTGGAGCTTTCAATCAAAAAAAGGAAAAAAAAAAAAAAACCAACAAAAACAGAATAGAAAAAAAAAAAAAAAAAAAAAAAAAAAAAAAAAAAAAAAAAAAAAAAAAAAAAAAGTGATNACAACTGCACTATCCTCCAACTGGCCAACATGGAGGTTGGAGACCACACGGGGATCAAAGGGATATGAGGACAACAGGGGTTTCATTAAAATGTTCTCCTCGCTGCCTGAGGAAAGAGCAGTGAGGACAGAGCGAGAGGGGGTGGGGGGAAGGGAAATCATCTGGCCCAAACAAGTTTAACTAAAAAAAAAATCCAAGCAAACCACCTGTGGTCTCCTTGGAAACTGGCTTGCAACCCCTCCAGCCACCTTTTAATGAAACCCCAGAGCCCCTTTATTAATTTATTAAAGAATCTATTTTCTGAAGATTCATAAACCGCGCATAACTCATATTCCAACACATCTCTGCTATGCTAATAGCGTGTGCTGCCATGAATAATTAATTCTTTAATTAGTAATAATTAGAGGTTGTTGTATAGGTCAAACCATTGGGCTGACAGCATGCTACTGTCAAAATGTCATTTGAATTAACAGGACTGTGGCCCTTTCTACACAGAACGATTCCTTGTTTGGGGTCGGTTGTCCCCGCCCCTCCAAATTTTATTGTTTTAAGGGTGAGTTGCTTTAGAAGATGTGGAACACATGAAAGGAAATGTTTAATAGCATTTACAGCACAAAAGAAAAGGCTGAAGACCTTCAGCAGATGCTTATAATGGTGGATCTTGGTCTGGGCATTGTTCGTTCCCTTTGTGGAAAAAAAAAAAGAAAGGGATAAAAGCAGTTACACTGACATTCTGGACTAAACCAAATCATGGCTTTTTGCTCAAAATCACGAAATTTTTGTCACAATCACCGTTCACTCTCCACATCCCTGCAAGGACCAAGTATTTGTGGGTCTAGTTATTCTACTCAATGCCTGACCAGAAGAATTTAATCCTTGGAATTGAAACACCAAGGTTCAATTCCTTGACTGTTTATATCCTAAAGGAATCTGAACCATTTCCCCCCACATTTTCAAGGGAATATAGAAGCCATTGATATAGACAGGCTTGAAAACTGAGTTTAGTCCTGCTCTGTACTATGGGAAACAAACCATCCCCACCAACAAAAAGGTAACAATTCACCCTATGAGTTAAGCCACTTGATTGGAAAGAAGATAGTTAAGAAGCAAAGGGAAAACACCAAATTTATGATAGAAATATGCTGAAAGTATTGATTTCTGCCTCTATTTTTTTTTTTTTTTNTTTTCCTCTTTTTTTTTTTTTTTTTTTTCACTCCTGGGTGCAGCAAATTCTGGAGAAGGACAGCAGCTCAAACCAAGGCTGCAAATTTCTCAGAAGTGTTCTCCCCTTGGGATGTGAACTGGACCAGAATATCTCCTTTTAAGAACAACTGACAGGGCTTGTCTGAACTTTGGAACAGGCTGTCCCAGAAGTGGCAGACTCACCATCCTTGGAAGTGTTCAAAATTGGCACTTTGCAATGTGGTTTAGTGAGCATGGTGGAGTTCAAAGCTTGTATTTGATGGTATTGGATGTCTTTTCCAACCTTCAGGATTCTGTGAAATGATGGGTGGGCTGGACCTTCAGTCTGACCTAGCACAGGACATAAAGGACAATTCCTATTTGAGGAATTTGATGCATGTAAACATTCTTATCTGATTTCTTTGTATCTTTTTTGGGGAAGGGAACAGATCTCTTCAAATGCAGTGGGTTTTTTTCCGAAACTTGCACCACTGAAGTGAACAGTTTGGGGATGGTAAATGCTCAAGTGAATGGTGAGAATCTGTCCTGATTTGAAAGGGGGAAAAGAGTCAGGAAAATAACTGCAATGGTAGTGCAAGATAGAGAAAATGTGCATCAGATATTGAGGGGTAAATCACCTGGGCAGAGACCCACACTCTCACAATTTCACTGAGTTTAGTTCAGCTCAAAGACTCTTCACAAAGCTGCTGTGGCCAACAGACCCACCCACAAAGCTCTGATGGAGCAAGGATTTGAATCATGCATCTCATTCCACTTGAAAGGTCCCAACCTGAATGGGTCGGTGCTGCTGCAGTCGTCACAGAAATACAAACACAGCCTTAATCCAAACTAAAGTGAATGAAATGAAATCCTTAACTCATTGTAGAATGGATTGGAGCCCAAGAGCCCACTTTTTTCCATTCCTGCTCTGACTAAAACACACACATTCTTTCTTTCTAGGAACAACCAGCAGCCTTTTCATTCCTGTCTTCCTTGCCTGCTAACAGAAAAATTAATAAGTGGAGGCTAAACAAATGCAAAAAGGGCTTGAGAATGTTTTCCAGTTAAAAGGATATTAGAAAAAAACCTTTTCCATAAAAAGGGAAAAAAAGACAGAAAAATATGACAAGATAATAAACCCATAATAATAATATGCAGTGGAGTGAAGTGGCAGCTATTTTGCTGCTAGTCAGAAATCCTTTTGTATCATTACATATTGATGTTTAAAAAAATATGAAACAAAAAGAAAGCCACCAGAGACTCTACATAAAGATTGTTTTTTGTTGACAATGCAACAAGGTCAAGAAGGATTTTACATGAAAGCTCTTTGAAATCCATATCAAGGGTCTGGTTTGTAAAGCAGAGCAATGGTGATGGTGAACATTGTTGTAGATCTCCTCATTGCAATACAGGGGACAATTTATGTTCTCTTTCCAAAAAAGTATAAAGGTTTATTGGTGTGCAAATGACTGAAATTAATATGTTAATCAGATTTTCAAAGTCAACAGCTTGTGTTGGGTTGTCAATATATCCCCAGTGGACAGTAATAGCAATAGTATTGGGTATTGGCATCTATTTTAACTGTTAAAAATGGGACAGAAATTGAACATTTGTCACCAGAGGAAGCATGACCACAGCCATGGTCTTTGAGCAGTTATTAGCCCAAAGTTAGAGAGCAGTTGTTTTCCTCACAGAACAGAATCACTATGGTGGGAAACAGCCTTCAGGATCATCAATTCCAACCTTAGGGTCATTTTTCCCCATGCCCACTAAACCATATCACTCTACTCATTATTGGGATGCTGATGCCTCTCTGGAAAGCCTGTTCCAATGCTTGTCCACTGTTTTAGTGAGGAAACCTTTTTCTGATATCCAACCTGGACGTCTGCTGGCACATCTTTATACCATTTCCCCTTGTGCTATATTCAGTTGCCTGGGAGAAGAGGTTGAACCACATCTCCCCATGACCTCATACCTGTCTCTAAGCTAGAAAACACACATAGATTAATCTACTTGTCTCTTCTTCCCCATCCAGGGCCTAGGATATACAGGGGAACAGATAATGGTATATTCTTGTAGAGTTTACTTTTTACCCCCTGTGTGCTTTTTCCTGGCAGAAGACCCAGTCTTTTGTTCACTCTACCCACTTGATAGATCTTGTAATTCTCCCCAACAAAAGTCCACAGCCACACATGGCTTTGTGGAGCTACCATGAACTCTGTGAACCACAATCTGTCTCTTCTGTTCTTCCTTCTGTCCAAAGAACTTCCCATTATCTTTTCTCTCACAACCAGCTGCACACCATTTATTCTTAGGATTTTCGCTACTGTCTCTTAATCTCTTTTTGTAAAACAAAATTATTCTGCTTTTATCCTTCTTTTTTCTTTCCCACCTGTTTTTCTGCCTATTACTTTCCACAGTTTTCATCAGAAAACTTGTTTTTCAACATGCTCTTCCAACAAAGAAATTCTTCTGTCGCCTTTCATTTTTATACTTTTACTGGCATCTGCTCGGTCTCTTGCACTCTTCTTTCTTAGTGGTTATCAAATCATCCTGAATTACCCAAATGTTTGATCTCTCAGAACACACCCTGTCTCAGGTCATCTTCATATCCAGGAGTATCCTTCTGCCCAGACCTTCTTAGCTAACAGCAAAGACAGAGTAGAGCCACAAGAATATTCAAAAGGTTGGAGCATTTCTGCTTTTGAGACAGGTTGAGAGAGCTGGAGGTGCTCAGCCTGGAGAAGAGACAGCTCCAGTGCCTAAAAGTGCTCCAAGAGAGCTGGAGAAGGACCCTGGAAAAGGGCATGCAGTGATAAGAAACGGGGCAATGACTTTAAGCTGAAGGAAGGTAGATTTAGATTGGATATTAGGAAGAAATTCTTCCCTGTGAGGGTGAGGATGCCCTAGCAGAGGTTGCCCAGAGAAGCTGTGGCTGCCCCTGGAAATGTCCAAGGCCAGGTTGGATGGGGCTTGGAGCACCCTGGGATAGTGGAAGGTGTCCCTGCCTTGAGCAGGGGGTTGGAACAAGATTATCTAACAAGTTCCTTCCAACCAAAACTACTCTATGATTCGATGATTCTATGAACTTTATGTATAAAACACTTCCTACCATAAATCTAGTGTAAATATGTGTAAAATGTGATCTGTATCCTGCAGCTTCTGCTTCCAGACCTCTGCTGTCAGTGACACTCTGTGTTGTCACTGTTTGGGTCAGGGTTGTATTGAGTGACACGAGTTTATCTTCCTTTTCCTAAATATATGGCCATTTTCCTCAAATTCTTAATTTTCACTAAGATTCTCCTTATTCCCTTATATCACCTAATGATAAATCTCAGTTAATGAACTCCTCTATCCAAAAGTTTCTTGCTCTTGGTGTCTGTGTCCAAGTCAGTCTGTTAGAATTGTCTCTTACCTGTGCTCAAACAGCTTCTACCACATGGCACCATTTTACCCTTCCACTGACAGTTTATTATGCAATGTCACAGTTCTAATGTGCTAACTTTCAGACTTATCATTTATTTGACCAGATCTTCTTCTTTTGGTCATTATCCCTGCAGATAAATTATCACTATTAGACAACACAAATAATGCAGCCCTTTGCAGCAGGCTTCACTTGGAAGGATTGTGTTCATGCAAGTGTTTGCATGGTGTGTTCCTGCACAGATCTGTAGGTCCTGATGTACAACACCAACATTACTGCAGAATCACAGAATGGTTTGGGTTGGAAAGAACCTTAAACCTCATCCACTTCCAACTCCGTGCTGTTGGCGTGGGCCTCTTTCACTAGAACAGGTTTCTCCATATCCCACCCATTCTGGCCTTGGTCAGATGTTTTAGATTAATTGAAGCAGTCTCTTTCAGTGACCTTGAATCAGCAGATTCTGCCAGGTTTGTCTGTGAGAGATGGTAAAGCCAAGAATACAAATCAAACTTTTAGGGGCAGTGCCAGATAATGCTATGAAAAGTATGTCTGGCCAAGGATCTCAAGCAGTGTCATCTCTGACTTCAAATTTAAGGTGTTGGCTTAACTTCCTTCTTTTAATTTGTCATGAGAATATCAGAACAAAAGTCTGATTTTGACTCTTTTTCTTAACTTCCTGTCCACAGCTAGCAGGAGGTCCACACCATTGGTCCTAAATTATTTTAATTTTTTTTTCTCTTTTTCTTCTTTCTTCTTTTTTCTTTTTTCTTTCTTCTTTCTTCTTTCTTCTTTCTTCTTTCTTCTTTCTTCTTTCTTCTTTCTTCTTTCTTCTTCCTTCTCTTTCTTCTTTTTCTTCTTTCTTCTTTTCCAATAGAAGGACTTCAATGCTACAGGTATTTCACAAAATATACTGGTCCCAAACACAGATCAGGAAGGTCTAGGATCCAAAATTCTCAGTTCCTGTCTGGATTCTAAAATTATTTTGGTTTTGTGCTTATAAATAAATGGACCTTCATCCTGGGCACAGGATGTGTCCTGGTTAGTTTGGTATCCCCTTGGCCCTGACATTTCCCCTTTCTGGTTATTATCAGAGCTATTATAGATATGCAGGTTGATTAAAACATAAAACATTGCCCTGAGGTGCCCATTTTTTTTTTAGCTCAGAGGAGACTCAGTAGCCTTGCAGAGCTTCTGTGTGACTTCTGTGGATTCCTCCCATATTTCAGACCTCCAGGGCCGAGGCAGCAGCACTGGGACATTACTGAGCATCTCAGCATTTTAGGACATCTGGTCATTCCTTCCCAAAGTTGTAAATGAGCAAGCCTTGCCAGGAATTTAATAAAGGGTTTCTTGATATTTCTCTCTTGAACAGAAATTCCTAAATGGTCTTTGTGATTGGCAGTGCCACACAGAAAACCTGCATTGTGGTTGAGCCACAATTCTGGCATCCCCATTCCTTCTTCCCTAAGTGCAGAGTGGAAGTACAGGACCATTGTGTGACCATTAAAAACCTCTGTATCTGACCATGACAAAATTCTCCAGGTAGGAAATATAGAAAAAAAGAAATTTCTCAAAAAAAAAAAAAAAAAAAAAAAAAAAAAAAAAAAAAAAAAAAAAAAANAAAAAAAGAATATTTTAATAAATTCACATTTTTATTTAAAGAATAATTTCCATGCAAATAAAATGATGGTTGGGTTTGATGGGCACTTTATGGGAATTGTCCCACTGAGACTGCTGTGAGTGGGGCTACAGTGATCCTTCTGCTCTGCTTTTGGGTTCCAGAGGGAATAGGTAAAGTCAAAACTCTTCACTTCAAGCTGAAGAGTAAAAAAAAAAAATCAACTTGAAGATTGCATCTGTACATCTTAGATATTTTTTTCTGTCTGAATCACTGGGTTTTTATTCCATAAAGAGTATGTAGATGACATGTAAATGTTATGTAAATTGGGTCCATAGTCCATTAAAGCGCAATATTATAATCACTAATACCCTATAGGCATGGACAGATCAACCAACCAAGTTTTATTTGATCTTTGTCAGAGTCACTGAGCCCTTTTATGCAATATTTTGTGTACATGCCTTTGTTGTGAAGATCATCATTTCAAAATGTGCCTATTTGGGATAAATAGATGTTGTTGATGTGAATTGCAGCAAAGTTCAGCAAGGATATTGCTAACAAAAATAGGATTTATAGACTGACCAAAATGAAGGAATCCTGCCTTCCATGGAGAAATTTCATCTGAAGTGATCACCTAATCAGCAGCTTCAAATTGAATACAACACTTAGCCTTCAACACCTGCTACTTCCACTATCCAAATGAAAAGAAAACAAGGACATACAAAAGAAGACTGGAGGGCTCTTTAGCCCTTGCCTTGGAAAAATATATTCCTTACTAATTGGCACAACACTGTTAATACATATTCACTGGTTTACACAGTCCTCCTGTTTACTTAATGAAATGGTAGTTGAGGGGTTAATGGGTTAATTGGGGAAAGGAAATGAATCTCCAAATGTATCAAAATCTGGTAAGTGATTTAGCTTAATTAATAATTTACATGTCAACATTTTTCTGGGTGCCACATGCACTTTGGGAATACAAATAATAAAAAGCAAAAAACTAGGTAAACTCACAGCAAATTGAAGGCACCAGTTTAAAAGAATGTGAAGCTTTGTGTATTGCAACCTCTTTGCTAAGGTTTTTACAGGTTCTTGTAATATGTGTGTAAATGTGTGTAAGGTGGTAAACCATGGAATCACAGAACAGCTTGGGTTGGAAAGAAATTTGAAATCAGCCTGTTCCAAGCCCCTGCCATGGGCAGGGACACCTTCCACTATCCCAGGTGTCTCCAAGCCCTGTCCAAACTGGCCCTGAACATTTCCAGGGATAGGGGAGTTTGTAACTTTGTCTTGGATGCATGTTCAAAGGTGGTGAGCAATCAGAGCTTCATCAGTAGGAGTTATACTAAATACTGAGCAGGATACACAATATTCCTACATTTACTTCTGAAGTATTAATATTATCCTAATATTAAGATCCAAGCTCATAATATTAAAGATCCAGGCTCCCTGAGCAGGGAATTGTCAAGTTGCATTCTTGGATGTATGACAATTATACATGAACTAGAAATCAGACACACAAGATTAGAAGTCTGGGGTGTCAGGAATAAGTGACATGATTAAATTGGAAAGGCACTACTAACTCAACACATGTGAACCTGATCTTAAGCCCAAAGTAGATGAATCTCTCTTCTCCAGCATGAAAGTGTGCTGGATTTTCATTCAATTTCATATTATGCACTATGTAATAAAATACTTCTATAAAGTTTACATACATTTGTGCAAGTAGACCTGTATTTTTAATTCTCATTTAAAAATAATTAACCCCTAATCAATGTGGCAATTTTTCTGGGTTATATTTGGAATCTTTAATTGCTCTGTTTCTAGATTTCAAAGAAAACTAAGAGAAGATAACTTAATATTTATGGATACATACCAGATCCTGAAACTTCTGTTAGATATAAGATCATCTTTTTAGGTAAATTTCTTAGTGTTAATGGGTTAGGTCTTCTATGGCATACAACAATTAACCCAGCCTGAGATAAGCATGTCTTAGTGGTGGAAGCAGCAATCCCTTCATATACCCTGAAACAATGAAATGGGATATGGAAGGCACAAAAATATAAATAATTGAGTGTTGACATTTAAAAATTTTGGAGATATAAGTTCTTTCCAAAGAGAAGACAGAAAATGTGGATTTAGATTGAGAGAGATAAGAAAAGCCCTTATCTTAAAATCCTCCTGTTTTGAGGACTTCATCACATTTGCTATGAATGCATCTTCTTGGTTAAGGGATTATCAGGCACTCTGCTTGTTTGAATGATGGGAGGACAGAAGATGCATTTCACTATCCTTAAACCATCCCTGACACCACCAGATGAATGTCAGGTCTAGTCAGGAGAAACAGAAATGACAGACATTCCTCTGCCTCCTTGAGCAACTTACTCTATTGGAAGTGACATTTACCCCTCATGAATGGGTCCTGTACAAAGGCTTTTGTACCACAGACGTGACACAAACTTCTTTGGAACTCTCCAGAAGGGCATGTGCACCAGAGTGGATTTCATCTTGCAAAAATACTCCCATAATTTTGCTTCAATAAAGCAACTGAGGTGCTCAACTTAAAGGATTTCTATTATATCATTAATAAATTCTCCAAGTGAGAAAAGTACCTCTGTACATCTACAACTTCCAGACTGTTTCATTCCACCATGTAATGGGATCGACTTTGGAATTGCCTAAACTGACATTATACATATTTTATGATGAAAATAATACACCTGAATTTTGTGTTAGTATTGGTGAAAAAAAAAATTAAAGTAGGTACAATGCTTGACATGCAGGATGTTTGCAACACCGGTTCATGAATTAATCAATTATTTTCCTGTTTATCTTTGTCTGCCTTCCTGCTTCGCCTGTCTGTCTGTCTATTCATCTATCTATTAATCTTCAAACTGAATATGAGGTACAGCTGAAAACACAAAGCTCTCTTTCAGGGTTTTGTACATCCAAAGAAGAACCTAAGTCTTCTCCTCATACTAACATTCCTCTGGCACACAATTTATAAAACTTTCCCTCCTTTTCGATAGACTTTGACTATGTGCCCTTGTCAGGACATGTGAGGTCACTGCTGTTGTCAAAGATGATCTTTGTCAGTTATTGAAATGAGAACTAATTTGACCTAATCTAAGCTGACAGACAAAATAGTTCATTGGTAAAACAAGCCAGTTCCAGAAACTGGTGCTAAAGAAGAGTACAGGAGCAAAAAAAATGTGGATTTGCTCTCAGTTCAGGCTTTGAAAACTAGACTTTTAATAGGGATTAGCAAAAATGCATCTACCTAAATACTGGTGAGAAGAATGTGTGATATCATACTTCTTTCACTGTATTTACACTTTATTATGGATTATTGTGACTTGTTCTTTTACAATGTTATTCAGGTAATTTCGCTGCAAGGAAATTATCTCTGTGGTTAGCAATATCATTGTAGAACCCATGAGACACTGACATTGTGACCAGGGAATTATTCTGAAAAATCTATATCCCAGCAGATCTTTTTCTACCAAGATATAAAATTACTGCTGGGTGTATCACATAAATCAGGAATTCTTGATTCTTATTTTGTCAGGAAAAAANNNCTTTTCTTCAGGTGCTAAATTTTCCTGAGCAGAGGTTTGTGCTCTCTGCACCCAGTCCCAGCTCTCCTGCCTCTGTGAGTAAACTAAAGATGAACTTTCGTGCTTGTGGGATTAAGGCCAGGGAAGACAGGCAGTGCAAGGAAGATTAATGGGAGCCTGTATGCCATTAAAATTAATCACTTAAAATTAAAGATCCCCTATCTTCTGCTGCCCCTTGAATGTTGTTGATATGACAGTGTCATAACTGATCTATCCAGCTTGTGTTTATCTCTTAAAAGATAAATTGAGAGATTCCATTTCTGTGCAGCCCCAGCACGATCTGAACCCAGCAGATTTCACATACATGTGCACATTCCTTCTATACAGCTCTGACTTATAAAAAGGATAGAAAAAAAGCAAAGATAAAATAATATTAAACACTAGACCCTAATATTTAGCAAGTGCTTTGCTTGCCTTTCCCAAGGATCCTATAAAGCTTTCTGAAAGTGACATCTCTTAAGCATTTGCTTCACCCATCAGTGAAAAGCAGTCACCTAAGGCTGCTTAGACTGCTCTGAACATTTTCCTTTAAACAGCTTTGAATGGAAATTGGCTCTTTGTTCAGAGCAAGAATGTTTATGGAAAATATTCATCTCATTGAATAATAATAAAAAATGTTGTTTTCCACTGTCAAAACAAGCTTGTTTTGTTGTTTTTGCTTCGCTTCGGTTTGTTTTCTGTCTCAAAGCAGACAACTCTTGAGAGTACATTTAGAGGTAAAAATGCTTTTAAAAAGTTTTACAGGAAAAAAAAAAGGATTTTTTTTATGTTAATTACTGAAACCCTCATGTTAATTACTGATACCAAGCTTTCATGCTTTAATTTGATAAACTACAATGCACCTATGCATGAGGACCATATACGTACCTAAAACACCAGTGTATTTCCCAACCCTACAATGGAAGTCACAGGATTTTCAAGTGTTCAGGATTAAATTCAAAAATTGAACTGAATTCAACAATTCAATAATTAAAATAATTCAATAAGTGAAAATTATTGAAAATTGAGAGAACTATGTAAAGTTTAAAGTCAGAAAAAATGTGGGCTGGTCACAAAACTAGGGCTGGCCAAGCAGTGGATTTTTGGAGTTTGCTGATATATGTATAAAGGAAAATGTCTGAGGAAAATAATATATCAAGAAAATAAAATGGAAATGTGCTCTTTACATTGATTTGAACAAATCGAACTGTTTTATTAAGTAAAGAAACTACAATTTCACTTCTGACAAATTACATTA
Organism: Aegithalos caudatus; assembly: GCA_013389925.1. Lineage (NCBI taxonomy): Eukaryota > Metazoa > Chordata > Aves > Passeriformes > Aegithalidae > Aegithalos > Aegithalos caudatus. The sequence continues at coordinate 129,509 of WEIU01004673.1, forward strand.
ATTTTAAACTTGTATAATAATTTATATATTATTTGAATTGAAGAATCTTCTAAGACAGGAAAAAAAATTATGGTAACATATTTTCAGTTTATAGATTTTCCTTACATGTGTGCACCATCCCAAAAAATAAAAGTATGAGAATTTCATTATTCACTGATAATATTAAGATTTTTCTAAGAAGCTTTGATTCAAAACTTCTCTTCAAAGATCCAATTCAGAAAATCCTGGGAATTATTATATCATATATATATTATGACATGTACAACCCATTATTATATATTTATTAGAGAGAGATCTTCCTAAGACTGTTTGATGTGTTAACCAAAAAATTATTTACCTTCCCTCAGAACTTAAAGTAATACTGTTGTTTTTCTGGCACCTTGGCCTAAAACAAAAAAGACCAGGAACGTAACCTTAGATGCTAAAAACCAAACAACTTGTTTTCTGGGAATAGGAGCAGTTTCAGGTGTTCCTGTGCATCAACAAAAGCCACTTCTTTTCTGTTCTAATGTTTCAGTGACTGTGATAATAAAGATGAGGGGATGGCCTCTGATACTGACAGAGATTAGAGCAGGTAAAAAACACAAATCAATGCATTTCCCTTTTCTTGATTCAAGACACACAGTGCAAAAATCTGTCTGTTTTCCCAATGTGTCTGGATTTGTATGGATATATTTACAGTTTTATGTGACACAGCTTCTCCAGGCAGGCTCCTGTATTATGCATCAGATCCATTCTCTGTACTGTTTTATGGTGTGTAATTTTCCCTTACAGTACAAGTCAGATTACAACAATGATATATTTAATAAAAAATTAGATACACTTCTACTGCCTCACTTTTCTTTCTCTTTCCCTTCATCCATGACACTGGCCACATCAAGTCAGGGTTTAAAATAAAATTACTCAAATCACTGCTGAATAAGTAAGATACTCTGCATGCTGCTGGTTCTGTCTCGGCCATGAAGGATGAAGATGTTTTGTAAAGAGCTAATACCTGCCACACTGCTGAGTTATGGGTCACTAAAGAAGCTGAACACTCACCTGGGGGATAAAGCTATCCCTCACCTAATATATTTTGCAAAAGTGCAATGTGCTCATAATTTCTGGATGTCTGTAAACTCAAGAGTTGTTTCTGCTGCTCTAGTTTGGTTCAGGGTTTCTATCCAAACCCATGTTTTGTGAAATCTCCCTCACTCTCACCTCTTGTAATTAATGTACAGGTTAAAAGGTTAATCAAAAAAATAAGCCAGCAAAATACAAGCCCCATTTAACCTTATGAAACCGGTGCTTTCAAGTCACTTTTCTTTGGGGAAGGAGTGAAAATGGACACCTCCTGTCATGGTCTGAAGATCAAAATCCTTGGGATATTGGAGATCCAAGCCTGGCAGAGCAAGCATTGAAATGTGTTATCTCACATGCACTGAGCCCTGCTGCCAGCACCTTCTACCCACCACTGCCATGTTTTTCCATTGAGCATCAAGTCTCCATTCACTGTGCAGTAAAACAAACTCCAAGTTTACATATAACCAAATTCATGGTTTGTTAGACCAATGTGCAGCCTCAAAATGGTTGCAATTCTTTGCTCAGCAAGAGCTGCCTTCTCTCTCAATGTTGATCTGTGTTAATAATTCTGTAATTTCTTCAATAAATTCCTGTCATGGAGCAAACCCCTCACATGCCTTTGTGTTCTCATGCAGAGAGTGGACACCCACCAGAGTTGGTCTGGGTAAAGAACTTGGTGAGACACAAGAACTGAGCATGACCAAAACCAGCCTAATAGCTGAGCTTGTGTTGATGGTTGATTGCACCATGCAGCATCCAGAAGTTACTTCTAACCTAAATTATCTTATCCATTTATGATTGATATTCTATGGCTTACATTAAGCTGATAGCACACACTTATGTTTTGGTATGTTTGGGGGGGATGTTGTGTTCAACAACAACAGCAAACCTTCTCAGGTCAGAAGTTATTACAAAAAGCTCTGAGGCAGGCTAGAGAAAAGATTAAGAAAGTCCCAAAGGACACCAAAGCAGAAGCCATGAGAGATTCACTAAAGGTAAGAAAGTAGCAGGGGGACACAGCTGAAAGAGAAGCTTGATGTCTTTTCTAGGCTGGAGGATTTGGGATGTCTCACAGAACATGACATCCTGCTCCTAAGCAGCGTCATAACAATAGGGATGGCTGCTCAGATGGGGTTGGGACCTGTGTGAGCTGGGAATTACATGCAGTGATGCTGTAGAGACATGAATGGATCATAATATGGTAATGAATATACAGCTACATCTACCCTGGGAAGTAAAAAAGTGCTAATCTATGAACATGGGGAAATTATCTTGGTTGTGCCTATTAAAATGGGAGTTTGGCACCTGTTCTGGTTTGGGCCCATGCAATTGACCTCCTTCTAAGCCATTCCATTTGGGAATTAACACAAGAAAGGGCCTTTTTTTTTTTTTTTTTTTTTTTTTTTTTTTTTTTTGTTTTTTTTTTTTTTTTAGTGGGTACATGTATGTCTACATCATGTTTTGGAGGTTAAAAGAAACTAATAAATTATGTGGGTAAAATGCAGCAAATGCACTCAAAGAACCAGTCCTGGCACTGGTTAACTCGCATTTAACTTGTCATTAAAGCACCCAATAAGTTTCATTGAGTCTCAGAGAGGGACATGGGCTGAGATCCAGAAATGGAGAAGAGATCTGATTTTAGTGCCTGCTTTTTTCATCTTCCATCTTTTAGAAAGTACTTATGCAATAGCATGAAGACACAGTTGTTCCCCAATAGGAATTATTTTTTAACTATATTTTTTAAACCTATAAAACATCTGGGAAAAATGAAATCAGGTCATCTGAATTGATCTGCTTTGCTTTTATCAAGCTTTTTAGGTAGATCTGCAATGGACTGGAACAAAACCAGACCCTGTGTTTAGATGGAGTCAGTATGTTTTGAAGTGAAACCAGCCAATCAATTTAGATGGATCAGAGTAAAGTAAAGTAAAGTCAGGGAAGTGGCAGACTTAATCTGGAGCTGGGTCCCATGCCTTCAGGAAAGAAGAGGACCTCAGAAAACCTGTGCCATGTAGGATTGCTGTCATGGGATTTCACAAAGGTCAAGAAGATTAGCACAGAGGTATCTTCATTAAGGATCAGCTTTAAGGAGAAAAAGGTCTGGGATTAAGAGGTCCATAGCAGGGTAAAATGCACTCCTTGTCACCTCATGGGACAGGGCTGGCAAGAGTTTCCCATCCCCTGGATGACTATAGGAAGAGTGCTCTGCCCTATTTATGTGCTCTGGGCTCTTCCTGCTGTCCAGGGTGTGGGACAGATGACCAGCTGGAATCCAGGGTGGCATTCCCTTCCCCATCCAGTGTGGCCACTTCTGTGTTGCTCCCCGGGAACCAGCAGGTCAGGAGCTTTCCCTGAATGATGCTGGCACGATGGGAATCGATCCTGACCAGCACCACCTCTTCCTCTCCCAGAAACTGTGCCAACACCTCCAGACCTCCTCTCAGCAGGACTCTGCTTTTCCCAGGAGAGGAGATGAGGCACTGGGCAGAGCTCATGCCTGGCAGGAGCTTTTAGGTGAAAGCCATCCCTTTGAACCACCAAACTGGAGCAGGAGTTTCAGCCAGCCGAAGGTGTTCTCCAGAGCCAGCAATTTGTGACAATATCAGAGCAGGGCTGTTATCAGCTGCCTGTTACTCTGCTGCACGCTGAGGCTTCCCCAGGTGCATCCCCCCCAGCTAAGGTGTGGGACCCTGCTGAATACCAGATCCCTTTGTTGCACATTATCGTGTTAGCTGGGCTGTCACAGAGTTACCCTGTGTATGCAGAACACGGAGATTAATCCAATTAAACCTCCACTGACTTTTCCACATTCCTCCTGCTGCAGCCCGTGTCTCTTCTCAGGTGGGTGTTAGAGCATGGGGAAGGTTAATCAAGTGGTGTTTCTGGCATGGAAACTCATCAGAAAGTGTGACATAATGAGAGGGAGGGAAGGAGGGAGTGATTAGCTAAGCTTTAACTCACCATAAATGCCCTGATCTTTGACCTTTTAGTGTCAGTTTTAATTGTAAGGATGGACTTAAAAAAAAAAAAAA
>WEIU01004675.1:0-13164 GCA_013389925.1 Aegithalos caudatus
CCCAGCCCGGCCGCGCAGCAACCGCAGCACGGTGCTACCTTGTGAAATCGCGGGGCAGAGAAAGGACAGATTCAGTAATTCACAACTTATATACTTTCTCCAAAGAGTCACTTTCTTGTCCTCTTAATGGCTGAAACCAAACATCAATCGCCAAGGGCCGGCTCCCCAATAGGTGCCCATCCGCCCCTAAAGGCTCTAAGGTCCTTGCAAGGTCATATTCCACCTTTAACCCATGACACCAGGTATTTTGATTAGGACTGCTAGGCATTGAAAGTGTAGTGAGGAAATTAATGCTCCATGAGGTTGCATTTCACTATTCTGAACAAGTCAAGGGTAAACAGATCACACCAGTGCTTTGGTAGAGATGTTGTTTAAAAATTGATCTTTTGAAGGTTGTTACCAGTACAAGAAGAGACTTTGCAGCCTCATTAAACAGTGCTGTATTAATACAGTGACTTGTGGTATGTATCCTGCAATCCTGCAAGATCTGCCGCTGTGGAAACCTCAGTAAAGGGTATCTTAAAGCAGACAGTAGAAAATACGTAACAGCAGCAGGAAGTCCTTGTATAAGTTGCTCTACCTGCATTTAGCAGTTCAGCTGTGATTAAAATAGCAGGAGAGACTCACAGCTGTCTGAAATGGACAGCTTTCTGTTCTTCACCTCCCTGCAAACTGCATAGGAATTTTTCTCCATTCCTGAAATTGTTGCTTTGCCCTTCCTGTCCTGATGACTCTACAGACTGATCCCTTTCCCCCTCCATATCAGAACACACAGTGTTCTCTGGGCTTCTAGTCAAAAAGCACCTGATAAGATATCTGGGGTGAAATGCTTGCCCTTCTGGAGAGTGACCATGCAGGTTCTTCTGCTTCAGGTCAGCTTTCATTGGGGTGGGATGGCCTGATGGGAATAAGCCTGATGGACTTCGACCATCAGTTATCTCACACAGCTGCTCAGTTCCCCTGGAGTTTGGACTGAGTTGGTCTTAATTTGGCTCCCAGAGTGCCATCGCTGCCAGAATTAATGTCGCAAAACATCGTTTGCTGGGGTATTGATTGTGTGAGAAGTAGGCAAAAGGCTTCTCTCTGCTTTTTTCAGGCATTCTGCTTTCCCACAGACAGATGCCATTCAGGAGCACATGGCAAAAGTTGTTTGGTGCCAGAAGTGGGGTGCTAGGGCTCAGCATGATGCCATGGGGGTGAACGTGACCCCACCTTGTGATGAGCCTCTGCCTCATTGGGGGTGCAGATGGCAGTCACAACTGTCAGAGGAGGTGAGAGTCCTTAGAACACCACTGGTAAATATTCTCCAGGATGTCCTTGCTTATTGCTTCCCTTCCTGGAGCCACCAAGACTCTTCTGCGATCTCCCTTTGTTAAGGCTTCCTGACAGAAGCAGCAAGTGTGATGTAGAGTGTACTTATGGTACAGAGTTGCAGGAACAGGGCTGTTACTTGAGCTATTGGGACTTCACAGAAATATTTAATAGTCTATGTTGCTCTTTTCACTCAGCTCTCTCAGGCCTCCTCCACAGGTTGTGAAAAATCAATTACTGAGATACAATACTAGAGAGAAGACTTAAAGCTCAGTGCTTACAGGCAGGTTCTGACAATCCTGCTTAAAATAGCAACAACAAAACAATAAGCCCTGAAATAATGAATTGTTGAGAAGGAAGTAGTCTGTCAATCTGTTAACCTACTTAGGAACAGAAACTTCTGCACTACCTACTTTTCTTGGTATTCCTTTTCTTCAGCAAGTACTTAAGATTTTTTATCTGCTAGAAAATTTGTAAAAAATATTGTACCACTAAACCAGTTAAAAAGAAATCTCAGTCTAATTTGATAAGTGAGTTTTCTGAGGAAGAAAATAAACAAGGGTAAGAGGAGGTAAGAGGTGGAGTTTTCCAAGAACTATTACTATCTAGAGAATTGCATTCAATGTCTTTTCATCTGTATTTCAAAAGAATTTCCCGCCTGGGTTAGTAACTCACTTTTCAAAGGAAATTTTCATAAAGGGAAAGCTAATGCAATTAGACCTCTGGGGATGTTGTAGGTAAATAACTTTCAGCAAGAGTTGAAACCCCTCCATGTGAAGTGACAGCCAGCCACCCTTTCTCTGTTCATCTGCTGGTGCCTAGCAAAGTACTGCAAGTCAGAGCCCCAGAAAAGAGGAGTAAGACAAAGTTGCTCTACCAGAAATCTACTGTAACTGTGCTGAGTTACCTAATCTGAGACTGCTTCACTGCTTAATATTCCTGCTCAGTGAAGACTGTTATGTGGAAAAAATAGCAACCAAGAAAAATACATGTCAAGATTTTAACTTGCTGTGGTATGTGATACTTCCCCAGAATCTGATGGTCAGTCACCCCAGCTTTCTTGATTTTACTAGGTTTGCAAATTTGAAAATGAGAAAAATTAGTCTCCAGAACGTTTTCTGGTAGATGTTCTCCTGATGGCATCAGCAGAGAACTGGGAATTGTTTCTCAATGTCTGTTTAAATGTTGTCTTGTAAAACATCAGTCTTGTAAGATACATTTCATGGGAGTTTTGTTTTTTTTCCTCTCTTCAGTAGGAATGATCTCCATACTGGTAGCAAAGAATTGCTAGATTACAACAACGCTGAGAGTTTGAAATTTCAGGAGGGTCCTTTTAAACATTATTATTTTGTGGAGCCTTTCAACCAATTTTTTATACCCTGATCTGAAAACCTTGCACGAGTTCTTGAAGTACTGCAGTTACTGAGCCGCAAAAGCAGCTCTTTCAGAGAAATACTGTACTTTATCCCCTCTGATTTCATTGCCTGATCTTCCATTCTTAAGTGCACCTGTGGCTTCTGTCTGTGCTTCTGTGCTTTCCCTGGTCTCAGAGAAGCTTATTAAATGGCAGGAGTATTATACTGCTGTGCCCTTTGAAGGGCTGGAAGCTGGGGACACTGCAAGCAGTGAATAGGAAGAGGTCAGCCCAGAATTTCTAAGCACCAGCAGTGTGTGGTCTGAATACAAGTCCAAATCATGGGCTAAAGGATAAGAACCCCACCCACATCTCCTGATTCCTGGGTTAAAGCACTCAGCTGTGGGATTAGCCTGGGGCCCCACTTCTATGAGGCAGGTGGCAAATCAAAAGGTTATCCAGGCTGCCTCCACTAGGTCCAGGCAGCATTTGCTAACCCAAACACCCCTCATGGCCCTCACAAGGCAAGGCCAGAGTTTCCCCCACGCCAGTACAGGGCCATCAGTTGTCTTGTGTCAGATGGAATACACTGTCTGCAGTGGAACCTGCTGATCTGAAGTGGGACAATTTAGACCCTGGTTTGCTGATATAATGGTACATCTTCACTGCCTGGGCTCATCATTCTTCTTTTGCAGTCCTCTGCCATCTTGGCTTAGTTGACACGTGGAAAAAAAGGAGGTGTTTTGAAGGCTTTACCTGTGCCAGTAGACTGCAGGATGAGAAAATGCATCTTGGCTATCCCTTACACAAAGTGTGGCCCATTGTCTTTGTGCTTCCTAGACAGCCTCTGTCCAGGTGAAATCAGGACAGGATAGGTCCCTAGTCTGTAGGACCATGAGTGGTGCCTGAAATACCCTGTAGACAATTGAGCCCATAACACAGGTGGATGTACCTCATCTCCTGTCCTGGAATGAATTTCTTCTTTCGTGTTTGTGGAAGGCAGACTTTTATGCTAAGGAAGATACTTGGGAACACATTAATGTCTTGGGCTCTTTTGTGTGAAGCCAAATATCCATTTCTGCATTAAAAAAAGCGCCATAAATATGATTGAGCCCCTGTGCTGGATTGCTTGGGTGGGTCCTTAGAACCTTCCAAGGAGTCAGCAAGTTCAAGTGTCAGAGGCTTTCAGGATTTGAAGGCACTAAGGCAGCAGGTTTTTTTCTTACAACTCTGGAGCAACTGACCAACTGGTACAATGAGTACCACTTTCCCATGCTACTGGTTGCTTTTTCTTATGGATAGCATATTTGTCCTTTCAGTTACTGTGATGTTAAAGTGAGACTTGGGAAGTTCATTGCCTTTCCTAGCATTTGGCTAGCGTGAGATGATGTCTTAATTGAGATATAAAAGAAAGAATGAAAAAGCTAAGGATATCCCATAGGATAAAGAAATTCCCAAGAGTTGACATTTATATTTTAATCTGAGTGAATACAGGTCCTTGGTCCTTTCCTTTGTTCCAGATAAAAAAAGGGGGGAGAGCAGCAGTAGTAACTAGTACAGTAGATGAGCAGAACAGCAGTAACTGGCATATGATCCAAGCTGGCACTAACTAGTGAAGCTTGAAGGAATTAATTGGTTATATATGGGCCTTGCATGTGCTGAGTCAGTCGCTGTCCCTGTCTGTCTGCATCACTGCTCTGACTTAGCCTTTCAAAGCATTGACATTTACACTGGCATCCTAATGCTAATAGGGGGGGAAGAGAATGCTGCAAAATCCTAACCAGGTTTCCTTTTCCCCAGGGTGGATTGGCTGTCTTCAGCCAGAGCTGGGGCAATAGAGTCTGCAGTGGTGGTAAAAGGTGCCAGTTTTATTTGTTGTGTGGTAGAAAGCAAGCTTGTGCTGCTGGTGTAAAAATGCAGGAAAAGAATAATTGTGCTGATAAGGGAAGATTTTGGAGCTCTGTGAGGTTAGCTCTGGCTAGAGTTACTCCTGGAAGAAGCAGGGATCCCACTTATATTTCTAATTTGAGATAGTTTGAACCAAAAAATCAGAGTAATTAGAAAGAAAATATTACAAGAAAGCATACTCATTGGGGTTTTCTTTCATATCTTAGAAAAGATTGACTGTCTTTCTCAGACACCTCAGGTAAGGTTTCCTTTGCCTCCCATAGCTACTGTAAGATGCAGCATCTCTTCTGAGTCTTAAGCCCACTCCTGCATCCAGAAGGTGGGAGAAGCAGTGCAGCATTGCTGTCTGAAGGGACCAGGACATTAGGTAGTCCCAACCCATCATTTCAGGCAGCTCTGGGTGAGTCAGATGAATCCCACCCACTGCACAGTTGCAGGCTCTAGCAAAATGACTCACCACTCTGTTATGATAAATAGCAGCTGAGAGTCTTGCCCTGTGCAGATGTAAAACACTTTAGCCTCTCGCTGCAGCAACACCCCGGTGCAGTTATTCACTGTGTCCGTGCCAAAAGCTCAGTGGGTTGGTATTTTTTTTTCAGTTGACAGCTGATTTCGAAGAGGGAGACAGGCAATAAAAATGCTGTGAATGGTGAAGGAAATGAGTCTGACTCACTTCCACTTTCCCTTTCACATTTTTAATCCTGTGCAGTGCTGCCTGTGACAGAAGCGGGATTATGCTGGGATTACTGATAGCAGTCTCTGTCCGCTGTGTAGGTGGTTTTATTTTCAATCCCCTTTTTTTAATTAATCTGTTTTTATTTATTTTCCCATTTTCCTTCAGCAACTTCTACCTGACATATTTAAATTGCTTCTCTTTCATTCCCATTCCAGCTGCAAGCACATCTCCTCCTTGGAAGTAAATATGTTTTGAAAGGGGGAGATGTAGGGAGAAATAAAGTTAGTTAACATTGCTTTCCGTTTTGGTTGTAAGAACACAAGGAAAAACTGTGAACATGAAAGGGCTGGTTTTGCAGTGAAACTGTGGTGTCTTTCAGAGGAAAGCATTGGCTGTTTTCATTTTCAGACTCTGCTTGAAGCTTGAGAGAAAAGCAGGTGACAAAGTTTATGTTGACCATCCAAAGGCTCGGGAGGGGAAATCAAACAGGTTTCATGTCATTAACTGTCAGTCTGTAAACAAGGTCGTTCTCATCACTGTGCCTAAGGTCAGCCTTTGTGTGTACAAGCAAGAATTTGGGAGGGTTTGGGCAGTGTTTGGCATTTCTTGCTGCTTTAAATTGACCTGTCAAGTAGTGTGGTATGAAGCAGTGCCTGGACACGTGGGACATGAATGAACATTCAGGGCATGAAGCCATCTGACAGAATGTAGTAGGTGTTTGCACAGAACTTCACGTACCACAGGCTTCACAATGCACAGAGCAATGTTAGAAGGGTACAAGAAAACACCTAAGAACACCCGTGGGAGGAGGAGCTGGTTACTGGCAGGTTCAGGTGCCTGGTGAGGGTCCGTGACTGTCGATGCCAGAGGCCACCGCTGTGTGTTGGTGTACATGTGTCCTCAGCAAACTGTTCTCTTTGAACAACTCAGCTCTCTGAAGAAGACAAATTATAATCCGTGTTGTTACTTTCCTTATTTCCAAATAATTCTTAAGTGCAATGATTGAAGACAATACATGTTTTAAATATCAGAGGAATGTTTTCAACCCGTATCTTTCATTTGGCTGGAGCAACTTACCTTCTTTGATAGCCTGTGTGCAGAATAGTCTTCTTGCTTGATCCAGAGGTTCGACTGTACCAAAGAGGAACAGAAACATAAATATTTACTGCCATCTTTTGGGCAGTGTGGGTATGACTCAAAAAAAGAAGGGGTCAATTGAATTACGCTGCCACTCCTTCAGCTTTGTCAGCTGATTCTTATTTGACCACCAAACACAACAGTTGGCTGAGAAACATCAGTTTTTTGGTAGTTATCAGTACGAAGCTCTAAATGAAGCAAGGTTTCTAAGGAGAGGTGCTTACTTTGATTTGAGTAAGCTGATAGATTTTGGGCAAAAAAAAGAAAATGCTTTGAGCACATCCACCATTCTCCAGCTTTTGACACAGTATGTGTTCATTGCCTCACACTGCTGTGAGCTTTATGTTTTGCTCTGCTTTAATTCATAATTTTTAGGATTCTTGAGATCAGACCCACATCTTTTCAAGAAATACAATTTCAGTGCTCTTTAATCTGCGAGAATATTAGAGTGTCAACATGTATAAGTTTATTTTTGAATGTATGTATTTTAGCGGGATAGGATATGTTGCATCACACTCCTCTGATCTTTCTTATTACATAGGGTACTGCTCAGTTGAAATGCTGATTAGGTGACCTTTTCTAATTGCAATACAGTATTCTTCAGCCACTTGAGGTGTAAGGTTGTATTTTTAACCTCATACTTAATCAAACTTTCAGTCCTGCAGTCCAAGCGGAGACAAGTTTCCTGCTGTGGTAATAGCCTCTTCCTTGAAACTAGTTTGAATTTAATAGCAGCAAGGTACTTCACTCTTTCCAAAAGGCTGTGTCTCTTAGTGGACAAAACCTTCTTTTAATGCAATGAGATAATTTATTAAGGCTTTGTAGAAAGATTAAATTTTTATCTGGGATTCATAAGTGTTGCTGATTTAAGTACGATTATCATCTTATCCTTACTATCTGGACCTCCACAATGTGCCACAAGGGAAGAACTTGCTCAATGTAAAACTTGGTTTGTTGTTTATTGAGGAGGTGGCAGCAAAGATAATCTTCTTTACACTCGCTGTTGTTCAGCTTGCATTGAGCAAGCAAAATATGACTCTTAGCTCTTGTCTTGTGTTTGTTTGTTTTAGGTGAAACTTCCTTTTCCTGTTGATCAAATCACAGATCTTCCAAGGAATGATTTCCAGATGATGATAAAGATGCACAAGCTAACCTCAGAGCAGCTCGAGTTCATCCACGATGTCCGCCGGCGCAGCAAGAACCGGATTGCAGCTCAACGCTGCCGCAAGAGGAAACTGGACTGTATTCAGAACCTTGAATGTGAAATCCGCAAGTTGGTGAGTCCCGTGCCCTCGCCGCAACCCAGCTCACCCTCACACTGTAGCCTGCAGGGCACCAACAGCAATTGGAGTCCAGACTTCAGTGGGCTCAGTCAGTTTGTACATTCATGAGCAAAATGCACAGATGACAGTGCCACCACATTTTAATGTAAGGGAGTGAGGTGACTGGAGCGAGGCCAAGTGGCTGCTCAGAAAATTCCTCTCACTTTCAGTCATGGTATGGACGCCTCAGGTGGGGCTTGTTGTGCTTCATTTTGCTTTGTCATCTGCTCAAGCTGTAGGAAACGTAGTGTGAAAGAGGCAGGGATCTCTTGGAAGAAGCTGAGTTCCCATCACCTCACAAATGGCAGAAAGCCTCATGACTTTGGGTTACTCACTTGCTGCCTGTGCCTGTCTGTTTCCTTTCTGTAACAGGGAGGTGACACTGACCTCACAAGCTGGTTGGGAGGCTTAAATTGTCAAGGCTTGTGAATCCTTCATGTGCTGTGCTGCTGAAGCCCTGGGGGAAAAAAAAAAGAAAATCAAAACATTGTTCAGAGTAGTGCTCTGCTGCAAAACAAAACAAAACAAACAACACAACAAAGATAAACAAAATAGTGAGCAACTGCTTCCTGCACTGAGTATAATGCATGGTGTGTACAGGGTGAGTCAGAGGTTCTGCACAGTGAAAGAGTGGATGGATCATCATCAGGTTGTCAGAAGAAGCAGGTCCAGTCTTAGGAGCAGCACTCTGAGGGCTGGACTAGCAGCAGGGGGTGATTCAGCTTTATACTTCTAGCCTTCACTTGAAAATTAGTTTGAGTTAATTGATTTCATGTAATCATGTGACAATGCTGTTATTGTCTGATATAGTAACTGTGGATAGGCAAAATAAAAATTTTAAGTCCTCTCACCAGCACAAACAGGCATCTGAGGGGTATGAATGAAAGGCATATGAGTGGCCTTGTGGACTTGATACCTGCTCAATTTGAGGAATCAAAAACCATTCGAGGTGCAGGATTCTTCCCCCCACAAAAAAAAAGTTGATGTTTCTGTTTAGCAAAGGGGACTTGAGTATGTGGCAATATGCAGTGAGTGAGCCAAGTAACTAAGGCACCCTACTAGACCTGTTTGTAAATAGTGAAGGGGTGGTGGGTGAAGTGATGGCTGGATGCCCCCTTGGACACAGTGATCTCAAAATGATAGTTTTTGGTTGTTGGAGAACTAAGTAGGAGGGTCAGCAGAATTGCCACCTTGGACTTCCAGAATGCAGACTTTGCCTGTTTAGGAGACTTTGGCCTGTTTAGGTTGGGAAAATCTCTTGTGACGCAATACCGAAGGGCAGAAGAAGAGTCCAGGAAGGCTGGACATTCTTCAAGAAGCAAATCTTGCAGGCACAGGAACAGACTGATCCCATGTGCCAAAATATGAGACACTGGAGAAGACCAGCCTGGCTGAACAGAGAGTTTTGGCTGTAACTCAAGGAAAAAATTGAGTTTATTTGGAAGAAGGGGGAGCAACTCAGGAGGACTACAAGGACTACATGACGTTATGTAGTGAGAGAATTAGAAGGGCAAAAGTCCAACTAGAACTTAATCTGGCTACTGCTGTAAATGACAGTTAAAAAAAAATTGTAAACAAGCAACAAAAGGAAGGCCAAGGAGAATCTCCATCCTTCATTGAATACAGGAAAAACCTAGCAACAAAGAAGGAGGAAAAGGCTGACGTACTCAATGCCTTCTTTGCCTCAATCTTATTCGATAGTAAGACCAGTTGTTCTCATGTACCCAGCCCCCTGAGCTGGAAGACAGGGACAGGGAAAAGAATAAACACACTACACATGACCACTGGAAATCCTTTTGTTATCTTCTGTCCACTTTGTGATCAGCAGTTTCCAGTCTCATGAATTACATAATGGTGCTGTGGTTTAAGGGTTTTTCACTTGGCTGGGTCTTTTTTTATGAAAGACCCCTTTTCCCCCTGTAGTTACTTACTGTAAGTCACCCATCTTCTTGACACAGATGGTTTCACAGCAGACAGTGAGTGAAATGGTTGTATCCTCAGAGTTTGGTAGGTAATTTTTTTTGCCTGCTTTCTCTCACTCATTCATCTACCCACTCACATTCCTTTTTTTCCCTGCAAACTCGCAGCATATTCTCTTCCATAATTCATCATTTCAAGATGTACTTGAGCATCTGTTTATTTTTTTATTATTTTTATGCTTTCTTGATAGATTTATCAATATTTTAGCAGTTAGTTCTTTTCATGTGCACTGCTCTCTTTCGCATTCACACAGCTGTATGCTTCCAGTGTGGGCTCTGGACCCAGGGCAGTACTATCAGCTGTCAACAACCACCCATAGCTGGATTATCTCAGTTGTGGAGCTTTCACACCTCAGATGCTGAGACATCTTGGGTTTAGCAGTGTTACTAGGTGAGATACGTGGCTGGGCTGCTTTTGGGGCCAGCTCAGCTCTGGAAATAGTTCTGGTACTCTACAAAATCTCATCTACTCTCTCGAGCTGTATGCCCACCTGCCTGAGACAGAAGGAGATGCTGGACCATCCCAGTCAGTCTACACTGAGTCAACACTGTTTTTTAGAGGTGAAACCCTAGCCTGGGTTCATAAAAATATCTGTACTAGATCAAGCCCAAACCATTAAGCACCAGAACATAAGGAAACAAGCCATGGTGCAGACCACAGAGCACACTTACATCCTCTTCTGAATAAATTCACCTCTCTTGGTGGTAACAGAGCTCCACCCAGCCTAAGCAGCCAACCTGACAGTTCAAGGGTGAACCAAACATCAGCAGCTTATTCTCACTTTGGGAATTAACCCATTTTCTTGCTGATTAGATGGGAAGTGGCACCTCTCCCTCAAAATGTTTTGTTCCAAGTTCTTTCGTATCATCTGTCAGGCAGCCTTACTTTATAAAGGGAACATTTCTGTGGGAATAACTTGGGATTCTATCCTCTTCCAGTTCAAATGTTTTTCTCCAGATGTTTCCCAAACTACTGTCCACACAGACCGTGGTGGTCAAACACGTGATGTCTTTGTGACTTTTCCTCTGGCCGTATGAAAACAGGTGTGACATGTTGGTGTTCTTGGGTACTGCTGCATACGTGCCCAAAGTGAGCAGGCAGTGGATGACCCTTCCTCAGCCTAAGATGCCTTCTTTCTTTTTCAGGTGTGTGAGAAAGAGAAATTGCTCTCCGAAAGGAACCAGCTGAAAGCAAGCATGGGAGAATTGTTAGACAACTTCTCGTGTCTTTCCCAAGAAGTGTGTAGAGACATGCAGAGCCCAGAACAGATCCAAGCTCTCCACCGGTACTGCCCTGTTCTCAGACCCATGGATCTACAGCCGGTCACCACCATCAGCCCCGCCCCAGCTGGTGTGGAGCAGAGCCTGGTGACCTCCCAGTGCGTCGGGGAGAGCATGCAGTGCTGCTCAGAGCAAGGCTCAGTGCAGCTGGGAGCACCCTGGCTGCCCAACAACATCTCGGAGAATTGTTCGGCTGGCGCGGGATTGGATGGAGCCGACGCAGGTACTTACCCCGAGAGAGAGCTTCCACCAGAGCAGAGCAGCCAAACGGTCACGGTAGACTTCTGTCAGGAAATGACTGATAAATGTACAACAGATGAGCAACCTAGGAAAGATTACACCTAGTGACTCGTAACCTTAACGTTACACCTGGTCAGGTGTTCTTCAGTCAGCCAGTGGCAGTGTTCATTTGTTGTCTAGAAGAACGTATTTGGTGCACACTACAGTGGTCTTAGCAGCAATACTGTTTTTAAGTATTCCCTCCTCTCTACAAGCAGGAGTTCTCTTCACAATGGTGCTATCCCTTGCTCAGGCAGGGAACGAAGCAGTGGCAACACTGTCTGTTTTTGTATGTTGATTTCAATCTTAACAGGGATGGACATAACACCTCTGAGGACCCAACCGCAGCTTTTTTCTCAGTGGCCCATGTCACAAAACCCTAACTCAGGAATTTCCTCTGAATGTTCAATTTTTCATTGAAGACAGCTTCTTTACACATCAAAGTTTTATAGCTAAACTGTACATATTATATATAATATATATAAAATATATATATCCATATGCAAGAGTCCCTGCATGCCTCAATTTTTCTCATCCTACAAACTGGAAGCTTTCATTTCTATTGTACAAACAAGTTCCAACATTCCTTTTTGTCTTTGATGCTAGAACTAGTTTGGTAACTTGTTACACGATAATTTTTTTCCTCAGTTCGCAGTTCAGCAATAGCATTCAATTTGTACTTATTTATAAAACTTTAATGTCAGAAACTTATTTGAGATTTTATTATAGACAATTTTTTTGGCACAGCCATTTTGTGCCACTTGAGCAATGTGGAGTTATTTTATTTTCTTGCAGATACTGTACAGTAATGGTCAACTTTGCCACTTGCACTGAGTTTCTGGTCAAACCTCTTTTCATAAATGAAGTCACGACTTCAGAATAACTTGAGTATATGGTTTTCTTTGCTTTATGGCTTAAAGGAAATAGAAAATTTTTATCTAATAGACAAACACTCAGGAGCTCATTATGTAGTAAAAACGGTCTTGCCAAATAACTGAATTCACTATACAATTTGTAAAGAGAATCTGCTTGAATTATTTTTATATTTAGACTTCTTTCTGTTTCACAAACCAAGTTTAAGTGCTGTTAATGATGCTTTTGGAGTCTTATAGGGGAAAGTATATTTCACTCTTTAGAGAAAAGTGTATTTGACAACTGGATCAATTCATCAAATGTTCCACGAAGTAAAGCAAACAGAGAGATCACGTCAATATACTTGGGGGCTTTTTCTCCAGCCCCACTCTGCATCCTTTACTCATGGAAGCAAATGCTGCTCCGGCTAGTCCCCAGAGCCTGACCTCAGCTGTCCTCAGACAATAGCTGTTCTCCCCACCAGACCCAAGTTGCAGAGGTGAGTCTGGTGAAGTCAGTGACCCTGCCTAGGTAGGCAGAGTTGCAGGATCACACCCCTAGTTGTTGACTTTGGCTTCCTTACGGAAGTCCACCTAGCACTGTATCCTCTAAGAGCAAAACATACGTTTGCCAACACCCGATTTGGTCACTTACCCATCAAAATTTGTGTTCCAGGATCCTCTCATTCTGCAGCATTGCCCTCAGCACAAACTGCAGCTAAAAGAGCGCTGTCTCAAAGGAGACTACTCAGTGAATTGGCTTAGTTGTAACTGTATTGGACTTGTATCTTAATGTTGACTCATGTTATGACTGTGTGAGACAGCAGCTTTCCAAGCATAGCATCTGTATGTACAGTGTAGACAGAAGAACAACCTCCTAATGCTTTTTTAATAATTATTACTGTTCTCAGTGTACTGAGTTTTTATTTTGTGGTTCTTTGCCCTACGTGTGCCAGGTTGTGTGGCTTTATCGACGACAACTGTCATGTGCTTTATTGGCTGATATTGTTTGTTCTCACTGAAAAAAAAATGACCAGCTGTTCACACCTGTTAAAAAAAAAAAAAA
>WEIU01004675.1:13935-27436 GCA_013389925.1 Aegithalos caudatus
TCAACTGACACAGTATTTTAAGTATGTTTTTCTGTTGCCTTTTTTATTTTTAAGTGACCTCCTATATATATGAATAGATAGAATGTTTTATGAGTATAAAACCAAGTTTTAACTTGCTTCCTGACATGAAGATTTACTCTACTAACAACTCATGTGCAACTGGTACTCTTGACCTCATTCCAACGGTTTAAAAAACCCACCCACACAACCCATTGCGCTGCAGCTCTTAGGTTTGACCTGGCCTCATACTGGTGCTGGGTCTCTTGGTTTCCTCTACCTTGGGAACTGATATGTAAAACCACTGCTCAAATAAGTGTCTCTTCCTCAATCTTTCTCTCGTCTCTCCCTTCCCTGCAAGCTTTTCTGGATGTTTGATTTCATTCTTTCCCATTAGAAGTGGCTGATTTTGTGTCATTGCTTCCTATATTTACATGTATCATGGTTTTTCAGTGGGGTTTATTTTTTGGTGGTGGTGGTGGTGGTGGTTGTTTTTTGTTTCTATTTTGTTTTGAGGTTTTTTTGCTATTTTGAACCATGTGGCTTTCAAAGCAGTTACTGGGCTAACGTTAAAGGAAGATACTGGGAGAATTAGTTTCAGACCTGGACGTCAGTTTACATACCCAACTGTTCTTGTCTCACGAGGTCAAACCAAATGACCACAAAATATCATTGGAAAGAGAAAAAAAAAAATCTGATTGCAGAATTCTAAGAGTTTGGCCAGTGGTCACTGTGATCCTAAGAATCTCTTTGCATCTATCAAAGAGAATACATGCAGCATCTCTCCTGCTGGGCGTTGCTTGGGAATGGCATGGTGAGACTCCATCTCCCCAGTGAGCACTGCTCTGCTCCCATGGGCCTGTGAGTCCTTGGAGCTCTGTCCAGTCTGTATCTAGTCCTCCTTTTCCTCTGCCATTGCTATACTTGTATTGCCAGGAAACCTCATTTCATTTAGGCTTGTTATGCTTTGTCAGGTGAGTACTACACTATATAATGTGTTTGTTTCTCTGCGTTCTCTGGGGGTGCCTTGAACACAATTAAAGCTCATTGCAAGCTGATTCTGGAACAAAAAGGTAGTGAAAAAATAAATTTAAAAAGAGTGAAAACAAAACAGAAAACAAAAGCAAAAAATGTTGACTGTGTTATCAGGAGATCCCAGTATTTATATCACTGACTTCCTAACGTGATGACTCAGGCGTCAAGAGTTTGATGCTGCAGTATAAAACTATTATTTTATATATTGTACAAGTAATTTATTAAATGTCTTTCTAAGGGTATATGCTGCTTTTAAGATGCACTATATTTTTGGATCTAATCCCTGTATTATTTTTTTTTCCCAAGGAAGTAAAATGTGCTGCAAAAGCAAGCCACAGTGATTAGTATGCTAACTGCTATTTCTCTTTAAAAGGGAGAGTGGGAACGAGATGCGTAACTTTGCTAAGTGGATTAACTCCTGCCAGAGAAATGATTAATGCTGATACTGTGGTTGTTAATCTGGAGTGCGACACTTCATCATGTCTGTATCCTAAAGAGTGCTTAAATAGAAGTTAAAATGCCTAGATATATAGTTAATTTTTTTAACATGTGACTTCATGATTGCCTAGTAAATAAAACAAATCTGCATGCTGGAATCACTATAATCCTGTAATAAAAGGAAAACTGATCCACTAGGAGAAAGCATGATGAAGCATTGCCATTCCAGAATCAACACCACATCCTCACCTGTGTCTTGTAATCCACTGCTATGGTGGTGAAGAGAGAGCAGGAGGTGCATTCGCAGAATAGGAGACCCATAGTGGATTTTTCAGTGAGAGAGTGGACATCTGCCAGCTTTCCACAGGCTCACATTTTGCTCCACTTCACATCCTCTACCATTGCAACAAGGAGTGCTGCTTCCACCTTTTTTTTTCCCCTGATCCAAGATGCTTTGAAAATGCCTCTGGGTGAATGTTGTAGCCCATGGCTACAGCATTTTAAAAGTCTCTATTTTAGGGCTGCCTTGAGAAGTTTTAGCTCAGTATGAGCAGCGGCTTTGCATAAGGAGGGGATCTGCTAAGTATGGAGCAGTTTTATTTTTATCAGAAGTGAGGTGAAACTCAAACTATTAACATAAAGAATTTCTGCTCTCTTTCCTGTTAATTTTTTTTTCTCAACAGATTTTGACTTTGTTTCAGTTTTGTCTCTGCCAACACAGTCCAAGTTAATTTTGCATCCATATATAAAATACGTGTATGTATGTATACATACATCTATAATTCTAGTCAGAGTGTGTGTTTGTGTATTTTCCTGTTTATAATACATATATGTATATTTATAATACTCCCTGGAGTATTTTATGACTCAGGCATCGGGTCTGATGCTGTAGAATACAATATATGTGTATATGCATATGTTCAAATACTGTGTGTATATTTAAAAGATCTATTGTTGGTGGTCTGTAGAATAATTATTCCCTTTACTCTCAAAATTTAAATGGCATTACTTGCAAAGACTAAGTGTACAGTATTTTCCTACACTCCACCAAGATAGGTATTATTTATATCGAAGTCAATTATTGATAAGCATTTTAAGGTATCACATGGATAATATTGCCATTTTTGCAAACAGAATCACTTTTTGGCAGGAAGGAATGCTAAAATAACTTTTTATAAGCTTAATCCAACCCCAACCAAACGACTGCTAAAAAGCCAGTTAGATGACTCCTGTTCTTGTACAAACTTAAATGACTGTGGGCAGAGCCCACAGTTAAAGTCGCTGTGTGGTTCATGCAGTGCCACCGTTGTCCCTTTTGGCTAATTAAGGGCATGCAGAAAGAAACTAGCATCCCAAAATAGAAATGGGAACTGGCAGTGTTTGATTTCATTGATTGCTTAGAAGCAGAAATGGTCCCAGGCTATGAATCCAAGCAACTCCTCCCTGGCTTTGGAGGGAGCCAGGCGGGGTCTGCAGTCGACGATGGGCTCATCCCTGCAGCCAGAGGAGCCCAGGCTCTGGGATGTGGGCAGAGGAGGGAGCAGCCTCCCCGTGCTGCGGGTTGTGGCTGGCAGCCCCCGCCCAGGTGGTACCCTGCATCTGTGATGTGGAGAAATGTGCATGGTTTCAGTCCTGTTCTCACTGCTGCGTTTGCTCTGCCTGAAGTTCTCTGGATCCCTCAGACCAGCAGGAATGATACTAAACACTTTGGTGATATTTGGTGCGTGGTTGTTTACTCAAAGTTGCAAGCATCACCTTTGATTTCAAGGGTGAGGATGCCCTAAGAGTTTGTTCCAGAACCAGTTGGTTACAAGTGCACCTCTTATATATGCCTTACAAACTTCAGAGGCCATATTCAAAACAGGGTTTTATCAGTGTATGCAAGGGGGTGCAGCCCCTCTTCTCTTCCTCCCCAGGTCAAACAGTATGGACAGTTTTCACACATATCTACCTGTATAACCCTCTGTACCTCTCATAACTGGTCAATGACTGTAACAGGTTACATCAGGTGTTTTTTCTACATACTTTTTACACAAATTCTATGCGATTAATGTAACTTAATTCAATGCATCATTTTATTGTACTAGTTCTTAAGCTTGTCTTTATTTTTTTTCTAGGTGACTGTGGTTTCTTGTGATTTTTATTGTATAAATAAATGAGGTGGCTGTTGATGCTTACTCTCTGTTACTAAGAATTTTTACCTTTTTGGAAGAAAGCATTGCTATGAACTAATGAATTTAAAATGTCATTTACTCATTGTAAATACAGTATTGTGCAAAAAAACAAAAATGAAAAAAAAAACCACCCAACCCTTTTCATTCATTTGAATTGCTAGTGTTAACTGAATTTTGTCTAGACACCATTTCTGTTGATGAAATAAAGACATATCATTATGTATTGTAAGTTGTCTCATCTTGACTCTGAAATCAATGTTGCAGGGCTCAGTTAACATGTGAGTTGTAGATGAGATACAGGAGTGTGGGTTGGATGTGGTTGTTACTTCCAGGTGAATCTCTGGAGTGATGAAGAGACTCCTAGTCATGTGGTCCACTGCTAATTCACCAGCAGTCTTTGATCCAGGGATCCAGTTACCTTTGATCTGCAGGAACAGCCCAGGGTGTTTCATTGCAAACATGAAATAAATTATTTTGGAAGATCAAATAAGCTGTATCTACACCCATTCCCCTAGTGCAGGACTTAAGGCAATTCTGCTCAGTCTTTGTTTTGGTCTTCCAACTCCCAGTGTACTTGCTGGAAGGTAAGGTAAGAAACAGGTTTGCTTCCCCTTTAAGGAAAACCTGAGAAACTGAGAGGTTTCTGTAGAAACAAACATAGCTGAAAACTCTCTGTAGTATTACTTTCTGAAAGAGGAAACTTGTGCCATGGATCATTAGCAGGAAAGCCAGAAAGGAAAGAAGTACAACTTCAGAAGTAGATGCTATTTACCACAGGCAGGACATGGGGTCTAGCAGGGAGATGTTTGTGCTGTGGGAGTCACACATCAACCACTTCCCTCCTTGTCGGGTGCAAGCTGGGGGCCTTCTCAGCAACTTGGCAGGGGGAGACCCAGGGAGGGGGGAATGGCATGCCCAGTTGTCCTACCCTGGCCCACACACTTGCTGGGATGATGCTCTGTGGAGCAGGGAGGAGGGCAGGCTGCTGGAGGGAGGTCCCCGGGCTTTTCATCACCAGACACAAGGCTATAGACCATGTTACCTTGGCCACCAACCTTGGAGATGCAAGCTGCATTCTCCTCCATCTGCAGCAGTGAAAGTTACCTGCTATGTTTCAATCAAAATTCTCATGGAAGAAAAATCAAATGTTACTTTCCAGTTGCATTATTCTGTTTTCCAAATCTTGTTGAGCATATACAAAGAAGGATTTGCACCCCATCAAATCTGTCAGAAGATGTTACATCCACCATGTCTACACAACCTGGAAGTAGACAAAATACGTTAACAAAGCTGTTTCTCCATCCCTCCGTTGCTGCTGGCATTTAGCGGCCACCATTTCAAGTATTTCTTTTTTTTTTTTTCTCTCCTTAAAATAATGAACAAATGCACAGGCAAATTGTCAATGAGTTTCTAGTGAGGCAGAATATGAATGTAAAATCATGTGCTCTTTAAAAAAAACACTGCAATCCTTATGCTTGACTTCCTGCAGTCCTGCTTTCTGCTAGCCTTGCCTTAGAGATGTCAAATCATAGAGGATTTTTATGCTTAGGGAAAGCTACATAGCAAACAAACTTGTTCCAAGCGTGGCTCCTTGCTGAGGTGATAGCAAATGTGAAGTGTGATAAGTTTGACAAATAAAAGCAGCGTAAAGTATGTGATCAGAAACAGGATCAGGGACAGTCAGAAGAAGGTGCTTTATTTCCCAGGTAAACCAGTGGAAGAGCTGCTTTTTTGGGCTGCTTCCTTGTGCTGCATACAACCCAGAAAGCCAACCCTCCAAAGCTAGGGTGTACTAGCAAACTGAAACAAGCTTTTCAGCTTTGCTTGTCTTTTGGTTCTTCTGTATGAATTAATGACACTGTGAAGCAAATAAGATTTTTGTGACCACTATGTGATCTTCTCAAACAGCAAACTGGAAAGTTGCGCTTGAAGTAAATTGTCAGATAACACTTAGTTTCAATTTTGAATCCAAAAGCATTAGCTATGAGGAGGCTACATTAGCATGGAAAGGCTCTATCAGAGTTTGAGGGTTTTATTAGCACAGGCAGACAAGCAGCAGATATTCTTCAGCTTGTTTTTTCTCTCTTTAATTTTCTGTCCTTTCAATTCCATGAGTGTTTCCTCTGTCTTTTTATTCATCAGCTGCTGAAGTCTGGAGAGATAGAGGCCACATAGCCTTCCAGGTTACTTTCAAATCAAGCTATTCCTTTCTTGTTGGTGCCTTGGGTCTTTTGCTACCTTGAAGTTCTGTGCATCGGGCTGGTTTCTGATATGAACACCACTAGCATGCACAACAAGTTGTACATCCCAAAACGTTCCCCAAAGACACAAGGCTGTTTCTGCAGTGGCAGCACACACTGACATGATCCAGCTCAGTCTACGTGAGAGAAATCTTCCGTTGTGGAGCAAGCTACCCATTAACACCAGGAGTCAGAGTACCGTACAGCTGGGACTGGCATGAAATGGGGGAACAAAGTATTTGCTTTTTTAAGTTGTATTGTCAGATTAGCATTATAGCAGTGGGATAGGGGAACACAATGACAAAAAATCTGCTTTACATCTCTCTGCTGAAGGCAGTTTGTGCTCAGTCCCTTAGTTTATTTCTTCTCCTTAGGATGTCCTTACTTTTTCATGATGGATGATAGTTCTAGGAGCATGCTCTGAAAGATAACAAGAGAAAGAAAGCACAAAACTGAATTGGCTTAAAGGACAAAAATAAATGCTATCATAGTAATTAACCGCAGCACATACATAGTTAAGGGAAGTTGGTGTTTAGCTGACAACATACTTACCGTGTAGGGCTTTGTTCAATGCTAAGGGGAGAGTGGGAAGAGGGGAAACACCTTGATTTTAAACAAAAATAAATACATGAATGCATTGGTGTGACCAGAAGGTTGAGAGAGGTGATTATCCCTCTCTACTCAGCTCCTCTGAGACCTCACCTGGAGTGCTGTATCCAGTTCTGGGACCCCAATATAAGAATGTCATGGACCTGCTGGAGCAAGTCCAGAGGAGGGCCATGAGGATGGTCAGAGGGGCTGCAACACCTGTCCTATGAAGACAGGCTGAGTTGGGGTCACTCAGCCTGAAGAAGGCTTCAGGGAGACCTTATAGCCCCTTCCAGTACCTAAAGAGGACCTACAGCAAATCTGTTAGCAAGGGCTTAGTGATAGGACAAAGGGTAATGGCTTTAAACTGACAGACAGTAAGTTTAGATTAGATATTAGGAAGAAATTCTTTACTGTGAGGTTGATGAGGCACTGGCACAGGTTGCCCTGAGCAGTTGTGGATGCACCATCCCTGGAAGTGTTCAAGGCCAGATTGGATGGGACTTTGAGCAACATGGTCTAGTGGAAGGTGTTCCTGCCTGTGGGTGTGGGGGTTGGAACTAGATGATATTTAAGGTCCTTTAAAACCCAAACCATTCTGATTCTACAATTCTGTGATTTAGTAATTTGTTTGAAATCAGTGAACCCACCCTAGTAGCCCTTCTTGTACCTAGTAAAGGGGTTTGTATATTTTCGAATTCTTTAAAACCTTACAAAGATGGACTCAATTAAACAAATTCCATTTTCTAAAATCCAGCTTATTTGTTTGTTGCTGCACAAATCCTCAGAGGGGTTAATTAGTGTTTAACTGCTGCTGATACCCAAAGTTCATCTGTGTTTGTGCAAGTGGTGAACAATTACCTTTGGGTGGCCAAGTGGCTTTTACAGGATAATTGGTACACATGCTGTCAGCACCACAAATTTCATCTGAGTGCTCCAGGGCAGAATAAAATACAAGTACTGTGGGATTTATTTATTTTTTAAAGAGGTGTTTACACTGAAAAAACTGTACAAAACCAGCAGTAGTTACCAGCAGGTGTAAATGTGAATACATTAAGGATTCTCACAAATCCTAGAGGAACACAGGGTTTTTGCCAGTCCCTTACTCCACCTGTAAATTTTCCTGGCGGAGCTCAGCTGTATAAATAACTCCTCTGTGGTTATCAGGTTTGTTATTTCAATGTACATTGAATCTTATCATGCTGTTGCAGCCCCAGAAGCAAGAGCAGGTGAGCAGCTAGTTAAATGAGTGGGTATTTATTCCTTACACGTTGTTTAAAGGTTGAGTAAACACGCCCTGTTCTGAAGATGGCAGGCACTCATGCTGAACAGCAGCTTTCTCTTCCCTAACCTGCTCACCATGGAGTGTTTTCCCAGTGGATAAGAAGCTCAAAGCTGAATGGAGAATTGAGAAACAGGGAAAAATTGAACAGCATGGAGGAATAAAAGAGCAGTGCAATGAAGGAAACCAAACCTAGTGAATTGTAATGTTTTCACAACTTTGACAGAACCAGGATTTCAGCCCCAGAGACTTTCTTTTCAGCAAAAGAATAAAATCAGCAGCACTATCTCAGACTAATTCTGCAATCTGAGAGTATCAGTGTCACCACCTGCTTCATTGTCTATTTTATTCCCTTCATTCACCACAAGAAGGGAGCATTGCTTTTAAAGATACCTTGGTTACATCGTAGCCAAAATACAGACTTAGAAAAATTACGCTGTGAAAGCACTGGGCTCTCTGGAGGAGAGGATGGGGAAGATGCAGCACTTGAAAAACAAAAATCTAGAGTGCCTAAAATGCCTAATTCTTTATGAAAATCTTGATTTAGTAATTTTGGTTGCTAAAATCATTACACATCTAATGATTTCCAGTTTTGTTTTTTGACTTAGGAACTTATCATGGCTTCATGAAGAAACACAAACACTAGATAATATCAAGCCCCCCCATCTTCTTGGAATACCCATGGGTACTCTAGCAACAGCATGAGCACTGTAGTTCTCTTAATACAGGTTTAGGTTTGAGTTGCAAATGTGATTAGTTCCAAGTCATCTGAAAGTTGATCCCATTGTGAAGAGAGTAGCCAATGTAGTGTAAATGTTCCCTATCCCAGTTAACCAAATTAAAACTCCTAGGTTTTAGAGCACATAATTGAATTCTTTAGAAAACTGTCATATTGATAAACACCAAAAAGAACTGATGCTGGACATCCTGCTCAGGTAGCATGGAACTGGAATCCTCTGCTTTAGAAAGGTGGGAAACATGGCTAGCAAAGACTTCAAATGCAGCTAGCAATGAAATACCAGACAGCCCCTAGCTTTTGTAGAAATGCCTGCATTCAGCTGTTGAATTGGGAAGACACTGTGACACTCGGACCACGGAACGCCAGGCTGTGGTCATCCCAGCTGAGCTTTCTGATCATTCTGCAGTCGTTCCCTGGTTTGCAGAAAATGGGTGAGGAGGAAAACTGCTCGATTCTGGCCAAGGGTGCCTTTTGGAAGTAAAGCTGCTGTCTTCTCTAATTGTTCATTTGGAGTGCTCAGATCTGTTTTTCATGCCCCCAGAGATAAGAAGAGAGTTAATGAATGGTTCTAATGGCTTGAGACAGTCTTGCTTGCAGAGGCTGTGAGGCAATACCCCTCAGTGCAATGCTCCAAGAGAGAGGTGCCTATTCTGGAAAAAAGTTGTTTTCCCGACCTGTTTTCCAGAGAGCACAAATTGTATCTGTACTCATTATATACTGATCTTTGACTGCATCAGTCTATTAATCTCATCAAGCTTAAGCTTAAGATGTATTATCCACCAGTCAAGACCCTGCCTGGTGCAAAATATGAGGGTTTTTTTCTCACATCATTCATGTGCAGAGTCCTATTGACAGCAGCATAATTCCTGCACACCTTTGTGGATCCACCTCCTGGCTGTCAGCTGTGATTATGGATATACTAAATTCAGTGAAGCTCATTTCAGACAGATGTGTGTAAAAAGCTGCCATCTAAGGTCTGCTTCGCCTAACCGAGTCTGGCAGCCTGGGACCATGCAGAAGACACTCTTTTGCTCCATAGCTGTATTTCCCCTTAAATAAAAGTTAAAATGTGGTGAGAGATGCAAACTTCAGGGCAGAATTATGTGTGTACCTAAAATATCTCACAGAAGATAAAATACTGTTTATTCTCTAGGATGCATCCTCTAAGCGAGCCTTGGAAATTATTAGCTTGGAGACAGTTCTCAGTGAACAGATTGTTTTCTGCCACTTCAAAACGTGCTGACTGTGGTCTTCAGGACCAAGGTTTTGGAGAGTTGCAGATAATTTGACTTCAGCTGTACATAGTTCTGGATTCCCCTGTCAGTGTAGAGTTTTGTAACCTTATATTGAGATTAGCTCATCCATATAGTCAGCAGTGCTCTTGCCATTGTGTTTAGGTGGAATGAAATCAGTTGGAAATAACGCTCATGTCATGCATTGACTCTCCACCTTTGCTTTGCTATGTGCTTGAAGGTCCAGTTTTGGTCTGTCCTCAGAATCTAATAAACCTAAAGCTTGTCCAGCAGTGGCTCAAAAAAAGTGGGTTTTTTTCCCAATGGATTTTTAGTCAAGTAAGTTTTTTAGTATTTCTGTCTCTCACTTTGGCTTCCTGGTCTGAATAATGATTAACTTCGGATAATGCCCTGTGAAAGAAATGGAACAGAACATGAAGAGCGAATGGTTTATGTGTAAAACTAAAAAATTGCAATGTAAATATTTTGTCAGGGGTTTATGCTGCTGTGGGATGTGAAGTGATGAAATGGCTCTTCATCTCCACCAGTTCCAGACAAGGAAGTTTTAAATACCCTTCTAGTTTGTATTGTGGCCAAATATGGTCAGTCTTTATAAATCCTACCAATGGGAAGGGTAGCTCTTTTTTATATATAGAGCTGGTCTGGTTTGAACTGAAGTCTGGAAAAGTCAAGGAATCCTGATAGCCAAACATGCATTGTGTATTCAGTATCCTACTGCATTGATTCATAGGGGCTTTCAGTGAAGAATTAAATTCATTCTCTCCTAAGGGTCCAAAGTAACCTTTCTTCCAAAGAGGAAGTCCTAAGACAAACTTCCTGTTCTCTTTGAGAGATGCAGTTTTGTACTTATGAAAAAAATTCCATTATATGACCTGGCCAATTACTATCCATCACCTGGTCTTCACATTTTGATCCAGAGGGTGCAATACATAACGAGAGGTAACTTTTAAAACATTTATTTGTCCCCAATGATTATCATTTACTTGTTATAGATCCAGTTTTGGTGCAGAAACAGTGTTGATAATATTGGTAAGAAAAAAGCTCATCACTGTTTGAGAAGGTCAAGCATCCATAAATTGTACCATTAGACTTTCTCAGTGCTTTCAATGCCACAACTCACAGAGTGCAGTAGACTTGTCTGAAGACTCTTGCAGTATCAGATGGATGGATTTTGTGTAACTTTGAGGTTTTCTTTCACCTAGGAAGGAAACTATGCTGTTTGTGGGCAGCTGCAGCTGTCCACAGAACAGAACTGTCTTAGCACAGAATGTGACTATGTTGGAGGTAGTAAAAATGTTTACTGAGCTGTAGAAAGTGATATTTTGAGTCGATATTTCTCTCTCATTGAACTTGATACAAAGAATGCTACAAATTCTGGCAGAATGGTGTGGATCAGGAGAAAAAGAAAAAAAAATACTTGAACCAGTATGGAACTAATGATTGTTTGGGAAAGTCATCAAAGAAAATTGAAGAATAGCATCAGTTCTGCTGTTAGGCTACCCATCTTAAATTAGTAACACCCAGATTAGAACAGACTGTATTTTGGCTGTTTAGAGTATGTGCATGTGCATTCACTGTTATATTAAAAAGTGTCTGTGCTTTCTCTGCAGTACTGTTGCAAGGCACTCATCAGGGATGGCAGTAAGTAAAGTTTTTGTATGCTTCATCTGGAATTTTTAAAATATAATTACTTTTGAGTACTTATTTTAAAAAATATGATTAATAGATTTTTAATCTAATCATACACATTTTTCTTTTATCTAAACATTACCTCTCTTATGAGGAAATGCTGAGAGAATTGGGGTTGTTCAGCCTGGAGAAGGCTCCAAGGTGACCTAATAGTGGCCTTCCAGTAAGTAAAAGGGAGCCTACAAGAGAGCTGGAGAGGGACTGTTAGCAAGGGCATGTAGTGATAGGACAAGGGGGAATGGCTTTAAACTGAAAGAGAGTGGGTTTAGTAGGAAGAAATTCTTTACTGTGAGGGTAGTGAAGTGCTGGAACTGGTTGCCCAGAGAAGTTGTGAACACCCCATCCATGGAAGTGCTCAAGGCCAGGCATGATGGGGCTTTGGGCAACCTGGTCTAGGGGAAGGTGTCCCTTGACAGGGTGAGGGTTGGAACTAGATGATCTTTAAGATCCCTTCCAACCCAAATCTTTCTATTATTCTATCATTTAATACATGATAATACACATCTTCTGGAAATATTAAAAAAAAAATCAAACCAAAGAGGAGTGCTTTCACCAAATTAAATAGTTAATATAGCAATTGAGGAATACAGATTGGAAGAGTATTCAAGTTTTAATGCCCAGGTTCAACATACTTATGATGCACCAACATATTTGTGTATTGAAATCAGTATTCATAAAAATGCTGTAGCAGTGCAAGAATAAAGTGTATTTGCCAAAACCTTGCCTCAATTGTTTTAAGAAGTACATATACTTTTAAATATTGCATGCTGTAAGCAGGAAGCACCATGTAGCATGCCGACATCAGCCACATTTTAGAATGCTAGCACAAGTCCTATACATAATGATCTCCAAAGACAGCATGTTGAAAGAGTGTTACTTTCAAGAGTAATGACGTTGTTTTGCAAACTGACTATATTTCTCTGAAGATCTCCCCTGGAAGGTAAAATCATTGTCATTACACAGGAAAAGTTGCCAAGCAACTTCTGTGAATTCTTAACAGAGTGCCACTGAAATTCTGTCTTGCTTTGGGTAACTTTCTGCACTTCACCTTTCTAAAGAGCCTTCTATCTGATTATCAAAACCCAGCATATCAACAGATTAGGGTCTCCGCCCTCTTCCTGTATTAGAAAGATTGAAGTGGAAAGTGGTTAAATTGCCACTAAGTGACAATTTAATACGGTTTGTGCTAGCAAGGTTGTTGTAGGAACTGTAACCCCAATGAAAACTGGAACTTACATACAGTTTTTGGGTGAGCAATGTAACAGTGCCTTGTGTTTCTCACCACAAGAGATTTGAAGTCAGTTGGTTAGTTTTGTTTGTTTTGTATATAGGAAAAAAAGGTGGGGAGCAGTGCTTGGGAAGGGCAAGGTAAAAAAATGGAACAGAATCTATGACTTTGAGCATTGCGTGAAGTAATCTTGTTTATTACATGCCCTATAAAAAGGTATGTATGGGCTTGCTACTGCAAGCAATTGTAAAGGAGCCTCTATGGTCTCAAAGACCAAGACCTGTGATCTGAGGCGACCGGAATTCAAATCACTTTTAAGAAAGCCTTGTTGATTCTTGAATGAGAGCACTATATCTTACCAACACTATGGCTTGTAAGCAAGCCTAGAGCATGTGGCCAAAGAAAAAGAAGAGCTGCTGAAAAAGCAAATCTGTACTCGGCTCTGGCATTGCAGTTATTTGGCCAGGGTTTTTACATGTAGATCTTTCGATTTATTCGTTGAACAATTATTGAACTTGGAGGTCACCTGTGGGACAAACCTGAAACTGAGAGAAGTTGTGTCATTGAACTTAATGCATTCAAAGCTTTTCTTTCTTACAGTGGCTGGAGCTGAAGTTGTTTTCCCTGGGACAATCCTCGTCAAGTTGATTGGAATGATGGAATGAGTATAAAGAAGCTGGGATTCGGTGACTTAGAGTTCCTCGGGACTCAGTAATTCCCCGGTGTTCCCGCTTTCACCGCAGAAGGACGCCGAGCGTTTGGGAGCTTGGCTTTGTCCGGGAGGCCGCGAGGCGCTGGGGCTGTGTCGGAAGTCCTTCCCGAGCCGTTCTGCCCCCTG
>WEIU01004675.1:27900-55321 GCA_013389925.1 Aegithalos caudatus
CGCGGGCGCGGGGCGCGGCGGGGACGCGTTGCTGGCCAGGCAGGGCGGCGGAGGCACCACCGAGCTCTTCTTGGAGTTGTACACGCTGGGGTCTTCCTCGGAGGGACCCGCCGGCCACGTCGGCTGCCCGCACAGGCTCTTCTGGATCTTCTTGATGCCCAGGTGGGCGATTTCCAGGATGTTGAGGAAGAGGGAGACTGCAGCGATGCTGTTCATGAAAACCATAAAGATGGTCTTCTCTGTGGGTCGGGACACAAAACAATCCACCGTGTTAGGGCAAGGGGGCCGAGTGCATTTGTAAAGGGGAGACATGTGAAACCCGTATAAAAGATACTGACCTATCATAAAGCCCACTTCGACCACCGACCGGGTCAGGATATGTAGGACATAGGTGCGCAGCAGGGACCCTCTCAGGGGAGCCTTATTCACTTTCTTCTGCTCCTCCAGCTTACGCAGTTCTCTCTCCACTCTCCTGTGTTCCTCGAGCATGGGCTCCAGGTCCTCGAGCTGAGCCCGCAGCTGGGCTTTCCTGTGCTGTCGCTCTTTCTCCAGTGCCCTTAACCTGTAGAGCGCATGGCCCATGTACACTAAGGATGGGGAGGAGACAAATATGATCTGCAGTACCCAGTATCTGATCAAAGAGATGGGAAAGGCTTTGTCGTAACAGATATTGTTGCAGCCAGGTTGCTCTGTGTTGCAGATGAACTCAGACTGCTCGTCATCCCAGACATCTTCAGCAGCCACTCCCAGCACCAGCATCCTGAATATGAACAGAATTGTGAGCCAAATTTTGCCAACTATGGTGGAGTGGATGTGCACTTCTTCAAGGATGCTGCCCAACAAGTTCCAGTCCCCCATGGTCAGAAGTTCACTTCTGGAAAAAAAAAAAAAAAAAAAAGTTGTTTTCCTGCAATGATGGATTTCTTTTGGAAACAACCATTTTTAGTTCATTTTTGGTTGTTGTTTTTGTTTTTGAATTTTAATAAATGTGTTTCAGATATATTCTTCTGGTAGCTGGAGAGCTCTTAGAGGTTCATAATTATTTTCTACTTACTGGGTCTTTAAATTAATTCAAACTTCATGATTACTGGTCAAAGATGTAAATGTGAGATTATTTTAAGATTAACAGAGATTGATTTCAGCTGTAAGCCACAGTACTTCATAACTGCCCATAGTTTTATACTATTTTCTTCCCACTAGAAATGAAGACGACTTTTTTCCCACCTTGCAAATCCTTTGCCAACTACAGTTTAATTCTAACCCACTCCATTCCACATTAACTATGGATTTGCCATAGTTTTGCCATCATAGATCATGTTCTTGGCTTTAATTTATTGGATAAAGTTTTGAGAAGTGTCCTGTAACTGTGACTTTTAAAAAAGTTTCATTTTTTTCACCCCAAGGTAGTAGCAATTTTAGTGCCATCCATCCATTTTATTTTCCCATCTACCCGGGTTCACAACTACTTCCTAAAACTACAAATATAGAGCTGATTTACATGTAGCTGTACATTTGCAGTCTCAGTTCTAGGATAGTATCAATAAACTGAGTGCTACTAGGATTAATACCTTTATGCATCAAGTTTTACTGCATCTTAATTATAAATTTTAACATGAGATAATGAAATCACAGCGATGTGGAGGTTTTGAACAGTGAGTGTACGAAAACCTTTTTAACTACCTCTTTCCCAGAAACTGATTCTCAAGCAAATTGCTCTATGTTCTGCTTGATTTACAAGCTGCTACTTTTGAAGCTTTATTTTGGAGCTTCAGATAATGTGGGGAATTGAAATGTAATTGTTTATTTGTGAATCAACTGCATGTTTGGTGTTGTGTCCTTGGAACTTTTTCTACTAATATGGCGATAAATTACTGAAAGCAACTGGGATCATATCTACCTTAGGGTTCGCACTCGAAGTTTTTTATGCTACAACATCTCAAATTCCACTAAACAACTATCTTTAGTAAAGTGCAATTTCTAAGCTGTTTTTTTTGAAAGTGGCTGGTTAATGTGCCCAAAATCTTGTCCGTATTTAAATGATAACATAGCTGGGTGATATCACCATTATTAATATGGTTTGGTTCATGGCATGATCCCAGGTAGTTCAGTTTTGCTGCAAGGCTGTATTTATCCACACTGCAAGTAAAAATTTTCAGTTGTAATCAGCAGTGAAGTAATTCTCAGAAAAGGCATCCTACAGACTTTATTATTATGTTTCTGGGACTGTTTTTTGTCTGCAAATTTGAATTTCACACATGGAACTGGCTAAGGAAACATTTCTAGTCAAGCAATTTCTTAGGTGTTGTTATACAGTCAGAGTATCTTGCTCCCCCTCACTCCTTCCCTCCCATGCATCTCATTGCAATGAGATACATGAGGAAAACAAAGTCAGCAATAATTATTGTAGTCCAATGCAACAGTTAAGCAAAGGAGCTTTAGGTATATTTGCTGCCTTGGCAAATGACTGATCCCTCACAGAAATCGATTGACGCAGCAAAAAACCCCAACCAAACCACAAAACCCCAAGTGTGATGTTACAATGTAAATTCAGGGATAAATATGTTTTAATCCCAAAGATGAAATTCTCTAGCAGTAGAAACTGTCAGTCTGTTTGGGAACAGAAAGTGGACGTAACTATCTGGGGCAAAGGAGGTGTATAAACATATATCACGCCAGCTTACACAGTTTTGTTTCTTAAGTTATTTCTACCAGTGTTTAAATAACTCTATCCTCACCTTTGCATTATAAAAGCCAACAGACAAAAGTAATGTAATTGTAGAAATGGCATAATTCACCCTTTAAATGAGCCTTTGATACCAGGACACTTCCTCTCAGCTCTGCACTGGTAGAACTGCAGTATAAATAATGACACATTGAGTACTGTGTATAAAATAAAGAAGTTAGTTTACAGCCAAAAAAGCCACCATTTTTAAGAAATCAGCCAAAACTACTTCACAACCATCTCATAGCAATGTGCTCCTAATTTTTCCATTTTTCTTCCTTCCCTTGTTTTGAGTTCTGTGTAACAGAATAATTTGTTTACTGTAGGACGACTGCTATACTACTAGCATTGTAGACTAGAAATATACCATTTTTTAATAGAAAGTACATACCTGAGAGTTCTCATTATACCATCTTTGTGTCTGCTCAAGTATTTTTATATGGTTATTTCAAACAATAAAAATTCATGCACGTAATCAGTTAGAGCCAGATGGAAATCCACCATTTCTCTTGGGGGAAGTTCCTTTATTTTTTGATTTTGTTACTTCTTTAAAAATCATCTTGTCATTTGCCACTATTCAAATCACTTCTATGTTAAATTCATGCCAGGTTTTCATCAGTTGAGGTATGAAAAAGCAGCATTAAACTTTAAATTTCTTCTCAGAAGTTAAATGTTAAGATGCAAATACTCGTGGATTTAATTTGCATTGCTTCAAGTCTGACAGGCATCTGCCTGCTCCACACTGCCCTAGGAAGAATTATTTTTCTGCCACTTACCTTAGGAGAAAGCCCTTGGTTAGTCTCTTAGAGCATTGCAGAAGGAGCATGCAGAATTCCTAGTTGCTATTTCTCAGAGACCTCTCTTTGAGAGTCCTAGGACATCTCCTTTTTTTCCTTTTTTTCCTTTTTCCCAAGAGCCAAAACATAGACGTGGCACACTGAACAGGCCTCTCAGTTCTATGTAGCTGGATGCCAAGATCGCTCTGTCTAAACTCATGCACAGTTTAAAAATCATGAGATGATAGGATGGTGCCTCTAGCCAAAATTATCATGCAATTATTTTGGTCAGTGGCATCTAACAAAGGCATTCCCCCAAGGCTTAATCTGTACAGCAGCAGTTTGTAACATCCCTATGCCCTCTTTTAGTCAGTTCTTCGAACTTCACACCTCCACCTAGTTCCCAAATGAAATTTTATTTTGTAAAACGGCTAAATATGCAGCCTTTACAGTACAAGAGAGTCTTACATTTTCATTACATTCCATTAGTTTTGCTTTGAATCAATGCTCAAGGATCGATCGGTCATGTCCGATTTCATACTCTGCTGCCTGGTGAGTTAATTTAGGATGTGTTAGACTGGGCCTTTGAAAATGGGGGCCATAGGAACTAAAACTCCAGTCTTAAGTTAGCAACACAGGCTTTCAGCACAGTAACCCCTCATCAGCTGTGTTGATTAATCACCCTCAAGCCCATTCAGAACTGACATCTATGAGAGACAAGGTTTAAAAAAGGAAGGCGAGTTGTCAAAATGGTATTTTGTGAGAAATTGGAACCAGCAGAACTGAGTTGCCGATACTAAGACCTTCTACTGCCTACTCATGCCCAGGCCCAGGCCTAAATTTTATGGAAATTCCAAATACTTGTTTTTTTCTCTCTTGTTGTGGAACTTCTGGCCATTTTCTTCCATTTCATAAGGCACATGTATGATTTGTATTTCAGACTCTTCTCCCTGAAGATACTCCTACTAACCAGACAGTCGTCTCACCTCTTCTTTGGAATTATCTCTGATTTATGCACCACTGCATCCTTCTCTCTAGCACAAGCTGTAGGGGTCTCCCTGAGAGCCCTGTTTGAATATGCTTTCAGAGCCCTGCCCTGCAGCAGATAGGGTGGCTGCAGCACCTTCCCTCTAGCCTCAGCCTACCACAGCAGGTGTAGTTTATGCACAGATTACAAACAAATGCTTTAGGGGCAGTAGGACTACATCCTTCACCCCCGAGAGATGCGTTAATATTCATCCAAACCACCCACACCTCCACAGGCCTTTCTCATCCATACACTCTCACATACGTGTCATTGCCATTTTATTTTCATATCTCTTCTTTCCAAATCTGGTCACCAAATCCCTAAAGCTTTTCTTTGCTGCTTCAGCTGTCTCACACCTTTGACTCAGGCCTGGGTCCTCTGTGCTGCCTCATCAGATGTTGCTGACCTGGTATCTCCAGCAGATTCCACAGTGCCCAGGTGATTCCCAGGAGCACCCTCTTCACCTCTGCTGGCTGTGAAAACTTAAGACCAAGAGCTGCAGAACATATGTGTCCACCCTGTCAGAGAATGAGCTCTGTTGTTCACTGCCGAAGCAGCTCAGTCTGGGCCCAGCACATTTCTGCCCCATCCCACCTGCCCCTTGACAGGTCCAGAACCACGGGCTGCCTCCACTCTGCCCTCAGTGCAATGCAACCTGGATTAAGGTTTCCTCAGGGTACAGGGTGGATGACAGTGGGCTGTTCAGGGACAATTTTTTTGCATTTCTGCTTTAGCAGCAGGATAATTAATGTTGTTAAAGGACTGCTCATACAAGCTTGTTAATGGACCATAAGATTAATTGTGCATGAAAGGGAAGCAGGGTAAGGGGACAGGGATGGTGGTGTTTGCATTTGGAGAGAAGCAAGAATCTGGGGTGCTTCAGGACACTCCCTTGCTATAAGCATTTGCCATAGAGAGAATCAGCTTTGAGTATGAATGACAGCAGGCTGTGTGTGGATGTGGTGGGAGGGAATGTATCCTGCAGATCAGAGGTGGGACCTTGGCCAGTGGTGACTGGAATAGGCAACTGTGAGAAGCAGCACAGTGGGAATGAGCACATCTTCATGCCTGGACCAGGACCGACCTCTCTGCTGGGAAGCAAAGACCCAAGGAACATAGTGCTGGGGCAGGAGCTGATCACAACCAAGGAGGGTGAAAGGTCTGATCCTGGTGGTTATTCAATAAACCCCAGTATCCAGATCTAGTATGGGGTATTTACTCTATCTTGTGTGTGACAGCAGGATTCTACACCTGGGAGGGGGTGACCCTGGATGTTCGTGCAGACTGGGGAACAAGATGCTGGAAAGCAGAGCCACAGAAAGGGTCCTGGTCAATGGCAAGTTGAACATGAGCCAGCAGTGCCCTGGCAGCCAGGAGGGCCAACCCTGTCCTGGGGGGCATCAGGCACAGCATTGCCAGCCAGGCAAGGGAGGGGATTGTCCCTCTTCACTCTGCACTGGGGTGGCCTCACCTCCAGTGCTAGGGGTAGTTTTGGGTGCCACAGCTACAGGAGAGAGCATCCAAAGGAGAGCAACATGATGATGATGGGCCTTGAGGGGAAGCCAGCTGAGGTCAACTTGATCTGTTCAGCCTGGAGGAGACCTCATTGCAATCTACAACTTTGTGAGGAGAAGAGGAGGGGCAGATGCCGATCTCTTCTCTGTTGTGCGAGTTATAAGATGCAAGGAAATGGCCTAAGTTGTGTCAGGGAAGGTTGAGGTTGGGTATTAGAAAAGTTCTTTGTTCAGAAGGTGGCTGAGCACTGGAACAGCCTTCCCAAAGCACCAAGCCTGACAGAGTTCAAGAAGCATTTGGACAACACTCTCAGATAGTGGGACTCTTGGGGCTGTTCTGTCCAGGGCCAGGAGTTGGATCCTTATAGGTCCCTTCCAACTCAGGACCCTTTTTGATTCCAAATTAGAAGTGCCAGCTAGTACAAAGTAAGGTCTTCCAGTATTAGGTCCAAATGTGGTTTCTATAGCAATTGCAGGTTTTGATATTCTTGTCAGGGACTCACACATTTGAAAAACAGAAAATATGTATGTGGGAACTAATAGTAATATTCTTATAACACATATAGCAGCATTTCCTTGCACTTATACTTTACAGTTCTGACATCACAACAAAGCTAACAGTACAGGGTCAAAACCACTTCAAAGTGCACATGCTTTCTGCTGTCTCACTGAACCCCTTTAGAACAGGCTGCAGCCAAAGCAATTCAGGTATGGGCATAATGAAATGCAAAGATGAGGCTACATAATTTTAGCTTTAGCCTAAACCACTAACCTCATACAGTGCACCCTCACTGTCTAGAAACACCTTGGATTATTTAAAAAGTTGCTTCACTTGAACTTTTTCCATTTTACTACAGACAAGTATTACCATTACTACTGGTACTAACCTGATCCTTCTGGAGCAAGTTACCTTTCACAGAAACCAGCCAGTCACCCCTGAAACTTTATCCATCTTTCCTAGCAAAGCCAATCCCGTTTCTGAAATGCCTCTTGACTGATTTCATAGATTCTTCTACAAAATCCTTAAGACTGTTCTTCAGCATGCCTTATTACTGCTGCCTCCCTTCATGAAGACAAATTGCTCAAGATTATTCTGCACCTGGTTTTAGAATGAATAGTTAGAGGAAAGCCTTAATGGAAATAGCTGTGTTGCTGGATTGACATCGAAGAGAAGTGTCCTGAGACAAGACAGCTGTTGTATGTGTATACCTTTAGCTGCCCACAGACATAGCCTTAGAGAGAATCCCTCAAAATTCAATGCCCAATGCCCCATGAATTCACTATCATGCACATCTCCATGAACCCCACTCTCTGAATTTAAACTCTGGAAAATGTTTGAATACTCACATCCATTAAACATATGTAAAACATATGTGTGTTGGATGGAAGTAGACCTATTCTTCAGTAGTAAGTCAGAGTAAGACTCTCCAAGGACCACCTGCTACACTCTTCCAGTGAAAGGTCTTGGACATGAAAAGGTTTTTCTCCTTTGTAATATTCCATTCAACACTAACCCTATGCTTCCAGAAAAAAATTAAAGTTGTAGGTCCTGTTTCATAAGTTCATAAGGCTTAAGGGTTTTATGTAGTTTGTGAAACTCTCCAATTTCCAGCCACATTCACTAAGGAAAAGGCAGTATGTCCTGGGAGCAGTAATTACAGCAGAGCAGCAACCGACAACTTCCATGTTTATTGGCCAGAAAATCAACATAGCTACTCACTTATACCAACTAAGAGAAGTAAATTTTAATGCTGCTTCACTGCATGTTTAGTTGTCAAGCCATTAACCAACAGTTCCAGAAAATATTTTGATTTACCTGAGGTTTCACAAAGAAGATTGTAGATTTACATACAGTACAATTGGCACATATGTATCAAAATTCTTGATGGTGAAATAAATTAAGAACAATGGTACAAAATCACTCCAAACCAACCTTTGTTCAACAAGAACATGTGTGTATTTTACAGTTTTATTTTTTGTATTGCTCTTACAAGTAAGCAAACTATTTAGTTTATACAAAATAAACCTGTAGTTTTATATAGTTAAAAAATCATCTTTGGCTAAACAAAGCTCTATTTTTATACATATATTTATATATATACAAACATCAGATATCTTACATGACCACATAGGAACCTGTACACGTAGATACAATAGAGAGAACATTAACCAAGTTTCACACTTTACAAAAAAGGAATCAAAGTCAGATTCAAAACAGTAAAACCCTGCCCCCATCACCTATACAGATATGAAATTAAGTAAACACAGATAAGGAATAAACAACTTTGCAATAAAATACTGCCTGCCTTTTTTGATGCAGAGAGGAAGCACTTAAGTGGAGACTTCCCTCAGTGCCTTCAGTACTGTGCTCATGTTGATCTATAAGGATACGGTTAAAAGAATACTCTTTAGAAGAGTCTGACTTTTCCACACACATGAACACTTCTCTGCAAACTGACTATTGTGAAAAAAAGTTTCAGTTAGATTTAAATCTCCAACAAATTAACAACACAAATGTTTGTTAAGAACAAGCATGGGTTGGTGCACCAATCCCCCACTGAAATTACCAGGCACTGCCAGCATAGCATGGAAGGTGAGATTTGATCATTAAAAGCAAGCATTTCAGAAGCAAGCAGGAAAGATGGAAGACTGCCAGAACTGACATCATCACCCACTCAAGTCGTTCCTTGTAACAGTTTCCAGAGCACTGCTAAAACAAGGACAATGCACTGTTTTGGCAGCACATTCCATAGGTCACATGTACAATACTCCAAAGGGGTCAGTGACAACATCACTGACAAATTATCTGATGGTTTATTAGAAAGAGAAGTCTGTCCCATTAGTTGGAGAAGGAACAAAAAACATGCTGACATTGAAGAAATGGTCAGTGGACTCTGAAAAAGAGCCAGTTCAATCCAAGTTGAAAGGCAATGCATTTAGGTGAGGGCTATTAAATGAAGTCCAACTGAATTCAGCAGATCCTCTGACTGAATAAAGACTAAAACAATTCCGATCCGCCATAAAAAATAAAACCTCAAAAATCAATGAATTCTTTAAATAAAACCCCTTGCAACTTCCAGGGATGTTTCTCAGAGAGAAGAAAAAACAAAACCGTTTTAGAAATTTGGGATAAAACAGCAGTATGTATGACATGTGTGTGTAAATATATACACACACACACACTTTAGGTATCTTCTAGTAAAACTGGAAACAGTTATAACAGATTTTTAAAAATAGAACATAATGAATTTCTAATGCAGTAAACAATTTGTAAAGATAGATGCAATTGCTGTCAAACGTGCCAAGTTGACAAGCTTTTGAAAACAGAAAAGTTTTGTTTCTGGTTAGTAACTACAAAGTCACATTTTATGAAACTGTAAAGGTCTGTTTCTAAATAATTTTTAAAAGAAAATCACTTCTCAGTATTTTTTTAACAAAACAGATTGTTTATTATGTTGAAGACCTAAATGAAGTACCTTTTCCAGATGTAATTTGGAACAGAAAAACAATAATGGCCTTTGCAGAATAGCGCTCATGTAAAGTAACATTTACGCTACCCTGCACACTGACCATTGTGAAAACAGATTCTGTAAGATTTACATCTCTAGTAAGTAAACAATTGTAACAAATGTTTGTTAAAAACAAGCCACAAGATCCACCTATTCCTGAGCAACCGAATTTAATTACTAGATTTGGCATCATTGCCCTGCCTAATCTTAAAAGAAAAAGGCCTCACTCAAAATATGTTCCACAGTCACCAAGATGATCTACCTGTCATTTTCCAGGATTATTTAGCAACTGGATTCCAAAGCACTCTCATTTTTTAAGATCACAGTTCAACATCAGCACATGCAGAACTTCCAACAAGTGAAGCAAGAGCCACTTCTCCCACTCTTGCCCATCTCCACTCACAGAACACCTTTAACTAATAGGAGACGACCCTCTTGAAATGATACTGCCCCATGTGCAGTGTCAAAGCCCTTTCTTTCCTAGCCACTTGGTTTTTGAAGTTCCCTCTGTGTTATTCTGTTAAAGAAGTTCAGAGGAAACTCAAACAAGTAAATAACTAACAGTGCACTGGATTTACCAAACTCAGTATTCCGACTTGGATACCTCCCCGTAATCCCAGCATATGAATGCAGTGGCCCCAGTCCATCCTTGCAGGCAAGAGCCAAGCCCTGTAACCATGAAGCAGCTTGGTTCGAGTCTACTTGCACCTGGATTTCTTGAACAGCTTCATTAACTGCTTGAATCTTTCTGAAACCTAACAGAGGAAGAAAAGAAAAAAAAAAANATTAAGGCCCTCAATATCTGTATCAACCAAGACAGATTGATCTGACATCAAGTTTTTGTAAGACCACCACTATTTTCTTCCAAGAAATTTTAGTATGAGAATTTTAGGAGCACCATTAACAGATAAACTGGATCTAGGAAGTCTTCTTATACCTTTCACATTTAAAATAGCTTCCAGGTTAATCAAAGACATCTAGAGCCAACACAGGTTTAACACAGGTTTCCCTGTAAGGAGGGAAAAAATGAAGGCTTCAAAGCCAATTAGCCTTGAATTTGCCATAATAACCATGAGTAAGATGCAAATGTAAAGACAAAAGCTTACTTTGTACTCCACAAAACTGTTGCTTCAGGTATATTTTGCTCATCATGGAGTAATCTGCCTGCCGGGGATTTTGCATAACTGGTCTGTAGATTGGAGTAAAAGCCTTTTTGCTGAACATAGCTACAGCTGACATAGTGACCTCATTCAGCTCTAAGACAGTACTTTTTATTGCTGTATACATATTGCTACAGCATATTGATGATCCACCAATCTAACTGGGAAGAGAGGCATAAATGCACAGATAACATTGTTTTATCCAACCAGCCACCCCACCAACTTTTAAACCTCACAAAAACTCTACAGCCATACACCACAACATCCTAAAAGCCAAATCCCGATCATGGAGGATCTCCTAATGGAGTCAAACGTGTTTCCCCCTTTCTATATTTGCAGGATACAGATTAAGAGAGAAATTCAACTCATGCAGACCTCTGGGAATATTCTGCATTAATTTGGTATCTGTGTCTCTTCAAACTTTTACATTAAAAGGAGAAAAAAGAAACACCTTCATTAAAAATGTCCTTTCTGCACAATCATGATACTTCTCAGCTTGAAACTGAATCTTTTTCTGTATGTATTAAAGGTGTGCAAAGGCTTCCGGCCTCTCAAAATTGCCTTTCTTTATCTAAGTGCTGATCCAACAAGTTAACAATCCTCTTGTACCTGGATTAAGAGTGGAGCAGTTCCAATCAAACAGATACTGAAGAATCCCCATAATACCCCTATAACATGTATTTTTAAGAAGTAACAACTGGTGGAATCTAAGATTCTTTTTTCCAGGAATCCCCCAAACAAGATATGAGGAAAAGAAAACTACCAATCTGCAGAAGATCTCCAAAGATTTTTGTTCAACTGCAATTGTAATGTAGGAATATTGCTGGTAGCATATATAAGAATGATCACCACCTACCTGATTTGGGCTTTTGTTCAGCCTAGTGGCCAAGGAAACAAAGGTTTTGCTTGATGGTCCTTTTCTCTGACATTCCAGTAAAATTTCTCGGTCATCATTTCTACACCAAAAATGCATAAAAAAAAAAATTAATACATATAGTCATATACGTGTACACAAAGCAAAGACTACATACAGGCAGCATATATAAAATTCAGAGTATTTCCAAACTACAGAATACAAGTTCAAACAGCAGCAACAAATTTGTGGAGGATCCTTTCTTCTACCAGCAGAGAGTGATGGAGTCAGTATGAACAAGTGGTAGTGGAGATTATGCTCCCCTACTAGGAACAGCAGGGTTGTTAACATAGAGCTAGCACCAACCAAAGTCAAAAAGCTTTAAGCTTCTAAACCAGGTATTTAAACTTGAATTGAAAGGAAGTCAAATTCGACAGAGATCAGCAGTTCCAGGTGCACATGCCTTAGTTTGCATGGCTAAACAGCAGCTGTCACCTAAGGCCCACTGACCTTCAAAGATAAACCAGAGAGGTGTTTGACTTCTCTAAGTGGCTTCAGTGTAACAAACATACTCAGAGCACATTTACTGTTCACACGAGAATAAAAAAACAGGAGTCTATTCTGAAGTGTGTCACCAATTTCCTGTTTGTCTTATCAATGAATTTAGGCAAAATGTGTATAGACAGCAATTTTAATTGGTTGATCTTGTCATACTTCAATAAATTATATTTATTTTCTTCAATTTCAAAGAAAAATGTTTTGACTAGTTAAGTCATTTAAGTTATTAAGTTATTTAAATGTTATGACTAGTTATTAAATGTCTTTTTTTCCTTAAAGAAAAACAAAAACTGTGGAACTGAAAACCTGGTCATATTCATACAGAAAACTTTAAGTCTCTTTCTACCTTGTTGGTTTGCACATTGAAAAAAAAAAAAAATCACACTAGCTTTTGCTGTCTTTTTTCCATGAAAGAACTGATTTTCTTTTAAAATGCTACCTAGAAACTTACTTTATATCTGAAGTACAGTTTAGAAAACTGTCCTGAAAATATTTGAAGCCCCATTATAAAGTGTTGACTGTATCAAGCTCTAGCAAGAACAGCAAAATCTGCCAGTTACAGTTTCTTAAAAATAAGAATACATCACAGTAATTTTGCATGTATTACTGACACATACAGCCATCTCATTTGTCACCCACATCCTGCAAATTGGAATATATTGAGTTAAATGGTTGACTGGTACATTTCCACAGGTTGAGCAGCTCAGACCCGAAAACAGAAAAGTGCTCGCTCTCATGCCTTCCTTCAAAGAGGGAAATCTTTAGCTGTTCTTCACCAATGCCTCATAGGAACATCAACAATCTCCATCCCCAACCAATCCTGGCTGGAATTTTTGGATAGAAAAAATAAACCAGGCAGGGGAAATAATAAGAACATACAGTGCATTACAGTAGGTCTTGTTACCTTGGCACATAAGCTTTCAAAACAAAAGCCAAGAGGACTCTTCCTTTGGGAGATGTGGCTAAAGTGATGGACATCAACCTCCCAGAGCAATGCTGCATTGATAAAAGGAGGCTCCCATTCCTCTTTTTAGAGAAGGGTGTAGAGCTACCAAATAACTTTGGTCATTATCTAAATACCCTTTTCTTCCCTCTTTTCAGTGTTTCATGTAGTTTTAAAAACCCTAAAGCAATCAAGCAGATCAAATCAGAAATTACCTTGTCCAAGAAACTACTACTTCTCCCTTCTTTTTAATGATGTTTTTGGCATAGAGGCTAGGTAATGTTGGAGATGAAGCCAAGGGAGTAGAGTCTTTATCTTTATTCTGCTGTAGCTCATTCTTCTTACTGGAACATGCCTTGGGTGATGAATTTGTATCTTCTGACCTGATATTACTTTCATCACCTGCTGATTCAGCAGTTCCTTTTCGTTGCCTTTTTGAATTGGAATTCTCCTTGACAGTCTCTTTTTTCCTCTTTTTATTAGTTTTATCATCTATACTTATCTGACACCCTCCATTAGTCTTTGAACTGAGTTTTGTTTCAAGACCACATTCACCTGCTACAGTCTCATTAGAAAGCTCTTTTGTTAGGTCTATAGATGCATCAAAGCACTCTTGCACTTCTTCCTTTTTATCACTGACTTTGGAGTTTCCTGTTGAAGTTTCCTGAGTCCCATTATCTGCTCTGGATTCCCCTGCATCACGTGAAGTTCCACTAACAATACCATCTGTTATGCATGACTTCATACTGCATTCAGCAGAAGAAGCAGCTTGGGGTCTAACATAGATTTCATGTATGTTTTCAGACACTTTCAATTTCTGTGCCTCAGATTGCTCAGAGCCTTTTTCTGGGCTTCCAGTGTTGTGGCTCTCTTTGTCCAAAGACTTTTTACAGGTTACAAGCAAGCCAATAGTTTCTTCCTTTCCAATACTACTGTGTGACTCCTTCAGAGGCTGAGCTAAGGTAGGATTTTGTTCTTGTTCAGTGCTGACATGAGGCAAGTGATCCATCCCAACCACATCTGGTTTGACCATTTCTTTCATGGTGGCACTCTGGCTGTCCCTTTCTTTTCCCCCAGTTCT
Source organism: Aegithalos caudatus (assembly GCA_013389925.1). NCBI lineage: Eukaryota > Metazoa > Chordata > Aves > Passeriformes > Aegithalidae > Aegithalos > Aegithalos caudatus. The sequence goes on from WEIU01004675.1 coordinate 42,044, forward strand.
CATTTCTCCTTTTCCAGTCTTGGCTGAAGATGCCTGTGCCTCCTTAACTGGAGCCATCTGATCAGATGCTGGTGAGGCAGATGGCACTGCCCGCCGAATCTTTACAATAAAGTGATCATTGGATTTCTCCATGATTACTGCTTGCATTGGCAGGCTGGGGCGACACTGAAAACCGGGAACAACAGGCCGACTTGTCCATGATGATGAACAACTTGACTTACTGCTTGAGTTATCAGATTCTAAAGCCAAATGAATGTCTTGTTCAGTGGCATCCTCCTCTCCAAGAAGTGCATCTTCGCTATAATGTGCACTAACAACACCCTCTGGAGCTGAGCTAGAATTATTCTCAGGTTTTAGAAAGCTAAGGTGAGCATCTGATTTCAAAGGTGACGGAATTGTTAAGGAAACAGCCAAATCTTCAAGAAGGATAGAAGAAATACATGATTTATTCTTCTGTAAATTGCATTCATCTTCTTTGCATGAAGCTGAGTTTGTGGAAACCTCAAACATACAACTCTCATCCAGCACATCTGGATCAACAGGCATCTGAGGCCTAGATGCTAGTGAGGGAGCTCTTACAGGTGAAACAATAGTCCAACTAATATCCTCGTCCAGTTTACAATCCATGCATGCGTCCTTTGCAGCGATGTCTTGCTCCAGTTCAGCAGCACCATCCCCGCATTTATGACTGTCTAAAAACTGTTTTTCTGGAGTCCTGAATTCACACTCATTTCTGTTGATACTGCCACCATTTTTTTCCAAGAGATCAGAACCTTGCAATAAGCTTTTGAAAATTTCACCCATTTGAGCATCACTTACCAGATTAAATGTAAGACTGGATGCTTGTTGTTCTGTGAGGAGCTCATAACTAAGATCAGACTTGTTAGCATCTCTGGACAGCTGGAGTCCTTCCTTGTCATATTTAACACCCTTTAGTGGAGTAAGAGTGTTTTGCAAATTATTTTCTTTAGAGAGGTGAACTTTTGTTTGGGAATTTCTTGTGTTATCAATGGAATTAAGGCATTTTGTAAAGGCCGCTTTTGGTGAACCTGTCTTATTTTTCTCATCCACAGTTTGCTTTGAAATATATTCTTCAGGCTTTTGAGAACCATCTTTCAGGGACTTTCTTCTAGATCTCTGCACATCATTTTTATGACTGATCTTGTTGTTTTGCTTTCTGGCCCTTTCAAACTTCCCATTCTCACCCTCATCTCCCACATCACACAGCTTTATTATAATTCTCCGTATCTTGTCAAATAAGTAATCAAGCTGTTCATCTACAAATTTCCACAATTGTTTTTTCATATCTGATACTTGCTGGTCAAAAAGACGGTCGACTATTGCATTCTTTTTAACTTGCTTAAGTTTCGACTCTATAATATCACAGATATTCAATTTTAATGTATCACCTAATGCACACATCTTGGAAAAGTTCAAGTATCTTATTAATGCTGTGAAATTTATGATCCCAGATTCTATAATTCTGTGAAAATGCTGAACTGGGAAGTGTACTTTGAATTTCATATAACTTTTCCTCATCTGTTTTCGTATTGCTCTGAGCATCTGCATGATTTCTTGTATATTTGACGGTTCAACAATAACATGAACTATTTTTTCAAGACAAGCAATGCTCACAGTTTTATTTTTCTTCGTATTCTTTGAAGATCTGAAGGACTGATTTCTATGCCTCTCTCTGTTCTTATGTGCGTTTACTTGCACAGAAACAAATTTTCCATTATCTTCATTGCAGTGCACGGTTTTGCTATTATTTTGATTCTGTGGGCTGCTGGTCAGATTTCGTGTCTCAGAAGAAGCTTTTGGTCTTGACTTTTTTGTATTTTCAGAGCCTCTCTCTGGTTTAGATTTTTCTTTATCTTCATCACTACTTACAATTTCACCTTCTTCTATTTCATCTGAAGAGACACTTAGCCGAGACTCCATCTCTAAGTGTTCATCAGACATGCTCACTGGCTTTTGATTTTCTTTGTTCACCTCCTTTGACAAGTCCTTTGAGGGACAGATGACAACGGCACTTTCAGGAATTAAATCTATACAAAGAAAACAGTTTGCTAATCACCATAAAGAATGCAATTTTAAACAGGTATTTTCAAAAACCTGCAAGATTCTCGTCTGTAAACTGATTATTCAGAATTGTTTGAACTCAGGAAGCCTGAGCTATAATGAGTATGGGTGGTTTGCTGCAGTAGCTCTGAGTTTAATGTATTTCTTTGAGCTTTAAAAAGGGCAAATTGAACTTTATTTTGAGCAAATTTTGAGATTTAAGGGGCCTCAACATTTCACCAAACACATGTGAACTATCTCAAAAATAGATAAAAAGAGATAGCTTTAACTAATATAACACTATGGCAGTTTTCCTCGTTTCAAATTTCTTTCCATTTACTTTAACAAGTTTTCTGATTACTGTACCAGATAAATTGTAACTGTCACATCATTATGAACTGACATTTACATACAGTAGGTGGCTTTTCCTTTGACAATTTCAAAACTAAAACAAATTGAGAACAAATGATCCATTAATGTTTTAATAATCCTGTACTGAGTTACGCGCTGAAATATTAAAAAAAAAAAAAAAATATTTTAATGCCACTTTTCTAGTACAAAATCTGAACTTCCAAGAATTTGTTTAAATTGCAGCAGAACGTTACAAGGAAGACTTAAATTCACAAATGCTTGAAAGAATACGATCCTACGCAACTTTTGCTACCACAATTTGAGAAAAGCCTAAAGAGATCTATGCAAAACTAGTCACAATTAAGAAATGTGTATGTATTTTTCTTATCAAGTTAATACAAAACAATTATTTCAACCAGCCTTCTGTCAGTAGTGACCAACTCCAATTTTTAGAGCACTAATATTCAAATGGCTAAAATCTTGGCTGCAACATAAAATGCTTCCACTAACAAAAAGGACCACTGAAACATAAACAGCTTAAGAAGACACAATTTGTATTTTTCAGAAAGCAGTTAAAAGAACTAATTTCTGCTTTCCAAGAGTGGCTCTTTTAAGGTTTGCATAGAAAAGAAATAAGAATATACATATACAAATACCTTTGTTGTAAGTCTTCACTAGGCCTTTACAGGGAGTTTCCATCTTCAGTGCTTTAGTCAGAGGACGCACTGGACTGTTCAGTGGGCTGATTGCCCTTGGAATATACCTCAAGTGATTGAGATCAATGCTCAGTATTGAGCTGTCATCATCAACAGAAACTGGGTTAGTTTCTTTCTCTTTAGTTACAGGACACACCTCACCACTGAGAGAAGTTTTTGCAGTACTGTTATCAGTTAGGTCTGGCCCCAGATCACAAGTATTCTGGTCAACTAGTGGTTCATCCTTATCAGTTACCAGAGTTCTGTCCAGTGAATGAGATGTACTCGTATTAATTTCACAGATACTCTTTTCATCAATGGGGTAGTCAACGTTTTCTGCAGCCAGGTGATCATCATCCCTAACTACTTCCATTGAAGAGTCTGGTTTTGTTTCACTGATACAATCTGCATTATCAGAGGACTCCAGGTTACCAGAACTTCTGCCTTCTGAGTCATCTAAGACAGCATTTTGAGAGCCACACTGATCTGCAGAGCTTTCTGCTTCTGCAGCCAGCCGTATTTTATCTTCCTCTTTCTTCTCTGCTGCTGACTCTAGAAGGTCTCTCATACTTGCACTTGCAGGTTCAGGTTGTGCGACTTCTGCTGCTGGTGAATAATCGTCCTGCATCTCACCCTCTGCCACAGGCAGCTCTTCACACCCTGCCACATTCCCTGTTACCTCCAGGGGCAAAGATTCAGGATGGTTCAGACCTATCATTTCTGCTGTTTTTACTGGGGCTTCCAATTCAACTGGATCACAAGCCTCTGCCACTTCTGACAGTGTTTCAGCCTGTAAAGTTTCTAAACCTGGTTCATCAGCTGTGACTGCTGGGAATGCTTCAGATTCTGCTGGATCTGCTACTGCTACTTTCAAGGCTCCATTTTCAGAACTGACAGAAACAGGCACTGCTGGTTCCATGTTGCTCTGAGCTGCAGTGTCCAGAACTTGTAGTGCTAATTGACTGCACTCTGTGGGACCACGGTCTACAGGGTGGGCAGAATCTAAGAATTCTGCTTGCAGTGTGAGCTCTGTACCTCCCTCAGTGGCCTTTTGGAAAGGTGTTTTAAGTCCAACCATTGCAGAAAGACATTGCTTCTTATTAGGTGAAAGAGTTAAATTTAGCTTTTCCATAAAGCTAAGTTTTAAGTCTTTGCTTTTTGGCCCAGTGTGATTACCTTTAGTTTTGGGTACCTTATCTTTTAAACTATCTGCTACTCTAGATCTAGTTTCTTCCGGCTTACAGGATTTGTGTCTCTTACTTTTTGTAACATGTGTACCTTTCTTGGAGTCTTTTACAGATTGGTGAGAAAATTCTTTTGCAACTTTTTTTTCATTTCTAAAATGTCTATTTTCATCCTGATCCTCTCTTTCCCTTTTCCTTTTTTCTTCAGTTCTGTGTCTTTCTGATTTGGAATGTGCTGTTTCCCATTCATGTCTACTACTACTTTCCTTCAAGCGTGAATGTTTGTACTCTTTGCTGTTGGAATTAGAAGGTGAAGTCCTTCCTTCTCGAGAAGTATGATCATCTGTTCCCCTGTCTCTCTTGCAGTCAATGTGTTTTACTTTTCTAGACTCTTCCACACGACATTTACGTGATTCGTGAAGACTCTTTGAATGTTCATTCTTGGAGTGTGGACTGCTTCCCCTACCAGGCCTCCTTGGTTGCTCTTGGAGCTTCTCATTTGGTTTACTTTTTTGGCCAGCATGTTTTTCACCTTTATCGTGTGTTTTAATGTCCTTTTTAAATGTGTTTTGTAATCTCTCATCAGCATACGATTCACCTCTTGTTTGAAATCTGTCTTTACCAGTTGTTTGTTTCTCCCAGGAAGAAACACCCCTTTCTACTCGTCTTTCTACACTTGGACTGCACTTGAGTTTCATGCTCTGACTTTTTTGTTGCAAATCATTTTTACTAGCCTTCTCTGAAAGGGTTTTCAGCTTCTGCTGAGGATCCAAATTCCCCTCCTCACTGTCACCATCATTTCCAGTGCTCTGATGTACTTCTCTTTTGTATTTGTTGACATTTCCCCTACTGTGCTGCTCATTACTTTTAGTTTCTTTTCTTTCATTTCTGTTATCCTTGTTGGAGGTATGGTCATAGCTCAGTGCACTTGTGTGAGTACCCTCACTGCAGGGCTCTTCAGGAGGGCACCTCAGCAAAAGCGGAGTGTTCCTTTTTTCACAGCCAGGCTTCCCACTGTCTGTGTTATGAGATGAGTAACTGTGGTGTGCATCTTTCGAACAGTCATTTTTCACTCTATGCTCCATCTTCGTATTGTCACCCAAATCAGAAGGTCTAAATGTGGAATCTTTTGTTTTAGTTGGTCCTGGAAGGTAAGCTCTGCCAAAAGTACTTCGATGGTTGGGAAATTCTGATAGCCTGTTTATAAAAAGGAAGGAAGTTATGTTATTTTAAAATTTATTTAAACATAACTAAAGCTGCAATGAATCCATAGATCTGTAAAAATTATTACCACTTTTCAATTTCAAGCTGAAAAAAGGGGGGGGATAAAAAGACATTTAATAATTTCCACCGGCAGAAAACAAAACAATGTAATTTATATATGTATTTTCCAGAAGAAATTTATCTAAAGAAAAATTAAGATTTATGAAAAACATACTGTATTGAGCCTAGTTAACAATTTCAGTAATTCAAATTAGTATTTCACTGTCCAGCAATAAAAAGAGCTNATAATAATTTAAAAACCATCAATAAGCAAATGAAATATATAAATATATTTGGGAGCCGTTGTAAGCTCCAGAAGATAAGTAAGTACATTATGATAACCAAGCCTCATCAAGGCCACATGCTACTGCTGAGAAGTCATCATATTAAAAATAATTTTAAAAAATCAAATTAGAAAGTGCAATTAATTGTAATTGTATCTAAGCTGTGTTTGTTTGGTTTTGTGGTTTTCAGTTGAGGGGTTTCTTTTGAGATAAACACTAATAATTCCTTGAGAGCTACTAACTTTGAAATCATCTTTACACATAGATGCATTGCTTAAGAAAAGCTAATTTACTATGAACCATGCAGCAGAGAAGGCATGTTTCTAAGACCTCAAGGTGCCAATTTCCCGACAATTTTCCATGATGGATGCCTCCAAAATACCTGGATCAAATACCTTATTCACAAACTTTCACCACCATAAGATGGTATTGCAATAGAGCTTGTAAAGTATACAAAGCGGTCAAATATTCAAAACAAAAAAAGCATTTTTCAAAAAATTCAGAATACTGCACTCAAAGATGTGAAAGTGACAACTGCTGTGTGAAAGCTGATCAGCTGAAATAACTACACATGTCAAAATCTCTTGACCTCCATCAGATTGTGCTTGGTAATTCTCTGTATTTAGCAAAGAAACCCGCATAGTTTATATCCACGTAGGCTTCAGCACAGAACGTCAAAGGAACCTTCTTTACAACACTTTTTGGTGCAAGAAAATATCAAATGGTCAAAACAAAATACAAACAAAGCAATGATGTGTGTCCCAAGTACCAAGGAGGTAACCTTCTGACAAGTTGGTGTCCTGAATCCCGAACCCCTGCTCTGGTTTTATGTTGTTCAGAAACCTTACTGTCAGCTACTCTCCCATCTGTACTTCACTGTTTCCAGTTCCTTCCAGTAACAGTAGTGGTACACCGAAATAACCAAGAATTCTCTAATTGTTATCCCCCACCACTGGAGACAGGGATTTCATACCTTGCCAGGAAAACATTATATAATATATTTCTTTTCAGTTGTCTGAAAAGTTCCAGGGAATTCATGTCTGAGGCCACAAAACAGACACAATTCAGCTTCAAAACTAGTAAGGTAATGCTTTCAAACATGCAAGATGGTTAGATAACCCACAAGGAACAGTGGGTTACAAGCAAACAAAAATTCATGCAAATGCTCACCACTTGGACTCCTTGGTTTCTTAAGTAGAAACCAAAGACCTCATCCAGCAAAGGAGATATGTATTTCCTCTGGTTGTACTGGTTCTAAACTATACAATAATTTACTAAGTAATGATTTTTTCATTAATTTTTATTTAAATACACACAAATATTTCTAATAAGTATATAAACATTATCAGACTTCAAAAGCATGTTTTCAGTTCTACTGTCTATTTGTACCTTTGATGCAGATGACTTATTTCTTCATCCTTACGGTTAATTTCCACTCTTGCTGTTTTGATAAGGGCTGAAATATTCTTTTTGAGAGCAAGGTTTTCATTCTGTAGAATGATATTCTATTTTAAATATATATAAAACAGACAACAAGAGAGAGAGGGAGAGAAAAAAACAAACAAGAATTAGCTTGGGTATCCAAACATGTAATAAAAAACAGTGCAAGACTACCATTAGAAGAATGTCCCATCATTGGCAAAATGACAGGAAAATATACATAAAGTCTTTCAAAGAAATCAGAATTAGTGAGATCCAAAAATTTCGGGTTTTGTGTTTTTTTTTAACATTACTCATTTATGCTTCTGTTTGTGGTCCTGATAATTATTTCAAGTATTTCAAGCATACAATTTAGTAAAACTGAAATATGCCATAAAATGAGTGAGCTAAAAAAATGATAATCCATCTTTTTGCTTCATTCTTTTACTCAATTTATTGCTTTCTCGGGTCACTGCATCAAATGAGAGATGTAGCTCTCAAGCACTTTCAGAGAAAGAGGGTAATTAATTGTATTTCTTTCACGGTATCAAAACCAGCTCTGGGTGCTTTAACATTCTAACATTTCTAGGTATGATATTCAGAACCCTGTCAACCCTAGAAGTAGTCCCTTCTCTTCATAATTGTTCTCAGCAAAGCCTGCTCAGAAAGGCAGAGAAGTTTTGCAGAAAACAATACAGAAGTGTCACAGGGCAGCAGCTGCTTACCACTGCAGACCTTAGAACCTTTGGGAGTTATGTCTAATATGCAGTAGAGCACATTGCAAAATTGCCCAGAATAATCCAGCTCTACAGAATGGCACAGCAAGGGAACACCAGCTCAATCTGAAGAGCAGTTCAGACTTATCAGAATGGCACAATGCTCAAATCAACACACACATCTGCTTCCAGTTCTAATGACAACTCAGGCACCTTTACAGCCCCATCCCTCGTGCATTAAAAAAACCAAGAGTACTGGATACCTTTCTGATAACTATTCATTTGACATGTTTACTTTCTAATTAAGAAAAAAAATAGCTTTTAACCAAATGAAGTCTTACTGCACACAACAGTGTGAAACAAATTATTTTACCTACTGATCTTGTCAGTAGGCCATCCCCACCAACATCTTAGGCAGACCAAGTTCCTAGCATCTACAGGGGTGCTTTGCAAGCCATCCATGCAATGGATCAAGTCTGGAAAGCACATTAAATTGCCTTCTCAAAGCAATATTCAATTTACTTTGCATTATCTTGACAATATTTCCCTTTGAACTACAATACCTGTGCCTGTATTTCTTTAAATTTCTTCATCAACTCTTTAATTTGCTGTTGACATTTTCCAAATTCTGCCTGCAACTGCCAAAGAGAGAAGAATTCACAGCACAGAAGTGGACTTAATTATACAGACAACCACTTTACATCTGCAGTTAGTTAACACACCAATGTATATTACAAACTTCTGTTTTTCCCTCAAAGAAACATATGAAAGTCATACTGAAACAAAAGGCTTCAATATGCTCCAACTGGTATACATGCCTCTAAAACAACACAAATACTCAGATAAGAGGAAATCTATGTGTGCTTGCCTCACAGTAATAGGCTAAGAATAACAGGAAGCCATATTATTGTGAAATTAAAGACACAATTACCTAGGAGCAGGAGTTCTAAGAGCCAAATAGATGGGGACTCTCTTGTCAGATTTTAGGTAACACAAAACACAACAAAAAGTTACTACAGACAAACTTGTACAGTAAAAATAGACTGCAAAGGACATGATCCTGCTTGAGATCACAAAGTTAAGTAAAATAAATTTGGCATGAGCCCTTCTTTAGAGGTAGATAGTGACAGAGCTTTCACGTAAGAATGGACAGCTTCCATTCAAACAGCCAACAACTTTCAAACTTGCAAATTGATATTTTCATCACTTAGTGGAGTCTTGGAGGGCTCACTCTTGCTTGTTCTATAACATCTATGGATGCCTGTCCCTTTCATGCCATTTAAATGTGTCTTACAGGCCAAGATTGATGCCAATTAAGTGAGTGTTGTCTTGATTTGCTAGAAGCAGTTACCTACTGCTTCTAAGCCATCTTCAGCCTCAAGGACAGAATTTAACAACACATAAGATAGGTCACAGATCTATCTGCTTTACTCTGGTAAAACTTGCTAGAAGAAATGTCAAGACTAGATTTGTATCAGATGTCTGACCAGATCCTTGACTACAGGCAAACCACAATACATTTTCTTGTAATGCAGCTGATAATGAACCCCATGTGAATTAGGACAAATGGGAAAAGATCATGTCACAGAGTGACAGATTCACTTGTTCAGATGAACTTATTCTAAGAGTTTATTGGCACACTCTTGTTTTCACTTATTTAAAAACAGTCTATTTTCCTTACAAGGTGAGCATGCTGGCAACATTTTCTGTACTTCACTGTTTATGCAAGGAAATTTGTAACAACCCTCCCCCAAACCACTAGAAGTTGTTTTGTTTTTTTGTTGTTTTTTTTTTCCATAATACATACCTCATCATAGGATGCTTTCTTAGCAGTCCCTTCTTCAATTAATAGCTCATCAAATAAATTTAAGCTGCTTCTAGATGGTGTAGTATTTGGAGCAAAATTGTCTATATAAAGAAAAGCAATTACATAAGGAAAAAGGTATTTTTCTAGCCATGTTGTATTGTGTACACTGTTCTATGCTGTCTGTGCACTTTGGTTTTACTTTTTCTGCTTACAAGGATACAACACAAAAATAAAGAGATATTACATGCTCATGTCATACCATGTTGCAATAAGCTACAGAGATTTCCTGAAACAGCCATCTGTAAGTGAAACGAAAGTGAAATGAAAACCCCAAACAACCTAAAATAACTGACAAGCCAACACACAAACAAGCATACTATTTAACGACAGTGTTTTTTCCTCAAATCAGCCTGGGTGCTCTGTTCACCAAATGCACTTAACTGACAGAACCTGGCTTATGACACCCCTGAAATACAGATGCATTTGCAGACAAATAAATGATGTCAGCTATCAAACCTGTGCTTCCTTCCTGTGGACAACACCATAATGCAAAAAGTATTATTAAACGCCGATAAGACGTTATTTATACATACTCCTGCATTTTTAAATTACTTAAATAATAAAATGCAAGAGGATGTATGAGTAACATCTTACCTGTACAGAGCAAAGATCTCACAAGTCCTCTCTTCAAATTTAAAAAAACCAAGGTCTCTCAAAACTGGACTATATAAAATGTTTTCATTGCACTGCTATCCCTCCTTGTGTCTTTAATGTTTACTAAACAATGCATCCACATATGTGAAATATGAACTTAAATACAAAATGCAAAATGAGAGAAGGATATATAAATGTCTTATGTCTGTAGGATATAGTACAGCTCTTCATAAAAATTCAATGGTCCTACAACCATAGTATCAGGAGAGAAATAATTGCTTAAATACTAGAAACAGTATTTCATTAAACGGTACTCTAAGCGTCACAAAAAAGAACATGTGCTGGATCCATTTATTTCTCACCTTCAAAGAAGTTAAAAGAGGAAACTGATCTACATTAGCATGTCAAATCATTTGGAAAGTAGCAAAAGGTTGAATGGATACTACTCTATCACATAGAAGGTATGTGTTGGATTTCTCACTGGGGATTTAGTGATCAGTGACTGTTGGATCTGGTCCTGAAACTTTACAAAAACACCAAGGTGTTTATTCCAAGGTACAATGTCCTACTATGAAGGCACAGAAAAAATAGATAAGGTTTCTCTGCACCCCTTTACATGCCCAAGCATCTTCAAACAGCCAATATCAGAGGAAAATGGTTTTTCATTCATTCAGCTAACAGATTTAGGAATTCTCTGCTACATTTATACAGCCTAATATGTATGTCATGAATTTAAACAAGTTGCTTACTGAAGCATAGGTTACGCCAGCTGAATGTAAACTTAAAACCAAATATTGTTTTACTTGTAATCAGCCTAAGAAGCAAAGACTCCATAATGTTCCAAGCCAAGCAGTGAGACACAATTAACCTACCAGAAACAGACAAACTGCTGTCCAAGCCATCATAAATATCCACCGAGCTCTCATCTCCTTCCCTGAAGGGGGAAGCTTCAGCTAAAAAAAATTTTTAAAAAATTCCAAAGTAATAATTTAGTAAACTGCAAACTCTACCTTTCCCATAAGTAAGTGTAGCTGTGATTCTATATCAGTAGAAAATAGCAGAAGCAATAGTACAGACCAGTAAAAGGGGAATTTTATCCAAGAAACTACTGCTACTGTGGAGAAAAGATCTTTAGTCATCAGGGAGCAAAGACAGTCTGGTAAGATCAGTTCGTAAACACTACAAGAAAGTGCATAAAGCAAACTATATGGCAAAAAGTTTTTAAAATGATAAATTAAGTAAACTTGATGTAACATTGAAACTGTTTTCTAGAATACACTGAACACAAAACTTATACAACTCAAAAGCAGGAATAAAAGATCTGATATGATAAAACCACTACTGTTGTAAGAAAGATTTCTTGCTAAAAAGTATTGTAGCATTCTGTATAATAATACAAACAATTTGCTTTAGTATTTCCATCTACTCACACACTAACTGGTTCTGTAAACGCATTTTAATCTAAATCTCCTCAGTCTCTCTTCATGTCTTTTTCCAATGCCTCTTGTCTCCTCTATGTGAACCTCTCCATTTCTGCCACAAATATTATTTCTATAAAGAAAATCATCAATATCCACAGTCCTTCTGAGGCTGGGAATCTCCCAAATACGTGTCAAATCAACCAACTGTGGAGCCGGAAATAAAGAATACCTTGATTATGGGTACTGTGGCAGCTGATAGCACATTGGCTCTTACAAACAGCAAACAAAGGAGCAGTGCCCCTAACTGTTCAAATGCAAGCTTCATTAAGATACAGCTGAAGGTTAAATTATATGCCGTGGAAGACAGGGGAGAGATCAGTTCTGGCCACCCCATCAAAACATCTCAGAAATCCAAAGTACACAGGTATGGTTTTAAATACAAACTTACTAATGGGATGTAGCTTGTATGATACAGTGCCACAGCCACTTAATTACATTTGCAGCTCACCAGTATTTGTCACAACGTCAAATTTGTTTTCTAAGTTATTTCTGGACCTATTTATTTGCCTAAGACTGCTTGCATTAATTCCCCAGAAACCAAGAAGTAATCTAACACTTCTTACCGCTGTAGTAGATATCACACACTCCCAGTCCATCCTCATCCGCTGCCATTATACAAACTCCCTATGACTTCCCCATCTACAAGTAAAATATCAAAGGGAACCAATCAATTGACAATTTCAGAACAGCAACATAAATTAGTATCATCTTGAAGTATGTCAATTACCCCCGAGCTACCTGTGGCCCCTGTTCTTCAATAAAATCCAGCACTGGAATGAGAAAACTCTTGGATCGAGTAATAAAATGAGCTTTCAAGAAACATAAGGAATTATCTGTTATTTGAATAAGCATCCTAAAGATATTTTACTGTCATGTATTGATCCTACAAAGAAATTTTGATATGAAAATCAGCACTGCATTCCATGAACATGGAATAAACGTGGATCTTACCCAGTCAAAAAATCTGATATGATAATTCTGATTTATTCCCTATTGACCATTTAAGACCAAATTCTCCTTGTCTGATACCACCAGTCAAACCAATACCGAGAGGGGGTCTGGAAGCGGCTCAGGCTGGGGGGCTGGCAGGGAGGAAGGCACGAGCACCGAGCAGCGCCGAGCAGCCCCCAGCCCGTTGAGAGGCAGCAGCCCTTCCTCATGCTCAGGCCTCGCCCTCCCTGCACAGGCGGGAAGGGGCTCCCGCCCGTGTCAACTCCTGCGCCGGCGAAAGAGCTCGGGACCTCTCGGGGGTCAGGGCAGGAGTACCCCCGGTGGAGGCTCCCGCAGCCGCCGGCAGGCCGTGGCGGGCAGGCTGTTCCCGGGGGGTGCGGTGCCGGGAGTGCCGTACCGTGCCGTGCCGTGG
>WEIU01004675.1:64552-76108 GCA_013389925.1 Aegithalos caudatus
AGTACAGGACACCTGTTTCAATGCTCTGATTTCTTTCCTCTGAGCCTTTTGGCACAAAGGACTAATTTTTGTCCCATATATAGGATATATGTCTATAAGAGTCAGAATATTTGGAGACTGTCTGTAGCATTGATTAATTACCATTCAATAAACTGAGTTAATTTAAATTTGAATAAAATGAAAATGTTGTTGAGTAGACCTTTTTTTTTTCATTTGTTTAATTTAATGATCTTCTACTTTGGCCTCTACAGAAAGAAGTAAATACTCACATTCATTCATTTAATGTTCATATTTGCATAATTTGAATGCAACTACTCTTTAATTTGTCCTGTGATTTGCATCCATTCTGATGACTTAATTTCACTCATATTGCAAATTGTATTTGATTGACATGAGTTATGACTGAATAGTTACTATGCCTGTACTGACAACTTAGTGTGAATTCACCTTGGGATCAAGTTGTATGTATACTTTTCATTAAGTGTTTCACCTATTAGAGGTTTTGGATGAAATCTATTTTAATATCTATCAATAAATGCAAGTTTAGACTCCTTTATTTTATTTGATGTGCAGATCTGTAGCCTGAAATTTTTCTTGTCGTTAGATTCACTTTCCTAATTGTTCTGTTGTACATCTGTAAGAAAAGCAATTTCAGTGTAGTAACCCAGATTTTATGTTTGAACAGGAAAATAACACCAGCAGTTTTGTTTTGGTTGAATCTGCCTTCACAAATCTTCAAAACCTTGCTATTGCTGTAGCATATCAGACTCCTGTTTTATTAGAAGGACCAATAGGATGTGGCAAAACTTCTTTAATTGAATATTTGGCGGCTGTTACAGGAAGAGCAAAACCTCCTCATATTCTCAAAGTTCAGCTTGGAGATCAAACTGATAGTAAGGTAACTGATGGATTTATGTTTGGATCATGAGACATAACTTAAAGCATGGATTTAATCTTCTAATAATATAGTGTTTTCACTCAAGGACCCTACAGTGCCCAACTCTTAAGTACCGGTCTTAATACTAATGAGAATTAATAAATAAACAAGAAAAATAACTTATTTTCCAGTAGTTTTAAATTCCTTGCATAATTGAGCTGAATCTGTATCATTCAAATTATGTTTTATCAGGGTCTATGTGGAAGAGCTCTATTGATTTTTTAATTAAAAAATTAATTTATATTGGAAAAAGCAGGATTCTGGTGCCAAAGGTTGTATGAATACTTTTATTTCAGTTTAAGTGAGCTAGTGTCAGTTTAATCTGATGCCTTTTTTGTGATAAAGGTGAGATAAAGTAAGATACTAGAATGTTGAGGTGACTTGCAGTTACACAATAATGATTAAGCTCTATCTGTAGATAATTTCATGTACTTGCTGTTTTTCATATAGAATTCTGGAGCTTGAGTTACATTGTTTGGCACAATTTATTTTTAGTTTTTGAAGGTGGTTAGTATCTACGAGAAGTTACCAGAAGGTTTTTATTAGCATGCGTAAGCACCTTCTTTGCATGCATGGAACACCTGGTTTCGCCATCTCACAACTGTATCTTCTCATACATAAGACTAAGACATATTTAAGAAAAGATGATGAAGTTCAAGGTATAAAATACGTAGCAGTAAAAACACAAACTCAATTTTTAAAGCAATGCTTAAATACTGAAGTAACAATTTGAGCGAAAAGCAAAGCTTTGACTGGATTTTACCTTTGAATAACTTGCATTATAGTTCTGTTTAGTAACAGACTTTTCAAAAAGATAAACTAAAGTTTGGTGTGACCCGAGATAGTTTTCTGTGTTACTTTAGATTGCTTGTAAATTAGGGTGACACAGCTCATAAATTCACTTGCAGTTACCTGGTTTGTTTTAATTATTAAGTTTCAATTAAATTGCCACTGGAGGCAGGAAACTTTTCTCCTGAATTTAAAAAAGCGCAATGCTGGGCACAGATTGCCAGACAGATTTTTTAGTAAGGTGGAGGGTAATAGATGTCACTTCTGTCCCAACTTTGGTGATATTTGCCATCCTTTCCTCTGGGGGAGGTGCTGCCAGGTCTCTGATGTGCTGATGTTTCTGTCACAGACGCTGCTGGGGATGTATCGCTGCACAGATGTACCGGGGGAGTTTGTGTGGCAGCCTGGCACCTTGACACAAGCTGTTACCAAAGGTCACTGGATCCTTCTGGAGGATATCGATTATGCTCCTCTGGATGTGGTATGTAGCTTTATGTTGGCTTTAAGGTACTGGTCTTAATGCACACAATGGCAGTTGTGGGAGTCTAATCACCAGGGCTTTTTAGCAGCACACTGAAAATGATGCTCTTTTAGAAGGGCTTAGAAAGAATTCACCTCTGTTCACATATTTGCACACCTCACTAGTTTTTGTCTTTGTTACAGAGTAGTCATGACCCTGACACCGATGCCAGATTTCACTCTGAAAACTGGAATTGACACTGATAATGTGTCTGATAATGTGTCTATTTAATAATGTTTTGATGTTTGAAACCAAATGTGGCCCTAAACACCACAGAATATTGTGAATATATGAGGCTGGTGCTGTTAATAAGATTTATTTGTGTGTGTTCTGTTGTGTGGGGCTTTTTTTCCCTTCTGTGTATTTTTTCTTATACATATCTTACATATTAAAAATGTGCTATTGCACTAAGCATTATAAGTTTTAACAGATTTCCTGTTTTTCTGTCTCCAGAACAACCAGTTAGTCAGTCATCCTTGCCTCTTAAAGTAATGGCTACTGAAAACAAGTCATTTGCAGGAACCGTGTGATAGAGATGCTTTGCTGAATAGGCCTCCTGGACATTCTGTTGGTTGTTTCCTTTCACATCTGTTCCATAAAGCATCCTTTTTGTGACTGAATAACCTGTCAGTTTGTTTATTAGGTTCTAGGCTACTGATACAGAAATAGAAAATTTATAAGAAAGCAAATGAATACTGCTTGTATGTACAGACAGTTTACTGCTGGAGGGTCATGCACTTATTTGCTTCTGTGGACTCAACTCATTGCACTCATGATGAGCATACCCTAAGTAGTATCCTACATTCATCAAATCCCTTTCTTCAGGTCCTCTCTGCAGGCATCCTGCCTGCTTTCTGCATATCAAAGGATCTCTGTGTGCCTTCCTCTGTGCTGAGGGGTTGGTGTGGTCATACCTCTCTTCTTTATTTCCACCACCATTGCTGTCCTTCCCCAGGGAAGGGTAGATTCTTTAAATAAACACCAAACTCTCCTGGGGTAGCAGTGTACACAGTGAAAAAGGTTCATGTTTGAGAATGACATCTTTGAGACACAGGTCGTCTTTGTTCAGGCAGATATACAAAATAAAGCTTCTGACCTGAATGTGTGTAATAATTCATTTGATAATTCAAAAAGAAATAGTTTTGATTTAGATTTGCAGTGTGAAGGCTATAATTTCCATTCTCTTATCATTAAATTTGAGTACAGGAGAAAAAAAACTTAAGTAAACGTTATATCTTTGACTTCCACTGCTAATTAAAATTGCTGGGAGCTCTGCAATTCCTGTCAGCATTGCTTGGAATTGTATCTCTGGGAATAGCAGTTGTTGGCAACGTAATGGTGCTCAGTGGCATTGCTCCAGCAGCTCAAGTGTGAAATAAGTGTGGATGGTTGTGCTGTTAGTGTCACCAAAAAAAAAAAAAAAAAAAGTTTTATGATTTTTCTTTTTCTCTTCAGATCTCTGTGCTGATTCCTCTTTTGGAGAAAAGACAGCTACTGATTCCTGGTCGTGGTGACTGTTTAAAAGTAGCACCAGGATTCCAGTTTTTTGCAACCAGGAGGTAGGTTTGTAAACTTAGATGAGATTGAGAACATGGGTATCCTTTTTTTAAGTCCAAGGTACTTTTTAGTACAAGGTACTTGTGTAGGAGTATTTAGAAATTTCCAATTAACAAGCAATATAAGTCACAGAAATTGTGAATTTTTTTTTTTTCACTTGAAAGCAGCCTTGAGATTAATCCCAATCTTTGTACAGAGAAATCACTTCAACAAGGCCGAAGGAATGAACTTTAGTGGGAGGAACCCTACAAAACCAACCCATCACCAAGACAAAATACCACTCTTAGGAATTACTGTGTGAAAAAGGTTTATTATTGATATGAAAGTCTTGAGTCAATACAGGTGTTTGTAATGTTTTCT
Organism: Aegithalos caudatus; assembly: GCA_013389925.1. NCBI lineage: Eukaryota > Metazoa > Chordata > Aves > Passeriformes > Aegithalidae > Aegithalos > Aegithalos caudatus. Next base: position 68,716 of record WEIU01004675.1, read on the forward strand.
GACTAGAAAAAGACATACTCTGCTTGATTGTTTAACTGTAGTAGTCTCCCGTGCCTCAGATGTCAAAATTACTTTTTGTAGCGGAAGACATAATATTATATCAGAATTAAAGATTAGGAGGTCTGTATGGGGAATGGCAGTTACATGGTTTTCAAATGTTTTGTACTTAATTTCAAAGTCTTTAACAAATTTTCCTGCTTTCTTCTTCTATAAATTTGTTCTTCTGCTCTATTTTTTCTAGAACTGAGTCTTTTGTATTCAACTCCTTTGGTTGCCTCATTTCCTAAGAATTTTTATTTCTGTATGCATGGTTGTTACGGCTTAACCTTAGTCAGCAACTAAACACCACACAGGCTCTGGCTCACTCCCCTGCAGCAGGATGGGGGAAACAGTTGGAAGAGTAAAGGGGGGAGAAATCATGGGTTGAGATAGAGTTTAGGTAAAGCAAAAGCTTTCCAAACAAACAAACTCTATCACTCTAAGCATCCCCACCCTTCCTTCTTTCTCCAGCTTCATATGCTAGGCATGAGCCCATCTGATATGGAATGTACTTGTGGTCAGCTGGGATCAGCTCTCCTGGCCATGTCCCTTCCCAGCTCCCTGTGTACCCTCACCCTCCTCTGCTGGGGTGGTGCTGGTGCTTTTCTGAGAAGCAGGAAAGGATTTGCCTCTTTGGAAGCCCTGCTGGGGGTAACTAAGACATCCCTGTATTATCACCACTGTTTTGGTTACAGATGCAAAACACAGCCCCACACCAGCTATAGTGAAGAAATTTAACTCTCTCACAGCCAAAATCAGCACATCAGTGAACAGTTTGTCACCTAGCAAATTATAATTTTGATTAGGCTTGTTTAGAGTAGATCCTATAAATCTGTTGCCGTTTACAGCTGGGAAAAAGTATTTAACAATTGAAACCAAACACAATGCAACAAAGAAGAAAAAATTTAACAAAAAACCACCAGAAAACAAAAGCCAAACCACAATCCCAAATCTAATGCTTTGCATGTGCAAGGCTACTTCTACGGTGGGTAGAAACACATGGCTGAATAGTTATTTCTATAGTAAAAGAACAAAGGGAATGAAATGTGTGGTGGAAAGAGCTGACTCTGGAGGACAAGAAAGAATAATTGTGAAAAACTGTGGAGGGGACAGGACCTAAGATGCTTTCCCAGCATCTGCAATAAGATCACAGATCCTTTAAGTTATTTAACAGGCCAGTTCTGTTGGGTTTATCCCTTTACAAAGGAGAAACCTGACAGAAAGGAGAGCCATATGTTGCTCCTGATAGACAACTGACAGTAATTTAAGTCTTTCTGAAAGTATCTCTATGGCAATTTTGCCATATAGGAAAAAACCACTGTGATAACAAGTAATTTGGAAAGCTGGATAGGCAAGGTGGAGTACATGACAGTACAGTGACAAACAGTGTAGTTTACGCCTGTTGCATTGTGCTGTAGCAGCTCTATGTAATATGTTCTTCCATGCACAGAAATGCACTGAAAATGTTGAATTCCTCAGCCACACACCACATGCTGTGTTTCTTCATTGTTGTTTTGGTATAGGATATTCAGCTGTGGTGGAGGTTGGTACAGACAGCAAAGCAGCCATGCTGCTCTTCTGGACAAATACTGGACCAAAATACATCTGGATAACATGAGCAAAGGAGAACTCAAGGAGGTATGGGGGTGTGTTGCTCCATTGTGGCATATGAATAATTGTTTCAGCTTAGGGTAATAAATGTTTTTCAGTAGTTAATTGAATCCTTATTTTATCTTCAAGTTCTACAATAGACCCTTACAGTTTCAGCTTTGTGCTGCCAATTTTGAAGTAAACAGGCGGTTTGTCAGGGAAATTGAACAAAGTGAATTGAAGTGAAGTGAATTGAACAAAGATTCCTGGAACTTGCCTTGACAGACACAATTGTGCTTTGTGTGGGTCTAAGAATCAAGTTACTTTGCTGCTTACTAGCTCCCAGAGACTTGAAAGCAGAGAGAAATAGCAAAAAAGAAAATTGGGCGTGCACTAATTCTGAGTTTTAAACTTTGAGTTGGTCAGTTATCAGTTAAAAATAACTGCTTCTATTTACATCTTTCTTTTGTTAGCATCTCTGGGAGGTGTTTGCTTTGTGTAATTCTTCAGAAGATTAAAGCTGCCCAGGGCTCATATGAAAACAGAATTCTCTGGAGATTCTCCTTGTGATACAGAGTTCAAAACAGGATCTGATTCTAAAAGGCTGAGGGAAAATGTAGTGAATGGTATCTAGCAGAAGAGTTGGGGAGAGAGTTCTGAATTTTCTAGAATGGAGAAGATTTTTCAGTAGAATTCATTCACTCCTTTGGAGTCATTCAGCAGGTAGCACAATTATAGGTGACCTTAAATATCTGTGTGGTTTTTTTCTTGTCATTTGTCAGTTAGTTTTTAGGAATGGGGCAAGAACAACTATCAAAACCTTATGAATAAACAATACTTGAGTTTCTTTCTATTCTTTTTCTGCAGCTTTGTAGCTTACGTCACAAAAATATATAAATTAAGCACTATAATTCCACAGTAGTAATAGAAGAGAACACCCACCTGCTTGCCTCAAAAACATTCATTTTCTTCTTGTTAATCTTAAAAGTCAGTCTGGCAGGGTAGGACTAGTTTTCCTAGCCTGTATCTGTGACAAATAATTTTTGGGAAGCAATATTTTGGTTGGCAAGCTTTAGTGGAGAAAATGGAGCTGAAAGGAAATTACAAAAGAAAAATTATCCCCTTAACATGCCTTTGTCAACACAGGGAATAGACAATTTGAATACTCAAATGAATTTAGTTATAAAAAGGAGGGCGGGAGGTAAGGACTTCTGTAATCAGTTGTAAAGTTGTATGGTTGTGGTTTGGGTTCAGATAGGGTTGAATGTACTTTTTGTTCTTCGTGTTGGTATTTGTGCAATTGTATTAAATGAATTGGAGTTGAGTTGGCAAAGTTGCTTTTTGGCATCAAAATCAGTAACCACAGAAGTCATAATTCCTATTTTCTTGAGATGAGAGATAGCAAGAGAGCAGTTTTATGTAGCTTGCTAGCTAAAATATCTATTGAAGCATCTCCCAATAAAAACTGGGGTGCTGTTGGCTTCTTCCCAATGTGGATGGGTTTGTTGTTTTTCATTTTTTTTCTTGTTTTTTTTCTGGTTTCAGGTCCTCCAAAGGAGATACCCCAACCTTTCTCTTGTGACAGATCACTTGCTAGACATTTTCATTGACCTTGCAGGAGACAAGTATCAGGCACCAGAGCACAGTGCTGCTGGCTCCAGTCATGGGCCAGGAGCAGCATCAGAATCAAGACCAGAACATAAGAAACCAAATCTGGAAGGACGAGAACTATCTCTAAGGTGATATTTTCTTACATGTTTATTGGAAGTCAGCCACCTACAGAGATAGAAGGGTTTATTTTCATTATTTTCCTTGATTTTTTTACATGGTGAAAGTTTGAATAATAAACGTGAATTTTGTGAAAAGTCAAAAATACTTTTTTTGTGTTAAAATAATGTTTAATATATAATTTAAAAAAAGATCATTCTGGTTTATTTAAACTTCCTGTTTGTTATATTTACTTTTTGGGTGGCATGGGGGAACGTGTGGGTTTTGTCATATGCAGTGCTTAGTTGGTTGGCATCAGGCTATATGCATTTATTCTTAATTATTATTAACACAAGATATCAGTACTAGAATAACTGGAAGGAGCTGTATAATGTTCTCTCAGTAGCTAGGAGAGAACTTTTTCAGTAACTGAGGGTATTATCTAGAGTATCTCATGCTGAACACTCTCAGCATTATAACTTAAGGTGACTGAAAACAACTGTATCTGTAATGTATTGTTAATTTCAGAAATTCTGTGATAAAATGTAGTTTGATGCTGAATAATTTTTTCCTCTCCTACCAAATGTCAGTTCTACTCATCTGGAATTTCTGTAACCAGTAGTCTTTGTGAATTAGTTAGTAAATGTTAGGTGTGGGTAGTACCTGATATTTTTGTGGAGCATAAGAACATGAGTTTTTTCGAGATGAAAGTTTGCTTTTCTTGCCTTTTGGAAAATCTTGTTGCTGGTAAGGAATCTGTATCTTGAAAAAATGGGGGTTTTGAGTTTTACAGTTCCCTTATGATTTAATGGAGTATCTATTACCTGTCTATAAGCAATGTTGGTCTTTGTGCTCAGCTACTCAGAATTATCATCCTCTTTGTGTCTTCCCATGTACAACTTACACAACAACTACACGTGCAAGTGTCAGAAGGTGATGTTGTGACCTAAGTTGAACATGAAACAAAGTGCTATGTATTTTGGCATGTTTGTACCAAATAGTTTTGGTTTTCTTTTTAGAGACCTACTGAATTGGTGCAGCAGGATTGCTTACAAGTTTGACAGTAATTCTTCAACCACAGCAGTGAATATTTTTCAGGAGGTACTGTAAGACTTGATCCAGAAATTGATCCAGTTGATCAATTGATTCAGATTCTGGTGTTGTCTCACAAAATTCTCTCCTTGGGAATGTGAGATGGGAATTTGTTTGGTTTTGTTTGAAGCAATTGGAATGTAGTTGAAATGTTTGTGATCTCTCTGATCAGAAGCTTTTGTTGCTACTAGGAAAGTTGTTTGCAATAAGGTGCTAAAAGAATTTACTACTGTCGTACAAACAGCATGGTGCAAAATAATTTTAACTGGTACAAGCTGGGATTGCATATGGCTGAGCCCTTTCTTTTTCTTGTGATGGGGCTGCTTTTCAACCTACCTGTTCATCAGTTTACAGTATAGGTTGGGAACTTTTGTGCATCCGTCCGAGGCAGTTTTGAGATGTGCAACCTTATAATGTTACTTCCTTGTCCATTTTGGTCCATTCATCTAAAAATAGCTTTTGTGACTGGGCATTGAAAAGTTTTCATATTTGGTATAAACCCAGTACATTACAGAGTTTAGAAATTCTTATTGCATCTTTCTGAACTCTATTGTTTGACTCAATCAGAGGACGGTGAAAGTTTTGTTTACAGTGGCTGGATTGGATTTGGGTTCATTTAGATTAAGATGATGCTTGTCAGATAAAATCATACAAAACTAGTTTTCAAAAAGTTGATTTTCCCTTTGACAGGCATTGGACTGTTTCACAGCCATGTTGTCCAACCAAGGGAGCAGACAGAAAATGGCAAAAGTTATTGGAAGTTATCTAAACATTTCAACAAAAAAGGTACGTTGAGCTACAGTTAACATGGTCTTTATTGGTAGTATTCTATAGCTTGCTGTAAGATGTTTCTATGATTAATTGAAATACATTGTGCTATTTTTTAAATTCAAAATTATGTCCCCCTCTTTTTCCCAAACAGTGTTTTTGCTTTCTCTTCCATCCCAGAATCTGTTTTTCTCCTATTTTATATTCAGCTGACTTTTTTTGTGAAAGTTCCAGGGAACCTGTTTATAGATCAAACGGCCTTATGATGCAAAAGAAGGATTTCACAGCTGGAACAGCACAGCTGCCTAAGCGTATGATACCGCTAGATGCACAGGGTAGCAAGAGTGTGTTTTTTCTTAGGTGGTTTACAGTAAATGTTAATCACTTAAATGGAGAGATCAGAGAGAAACATGATCTTTACTGCTACTTGTTCTGTATTCACTGCCTCTTTGGCAGTGCCAAAATCACCTGCCTCTTTGGAGCTCTATAAATGACAGAGTTAAATTAAATAATTTATTTGTCAACTATTTCTGACTGTAGAAGTCTGCAAAACAAGTTGCTTGTATTGTTACTTCAAGTTGTCAGATGGATCCCTGAAACTTCTGCAGGTTTTTCTCTTTGTCCTTCTTTGCATTATTTAATTAAAGGAAAGTATTATTCCCTGAAAGTGGCAAAATATCCTTGTTTACACAAAGGTTTTTTTTTAAGGGCAATTATTTATTTGTTGTTAAAATAACTGTTGAAGTTTGTGTGGTTGAACTACCATGGAAGTAGGTGAAGTGGAAATACAGTGGCAAAGACTACTACCAAGTTATTAAGTTGAAAGTTGTTTGTATGGATAAGAACACTTCTGAGGTTCTTCACTATTTCAGGTGATGATTATGTAAAATCTTCAAAATACAGAATTTTACCATTAAAAATTAACTTGCTGCAAAGTAATACTGGTAGCATGGCCTATGTATTCTTATTGTGATGTAAGCAACATGAGTATTGGAAGTGCTGATGGTTTTTCCACAGGTGGAGTTCTTCTGTGAACTCTATAAACCAGAAATTTCAATACGGGAGCAAGAAGTCTCTGTCGGAAGAGTGAATCTTGTGAAGAAGCAGAATCAGGCTCTCACTGTACAAAGGTAGAATATTCTGTAGTTTCCACGTGAATTGAAATATTTTGTGGTGGAATGGAGTAGACTGCAGGTCACAGGGTTAAGGAAAATGCAAATTGGGTATTCTCTAACAAAAGGATTGTGAGAGCTCTTTCCCTTGCAATCTAAGTTTTACCTTGTGTATTTTTAAGTGTCTGCATGCATCATGTTTCTGGCAGCCAAAGCATGGAGATTTTCAGCTTGTTTGAACTAGAATGTCTTCAAAGCAGTGTGGATCCACAGCTGTTATAAAAAGACTTTGTTTGATCTACCTTTGTAGAGGGAGATTTTTGTAGTATGTGTCCCTAACTTCATTGGCCAGGAAGCTACTTGGAAACCCTGAATTTTTACGTTGTATCTTGAGAAAAATAAGTATTTTAGAAGGATATCTTAGAACTATTTCTTTTCAAACCTATATTGAAAAAAAATCCTAAATCAAAGCATTCCACTAAAAAAAGTAATAAAGGTAACATTTAAAAATGTGTGCCATGATAACTCTGTGACAGCTCCTTGGTAAATCTTAGTTTTGAGTAACTTGCTTTGTTTTTCCAGGGCAAAGCATACCTTTGCTGCCACACGGCCATCTGCAGTACTGATTGAACAGCTTGCAGTGTGTGTTGTCAAAGGAGAGCCTGTGCTTCTGGTTGGTGAAACAGGAACTGGCAAAACCTCAACGGTTCAGTACCTAGCTCATATTACAGGTAAATAACGTGTGAAAACTGTAACTTACATGAAGATAATTTGAAAAACAGCAAACGAACAAACCCGCAAGTTGATGGTGCTTTTTATCTCTGTTTCTCAAGGACACCGTTTGAGGGTTGTCAACATGAACCAACAAAGTGACACAGCAGATCTCTTAGGGGGGTGAGTCACAGACCACTGTTTTGTCTGTTCTGCAGAACAAATGGGCAGTATCTGTTTTGTAGTAGGATAAATGTAGTAGATAATAGTAGATAATAGTTTTGCATGCAGAAACCTTATTGTTCTTGCTGAGGAGCAGAGCAGTTTCACTGAATTGTCTGCAGAGCTGTATGTGATGAAGTCATTCAAACAAA
>WEIU01004675.1:78238-119450 GCA_013389925.1 Aegithalos caudatus
CATTCAGAACGCTGTTAGAACAGTTGTTGGGTTTTGTTTTGTTTTTCCTTTTTCCAACTCATCTCTGCTGTTAGCTGTGTCTGAGAGCGTAGATTGTCTGCCCTGTGGTACCCTTGACATCTGGTCTCCTGAGCATTTTTTAGCTGTGCTGGTGATGTTTGTGTGTCCTGGTTGCTTGTGTGTCTGTCTTCTATGTGAATGCATTCACGCTTTCAGCCTTGGAACCTGCTTATGTCTCACAAACATGTCCTGTTTAAAAAACAAAGCAAAACAACAAAACCAAACCCCAAGTAATAATTGTTTTATGGTAGGAATTACTTTTAAGAGCTTGCTTTTGCTTTGGTTCCTTGTCAGTGATGCTGGCTTGCCTAGTGCTTTATTGTTCCAGTATGGTTTTGTCTCCANGACCACTTATTGCAAGAATTAACAATTCTAAAATAAAGACAAGCTGAAATCTGTAACTTGCAAAGTTTCTTAAGGAATTTTGATCGTGTATGTAGCTCAGGTACTCGTTTTAACAAATAACTGAAATCAGTGCTATAGTAAATATTGTTTTAACTGATAAGCAATAGCATGTTAATTATTGATACTGAAGTGTTCATTGTTAATCTGTCATAAGGGGTATAAATTTGGATTTTTTTTTTTTCTACATGTCTCTTTCTATCTCTGGAAATTAGAGAGTGGTAGCAGTCATGCTGGAACAAAGTGCAATATAAGTATTTGTTCCTCATCTGGGAATGATACATGGGTGCAATTTAAATTTAAAAAATGGAAAACCACATGTGTACAAAACCAAAACAGCAATATTAATTTTGTTTTTTATTTGTGGTATGTCATCTGCAGGACTTGAATGTTTTTGTTGCTCGAGCTCACTTTTCTATCTCTCTGCTTGAAACAACTTGATTATAATACTGTTGTCAAACATTTTTTGTGCTGTTGTTCTGATGGTACAAACTTAGATTTGTTTTGCTTGCAGGTTTACCACTGAAGGAAAAGTGGGAGGCATTTGGTCTTAAACTGAATCATGCTCATCAACAGATGAAAATGACAGAAAATGCTCTTCTCTTTGCATTTGTTGAGGTATTTAGATATTTGCATTTTGATACTAGGAGGAATAAGGAGAAATATTTTAAAGACTGCAATCAGTATTATATAAATAGCCTCCTGGCATGAACCTTGCTGTGAAGTAAAATGTGTGCCACAATAACTCTGTGAAAACAAGTGTGCAGATTCAAGGAAGCAGTGGAGAGATGGGCAATGGGAGACTGGTTTGTGGTAGCACATTATTCAGTGCTGTATGACAGGAATTAGGACTGGTGTGATAAGAATATTAGTATGTCATATCTTTTCAATTCTAGGAGATTGGAAAAAAACTTCTTGATCAGTCTCCAGTAGGTCTTGCTTCTGTCTAGGGATTCCTGTGAAGGATTTAATATTAAGAATCTGTGCTGTTTATCTAGAAGTGATTTTTCTAAACATTTCAAACCTATAATATGTTTTAATGACATTGAGTGTGGTCAGGAGAAACCATGAGGTTTATTTATGCTTGTTTATTGTCACCCTGATAATATATTCACCCTGTTAATATATGCTCTCAAATTTCATGTAAAGTGTGTGAAATATTGACCAGTCCTCTATAAAAACATGTGTTTATGAGTAGAGAACCTCTGACTTAAGTATAGATTTAATTAATAGGGTACAGATTCCTTAGGAGCATAATGCTGCTCATGTCTTTGGATTTCTTTGGATTAATTTTATTCTCATGTGGTGTTAGTGACGCATGTGCACCACAGTGGTAGATTGCACAAATAAGGGATCCTAAATCTGTTGTATTTGAGCCAGTCTAACTGGTAACTGATACAGTGGTATGTTAATTGTCTGTCTTCTGTGACTGGCAAAATGATTGCTCTTACTGGGAGAGAGCAGTAAAACTGCTTCTGCTGTAAAAGATCTGGAATTCCCATTTGTCTAATCAAGCCATAGATTGCACACCAAGTATTTCCAGTATCTGAATGCTTCAGATGACACTTCATTGCTGGCAACATGTTTAACAAATTGATCTTACTTTTAGGGTACTCTGGCACAAGCAGTAAAAAAAGGAGAGTGGATTTTATTGGATGAGATTAACTTGGCTGCAGCAGAGACTTTGGAATGCCTGAGTGGTTTATTGGAAGGATCATCTGGGTCACTGGTGTTACTAGACAGAGGAGACACAGGTACTATTTCTGTGCTTGCTTATGCTGTATCTTGGTATCCAGCTGGGTTCCCTATCCTATGTAGCTCAAAATGAGTTGAGATCATTTACCATTAAAATGGGTGTGTGCACAAGAGAGCAATGTGCTCTTTGTAGATTCTGTACTTCTATATAAGAGGTCCAAAACACTGGTGTGTTCTCAAGAGCACTGTAGGGGCTGCTGTGTAGAAAGTTAACTTATTTTACAGATGTAAAGGTAAAAAAATGCAGTTGCTGAATGCTCTCAAGATCTACAGAGAGAGGCAAATACTGTGTGATCATCCCAGGCTGGATTTTCTTCCTGGCCAAGGGAAGCACTGGCTGTTGTTCTGAAAGAAACAAAAGGAGTTCCAAGTTTAGGGCTCATATAATTTTTGAAATGTTTCGTGTTGCTACAGCATCTTGCTACACACAAAAAAGTCATTTCAGGGTTTCATTTGCCTGTGGCTGTTGTGAAGATGCAGGTACTTCTGATAAAATCACATGGGGTAATTCTCTGGAAATTTTTGATATTGGTATTTTTAAGAACATGTAGTACTGCGGCAATAGAAAATTGCCTAAGATAAAATACATCATTTAACATATGGATATGCTGTGTTTATAATGAACTTTGTCTTTTATTTCTGTTTTGCTTTAGTGCCTCTTGTCCGTCACCCTGATTTTCGCTTGTTCGCATGCATGAATCCAGCTACAGATGTTGGAAAGAGAAATCTTCCTCTAGGAATAAGAAACAGGTAGGAAATAGTGATTCTGGGACAAAAATTAATCACTGTCTTTTTCAGAGTTTAATTAGTTTCAGCAGTTGACATGTGTAGAATGCTTTACCTGAAGCCTGAGGATGCAAGTCTGAACTCAGATTTACTCCCTTTGAGAGATCTATGGTGAAGGTTTTTTAATTAAATAGAATCAGTAAAATACTACAAAGTAGCTGAGCTGTGAGCAAATGGTCTAGCAGTAGTGTAGGGTGTTGTCAGTGGGGCAGGAAATGATTATTCTTCACAATTAAGCTGTCAGCACCTAGGAATGCTACTGCAGCAGTTTATGTTCCTGATGGGAGTAATAAGATAAGACAAGTAAATGCTTGGTGTCTGTTTAGCAGCCTTTCTCTTAACTCAGAAGTGTTGATGATCTTGCAAAAAGCTGCATATCCAGTCTTGTTCACTCAAAAGGAAGGTGGTTTGCATGGTGGTGCAGATGTGTGATGCTCAAAATATTTGATGCATGGTCTCAAAGCATATAAGCTGTGGCAAGGCAATTGGAATTGTGGCAAAACCGTTCTTCAGTACTATCTACCGATTCCTCTATGCACAGATCTCCTGCTTGGTGCAGTTTCCCTCATGATTATCAAAAGTTGCATCTATAGACTCTTCCCAGATTCATAAACACTAGGCAAGACTGTAGAGATGCACCAGCTATGTGTAACTAGTCATTTGTAGTTATTAGTGGCAAAGCAAGGTTTTATTGCTATTGGCTCTCTTGCAGAATAGTGAAAGGAAAGAAAGTGAGTGTAATACAGAAGAAAAGAGACTTCAGCATAACTTGCTAAGTTTAAATGAGTTTATATTTCTATTTGTCAAAAATACCTACTACTATTTGTCAAAAATAGCTACTGCTGTGACCGTACTTCATTGTTCAGGCTGTAACATTTTAGTTATTGGAATTTGTTTTAAATTATAATTTAAGTCACATTGTTCACTTTCAGTCTAAGACATTAAACTAATCCAGGTAAATTACTTGAAAGTATTACTAATACCTTGTTTTTCAACTACTCTGGTTCTTGAGTCTGTCTAGGTTTGACAATCAGTGTTCTGTTACTTGAAAATTTAAAATGTTATATGTCATGAGATGTGTATATAACGTGATTTTTCAATATGGTCAGGTGTCTTAAGTGTTACAGATTGATTTGATTTTTTCAGGTTTACTGAACTTTATGTAGAAGAATTGAGAAATGAAGTAGACTTGCAAATTCTTATAATGGATTATCTGAGAAGCTTGAATGTGAACAAAAATACAGTAAAAGGAATTGTAAAGTAAGTTGACTGTAATATTTTTTAAATTCTTGATGAAATAAGTCACAAAAAGAAAGGATGTCACCATAGTCTGTGGTTAGGCTACCTTGGGAAACACTGTAATGCTCCCCACATAGTAGTTTGCATAGCTTTAGGAAACAGAAGAGTGTAGACATCCATGTTCTTAATTCTGCTGGTTTCTTTATTTGTGGGAAGGATATTTTTATTTTTTTTAATTCAGAATTGTTTTCTTGGTGACACCAGTTAAATAGCATTGTTGTTTCAGTCCTTCACATCTGAGAGATTAAAATGGTTTGTTTCTGTAGATAATTCCAAAGAAATTTTTGTGTACTTGTCTAGAGTTACCTTTTCTTCCCCTAGTGTAAGGTGAACTATCTCATGTTTAGAGTTCTTAGAGTTTATAGTTACTCTCTGTATATTGACCTCTGTCAAAACTATGGTTCTAAAAATACTCTGTTGCTTTGCTTCACTGGCTGTACAGATGGCAGAGCTTGGCATGGCTTTCATAACCTGGAGCTGTTAAGAGAAGTAACAGTTGGGGATAAACTGAAATATTCATACTTGAGGTTTAATTCCTTGGAGAAATGCTCTGATCACTAACAGCTCTATGTAACTTTATTTTTGCAGCTTTTATTTGTCTGTGAGAAAGGAAGCAGAAACAAAGTTGGTGGATGGGACTGGCCACAGACCTCACTACAGCCTCCGTACCCTGTGCAGGGCATTGAGATTTGCAGCATCTAACCCGTGTGGCAGCATAGCACGCTCCCTGTATGAGGTGATTACCTGTGCTGGCGTTTGTTTCAGTGTGTATTCACTACAGAGGTGGTTTGGGTAAAGGATAATCTTCTCTAAATTCAGTGTTGAACAGAAATGGCTCTTTAATCTGTATGTATTGTCCTTATTTTTCATGTTTATCACTGAAAGTAATTATTCTTCTTAGGGGTTCTGCTTGAGTTTCCTGACACAGCTGGACAGAAGTTCTCACCCAGTGGTTCAAAAGCTGATTTGCCAGCATATAGTCTCTGGCAACATCAAAAGCCTTCTCAAGCAGGTAGGCAACTAAGATTATGAGTAGCTGTCTGGTATTTAAAGTGGAATTTGTTTTGAGTTGTCTTCTCTCCTGTTTTCTTCTATGTTTCCTTCATGCACTTTAGTTTTTCATTTTACAAAGACAAGAACTAGAAAAAATTAATACCATTCTTTTATAGTTTTTTACGTTGCTTGAATGTTGATATGTTAACCGGTTTATTTGTTAATTTGAAAAAATAGGAATAACTAGAGCACTGTGGAGTGTGGGCAGCTCAATGGCTTTACAGTGGCTCCAACTGTAAAGCTTTCACAGACCTTGGAGGTGCATTCTCAGGCTTTATATTTTTAGACTGAATGCAGAACATATGGATATAAAGAAGCATCTGTGCTTTGTCTCTTATGGGAAAGGAAGAATGTCACTAGTGCTGGGAACCCAGCATGAATTTGCATGGGGGATGGGGAAGGCAGTTAAAGAGATGGGTATTTGTTTCAAAATAAGCCCTCTTATGCTGGAAAATGTGTATAAATATATAAAAAAAGATTAAAGTGAAGTTCATGCTTGTAAATGCCCTTCAAAATTCAGTGCTAAGACTCTTGAGACATTTTTATCTTCATGCCACTGGCAATGATTCCTGTTTCATGACCCTGAAATAATCTGGTCAGGTTTTTCCTGTAATTTGCATTCGGTGACAAGGGGACAGTGCTTACTGCAGGAGTGCTCAGGGATTGATTTAAAAGTACTTTAGGGAATATGTATCAGTGGTGTAACAGTAGTTGTTTTCATTAGCAAAATGAAACACATTTCTATAATCTGTTATTTTTGTCATGTCTCCTTAGCAAATACCAAAACCTCAAGGAGGGAGTTTTATACTTATAGAAGGATACTGGATTTCAGCTGGGGACAAAGAACCTACAGTAGACGAGAGTTACGTGCTCACTCCTTCAGTTAAGCTTAATTTGAAAGACATTGTCAGGGTTGTGTCAGCAGGGTAAGTGTTTCAACTTTTTAATTAAAAAATTTAGTTAAATGTATTTGTTAAGGCCTTGAGTTGTTGGTGCCCCTATAATCTTTATTGTTTGGATGAATAATGTCTGTTTTCCTATTATTTTACAGTTAACTTTTCATTATAGAGAGACTTGAAATTTATGCATGTGTTTCTTTTTTTCTTAAACATCTTATTGCCATACCTAGTTTTATTTAAATTTTGATCTAGAAATTTGCAGTTAGAATAACCTGCTTATTTCGCACTGCCATGAAAAGCTTCATGGGTAGCAGTTAGCACTTGGGAGTAAAGGTATTTGTATTGCCCTGTGTAATCTTAGATACCCCAAATGAGTTAAGTGGTGGTGTTTTGGTAGTGTGGTTTAATAATGTTGACATCTTGTGTGTGAGAAAGACATGGCTCATGCTTCTAACCCACTGTTTTGGTCATGGCTTTTAGGACTCATCCAGTACTGATTCAAGGAGAGACCTCTGTTGGTAAAACCAGTTTAGTTCGCTGGTTGGCTGCTGCTACTGGGAATCATTGTGTAAGGATTAACAACCATGAGCACACTGATATCCAAGAATATATTGGCTGTTACACGTCAGATGCCTCTGGAAAGTTGGTATTCAAGGAAGGTAAATGAGCATGTTCTATATACTCCAAATTCCTGCCTTATTTCAGTGGCTGGGGGTTGCTTTCCTTCTTTTATGATTAGCTTATCTGGTTTATTACAATGGAAAGATGACCTGTCATAAAGTTTGTAGTTGCACTTTAATGATAATCACTTGTTTGAATTTCAATGAGTTCTAAAAAGTTTGTGTCTGTCTCATCGTGCTTGTCCTATTGGACCTAACAGTGATAAGCCAACAATTTAAACAATACTGTTGCTTTCTTCTCTGGATTAGTGTTTATCCTGGATGAAATGGGTTGCTAAATGTATCTGAGTGTATGCTTCTCTTTAGATTGGCATTATAAGATTTTTAACTAGGAATTTTTCTGTTCCCCTCCCCAAGGCATTCTCATAGATGCAATGAGAAAGGGCTACTGGATCGTTCTAGATGAACTGAATTTGGCTCCCACTGATGTTCTGGAGGCTCTCAACCGCTTGCTGGATGATAACAGAGAACTGTTCATTACTGAGACTCAGGAAGTTGTCAAAGCTCACCCTCGCTTCATGCTGTTTGCCACACAGAACCCTCCAGGTCTCTATGGTGGCAGAAAGGTCTGTATTGATCTATTCCTTTCAGGTAGCTAAGACTTCAGGGAATTAATCTCTCTCATACATAAAGTGTGATGTGAAAATGTTTTGATGTGTAGCACTATGACTCTCAAGAGGGAGAGAGTTGAGGTGGCTGTGGAGTGTCAGTACAGCTAGGCTCTGTTTAGGTGAGCTGCTTGTTTCACGGATACAGAATTTCTAATTAATTTTAGGCAGTTGAGATTTAAATGATTTAGTGAACCAGAGTTCATGTATATTATACTTGAATCAGCATTTCTTGTCCAAGAGCACTAGAAAAGTGCTAGATTCTGTTTAGGCCATAGAATGCTATTTTGTCTGGAATAGGTAGTTTTCTTCACAGTGACGGTATGGTGCTGTGTTTTGGATTTGTGATCAAAACAGTGCTGATAGCACAGGGATGTCATAGTTATTGCTGAGCAGTGCTTGCACAGATTCAAGGCCTTTTCTGCTTCTCACACTGTCCCACCTACCTGTGGAGCAGATTAGCAGTGCACAAGAAGCTGTGAGGGGAGACAGCTACCCCAACTGCCCAAAGGGATATTCCATGCCGTATGTGGAAGATGTGTTCAGCAGTCAAAACTAGGGGGAGGCAGACAAAGAGTGGGGAGTTCAGTGTTTGTTCCCATAAATAGCACTGGTGCGTGATGAAGCCCATATTTCCTGGAGATGGCTGAATACCTGCCTATTGATGTAAAGTGGTAAATGAATTCCTACTGTTGCTTTGCTTGCACACGCACCTTTTGCTTTACTTATGAAACTCTCAGCCTAAAAGTTCTCTCACTTTTACCCTTCCATTGTAGGGAGAGTGAGCTTATGGCTTTGTAGTGCTTAGCTGCCTATGCCCTTAAAACACCAATCCATTTTAAAGCTTTTGTCCTCATCCAGACTGTCTCTTATGCTTTCTTTCAGTGTTGATGTGTATGTGTTAATTTGTATGCTGTGGCACTACCCTTATTTCCTTTGGATGTGTAGGGGAAGATCTATGAGCAATATCAAAGGAAAAGGTTTAAGCAGTAGTGTGGTCTCATATTTTAGGTTTTGTCCAGAGCCTTCAGAAATCGTTTTGTGGAGCTGCATTTTGATGAACTGCCAAGTGCTGAACTGGAAACCATCCTGCACAAGCGATGCAGCTTGCCACCTTCTTACTGCAGCAAGCTGGTCAAAGTCATGTTAGACCTGCAAGTATGAGAGACTTTTTTCTTTTAGTATAAGAAATGCAAACATACTTCAAAGTAACATGCACAAAGTAATAGAAATCCCTTTGGTGGGGGAGGTATTGTTAGCTGAAGGATATTTAAAATCCTAAACCATGGAGAGAACCCATCAAGGTACTAATTTCAGTGGTTAAGACTAGTGAAGGTGATGTCAGAGAGAAAGCTAGGAGCAAAAAAACCCAACCAAAAAAACCCGCAAAAAACAGACACCTTGGGATTTAACATGTAGAATTATCCTGTGCTCCGGAGCCAAAGTACAGTATTGGATTTGTAGAGGTCTTTGGGTCATATGAAATTTGGTATTATTTTTAAGCAGTGATTTTGAATATGTTTGGACACTCCTGTATTCAACAGGCATTTAACACATAGTATGTAGCTAAAACTACCTTGTATTTAAAAGCAATTACTGCAGCACAAACTGGATTTTGTTTTATTCCAGGTACCTGTTTTATTCTTAATTCGTTTTTTTTTATTATATCTAAATTATTTCCTTCCTTCATCAAATAACCTACCTAAAAGAAGCTAGTGTTCAGGAGTGGTGACTACTGGATTTTTTTTTTTTTGTAGTTATTCCTAGAATTTTCTTGTTGCGATGTCACTGCAGAGTGGTGATTAGCTTTGTTTGAAGTATTTGGACAGGTTGATGAAAAAATACCCCACATTTTGTTCTTGTGGCAGTCTTACCGCAGAGGTTCGACGGTGTTTGCTGGGAAGCATGGATTCATTACCCTGCGGGATCTGTTCCGCTGGGCTGAACGGTACAGGCTGGCAGAACAGCTGCAGAAGGAGTATGACTGGCTTCAGCACTTAGCAAATGATGGTGAGCTCTGCTGCCCTAGCTTTTTAAAGTACCTGTAGAATCACTTTGCTTCCCCACTTCTTAAGTGTAAATTTTTGTTGCTGAATAATCAGGTAATAATTGCTTTCTCTCTTCCTTTGTTTTGTAGGATTTATGCTTCTGGCAGGCAGAGTCAGGAAACAGGAGGAGGTGGATGTTATTCAAAATGTCATTGAAAAACACTTCAAGAAAAAAATAGATCCTGAGTCTCTCTTCTCGGGGGAAAGTGTCAAAAAGCTACTGGGTGAGTTTCTTAGAGGGATCCCACTGGTAGATCTCTAGATGTGACTGAAGCTGATGGATTGCTTTGTATTGTGCAGCTAAGTCTTCCACGTGGATGTCAGTGATGGACAGAGATTTTAACCATGTTGTCTGGACTCAAGGGATGAGGAGACTTGCCATTTTGGTGGGACGAGCCCTGGAGTTTGGTGAACCAGTACTGCTGGTGGGAGACACTGGGTAATCTTGCTTTTTATTATGTTCTTGGTAGTGCTGTACCAGCTGCTGAGCTGGAGACAAAATGATTGTGTGGGCTTCAGTGCTGCTTTGATGTGGGACATTTGAACCTGTCTCATGGAAGCTGCTGTCTTCCACAATTCATTTTTGGGGGGAAGCAGATGCATCTCATTTAACCTGTGTCTTTGATGGGTTTATTTGTGTTGTGTAATTACATAGAAGTGATGTAAAAGTAGTAAAATGAAAGTGAACTGACTACTGTCCCCAGCTTTACAAGGTGCCCTGTAGAATCTGACTGTGCCTCACAGGAGTGGTTGCTTTTGGGGTATTGTGACATTTTTCCCTTTAAGAGCACATTCAATTTGCATGTTTTATGAGCTTTAATATAGTCTTGCTACCACTTCTCTACCTCTTATGCTGTAGAGGAGATGGTGGAAGTAGATATTGTCTGCTCTTAATGTCTGCTGGTTATAAATTTGTAGAGTAAATTTTTATGGAAGAGAAGGAAAGAAAAATGCAAGAAAAAGAGAGAAGGAAAATTTACTTGGGTAGTAAATGAAAACTAGATACTCAGCAGTTTATTCCCTCGGACTTAAGCTTGGACTAGACATGCAGCGTTTCCAGTTCAGTGAAATGTTAGGTTGTTTTAGTGTCTGTAAGGGCAAACTGAAATAAATTTGACTTCGAACATGAAGAAATCCATCAATGCAGCTATTGATGTAAATTTAATTAAAGTGTGCAAGTCAGCAACAGTTGTGCCAAAAATGACTTCATTTTGCATACATTTCTTTCAAGGAAAGGAGCAGAAAAAAAATTGTATGTTGGGCCTTTGCCTCATAGCTCTTCAGTGAAAGTATGAATCCTGTCCAAAGTGAGCTGATTGTTTGATTTTGCTTCTAATTTGTCCTTTTCAATTAAATTACTTGGTTGCAGGTGTGGTAAAACTACCATTTGTCAGATCTTTGCAGCATTAGCAAATCAGAGGCTGTACTCAGTGAATTGCCACCTGCACATGGAGACATCAGACTTCCTGGGAGGGCTGCGACCAGTCAGGCAGAGGCCCAAAGACCAGGTTTGTCTTGCACCAGTGGTACTTGGATGGTGTGACCGTGGAAGTAAAAAGTAGCAGTTACAACTTCTCACTTTCTTTTCCATTTATCAGGAGGAATCTGATGGTTCTAGGCTCTTTGAGTGGTGTGATGGACCTCTTGTTTTAGCAATGAAGGAGGAGGGATTTTTTCTCCTTGATGAGATTTCTTTAGCTGATGATTCTGTACTAGAGCGACTTAACAGGTATGTCTGAAATGTGGTAGTACTAAGCATCCTCAATGTGTCTGTTCATTATCCAAACAGGAGTGGGGTAAATGTGACTTCTCTTAGGCACATTTGTTTCCTTGCTTAGGTGTGCTGCTCTCTTGCTGAAAAAGGCAATGGTACAAATAAAACTTGAAAGTAAAATCTCTAGTTTACCATCTGCAGTATTAATATTTCCAGCCTGTCTGTGAGCTCTTGAAATTATGGATCTTGTCAAATCCCAGGAACAGAATCTAGTTATTCCCCTCTTTTGTTTGTGTATGTAAAGAAAACCCCCAGAACATCTAAAACATAAATTTAACTTCATTATCTGTTTGCAGCAGTATCCCTCATTTTAGTATTTTCTGTTACCGATTGTATTGGATAAAGGAAAGTTTATTCAGGCCAATTAATATGATTTTCATTTCTAAGTCTTTCAAAGTGTGGAACAAAATTTAAAATCAGCAATATTTTTTTACTTTCTAGTGTTCTTGAAGCTGAAAAGACATTGGTACTTGCTGAAAAAGGTGGTCAAGATGATGAGGAGAATGAAGTAGAACTGTTAGTTGCAGGGAAGAAATTCCGTATCCTTGCAACCATGAACCCAGGAGGTGACTTTGGGAAAAAAGAGGTAAATGTCCAAACATCTGGAAATAGAGCATGCATCTTCTGGTCATACTGACTGTTAAGTGGGTGGAGGTGCAATGCAAAAATGCATCATGCTAATTCTGGCATCCAGTGCTTTCTAGTTGGCATCTGCTTCATTGCTCTTTATAAAGGAGGATTGGGGTGAATCTGTTTTCTGCCACTTCTGTGGGTTGTCACTTTGGAATTATAAATGAATACTCATCAAAATGTCAAAGGAAGTTTCAGGCCTCTAAATACTCTAATTAGGTTTGATATATAGAATATTCAAGTACAGGAACTGTGACTGGTGAAGCAAGTAAATCCAGCTTTCTGGGGGTAGTACAAAGTTGCATAGCAGATTTTTCTCCCCAGTGCTGTTCAGAAAGTGATGGTTATCTTTTGTTTCTTAGTGAATAATTAACATCACATCCTAAAAAAGCTTTTTCATTAAATGAAAAAATTTGTTTCTGAAGTTGAGAATTAAGTAACTTTAAACATGTTAAAGAAAGCCTGTCAGACAGCAAAAGCCTACAACTTTTAAGCAGTGTTGGAATCTAGGTCTGTAAAAAAGAACCAGAAGCTCTTTTACTTGAAAGAAGATGGGTACTCCATTTAAAGTGGTTTCTGGAGTAGAGAACCACTCATTGAAGCCATGTGTTTAAACAGGATTTATTTCTGGATTGCATTTGTGCTACTAATTTTTGTTTGACAAATTCAACCAAGAAAGACAGGAATTTGAGAAACAAGTTCTAATTGAAGGCAAATTTCCGTGTCATGGTTTGCTTCTGCAAGCAAAGCAAGATTACAACGCCTTTTTATGATACATAATGTCCTAGAATCAAATGGAACTGTCTTGCAAACCAGCTTGGTTTCTTCCCATATTCTTTTGAACTTTCTATACCACCCATAGTTCCTGCATTGATACCGCTACTAGAAGTCTTAAAAATCCTCATTATTTCAAAGATTTCCTTACAAAATGTCTCTGTCAACATTAGAAGCAAAGATCTATCTTGTTCACTTTATTTGTTTACAAGTACAGTGATTATCAGGCTGTTGTTAACTCACTTTAGGGAAGGTGATGTAACGAATGTTTAATTGCTCTGTCACTCTGCTTGTTTGCAGCTTTCCCCTGCCCTGCGCAACAGATTTACAGAAATATGGTGTCCACAGAGCAATGGCCGGGATGATTTGATACAGATTGTAAAACACAATCTTCATCCAGGATTGTCTCTGGGTAAAATAAACCATGAGGGTAGGTATTTCTGTGTTGGTATTTAAATATTGTTAAGAAAATAAGGAGTTGGAGGTTGCCAGCCTTTCTTCAGAATGTACATCACTGTCACCCTTTTCCTCCTACATTTCTCCATGAGGACAGTATATGATATATTTTGGGCTTTGTTGTTCCTTCACTGTGTATGTTGTATGTCTAGCCAGAGGTAAGTTCAAGGCTGTGTTTACTTCATCCAGGTAGCTGAACTATCCCCAGCCCGTCAGTGTTCCTGCTTGCTTTTGATGTAGAGTGTTGAAAGCACTTCACTTTCTGCTAGCAGCTTCACTGTTAGTATTAGTCACATAATGCTGTCTTGTTATCTGAATTTAAAACAATCAGTAAAAACAGCTCAGGCAGGATCTTTCACTTCTCTAATTCTGTTCCTAGGGTGTAGAGTACCCGTCCACGTTGCTCATACAGCTGTATCTACTTTGAAAATATTTTAACAACAGCACAGTAGATGTTACCAAAAAATTGTAACTCAAAAAAAATTTTTAAACTTTTTTTTTAGGGGCAGACATAGCAGAACTCATGATGGACTTTGTTGAATGGCTGACTAATCAAGAGTTTGGTCACCAGTGTATTGTCAGTGTGAGAGATGTCTTGGCCTGGGTTAATTTTATGAATGTCATGGCAGAGAATGAGTTGAGTTCTGCCAAGGGATGCAGCCGCCTTAAAGTTTCTCCAGTGATGTCTTTTATCCACGCTGCCTGTTTGGTGTATATTGATGGAATAGGATCAGGTAAGTCTTCAGTGCTCATTTGGTAGCAGAAAATACGAAACTGTTTATGTGTATTAATATTTTTGGTCAAATGAAAAAAAATGCTTTGGGGCAGCATGGGATTCTTTGGGAGAAAGTTTTCACTTCCATTTGACAACATCCTGTACGTCATGTGCCTTTTCTGTGTTTCTGTAGCAAGAGTTTCAGTAGTAGAGCGAGCTGAAGTAAATTAGAGGGATTAATAATATTACAAAGGCTAGCACACAAACTAAGAATACCTGTGGTTTTTATTGAGTGTTCTGAGCTGATACAGTACTTTGAGCACATGAGCACATATTATGCTCTCTATCCCCCACTCCACATGTCAGCATCTGTCTGTGCTGGCCTGTACCATGCACGTAGCTGAGAGTGCCTGTGTGTTTGCTGCATATCACCTGCTGGCCCAGCTGATAAATAGTAGATAAGGAAGAGAAGGAAAAGTTAAAGGCACAAGAAATGCAGGAAAAGAAAGCCTGGGGAGGCCTATGGCAAGGGATCAGGATGATTGTGACAGTAGAAGAAAGGGGGCTGGAAGTACAGTATCCTTAGTTTTGTTGTTCCCAGAACAATCTGTCCATGGTATATAGTACTGGAAGCACTGGGAAGCAAAAACATTAAAATAAAATATAAACCTGCGTGCACATGAAGGGATTGAGTTTGTTGTCATAAGGTGAATGTGCCTAGTTATGTTTTGAAGCACACTTGACTTTGCTAATTACAGGTACAACATCCTGCTCAGCTGATGCGGCTTTATTAGCTCGTGAGAAATGCCTGACATTCTTATGTGAGAAAATGAGTCAATTCTTTGAGCTGACTGATTATCAGAAGAATGAACTAAAGATTTATGACAGAACAAAGGAAAAAGAGTTTGTATGGATGGACAACTTTATGGGAATTCACCCATTTTTTATTCCAAGAGGCAAGAGTCTGGGAGTGGGTGGACATTTATTCTGTGATTTATATTTTCAGTAGTTTTGTTATTCACTAAGTCTAAGTAGGATACCTGAACCATCATAGAACAATTTATTGGTTCTTAAGCTTTAGAAAAATGCCTTATTTACCTCCAAGTAGAAATTGCAACTCAGTCATATTTATTAAGACACATCTGTTCATTCCCTTTTTTCATTACTTCTTAATGGTTAATAACCTAATTTTTGTCGACTTTTTTTTTTTTGGTGTAACAAAGCTTTTTTTAAAATTTTGAGTTGTGATTTTCTGTCACTTTTGCGTGCTTAGAATGCCTATTAATTTCCACTAGCTAAAGCTGCAGCTCATCTTGGCCCTTGTGCAAAGCATGGAAAACAGGGGTCCTGAGTACAAAGCTAAGCAGAATGGAGGTTAAATGCCATGCCTTGCTCTAGGCTCTCAGAGATTTGCTGCAATTTTGGCCAAATTACTAAGTCTCTGCATTTCAGTTCCTCATGGGACAAAAAAATGCAAATGGAAGTAGCAAAACACTGCTTCTTACCCTTAACAGACTTACCTTAACAAGACTAAAAAGTGATGCCTGTGAGCTTTCTAACTCAGCTGGTAGATTTTAGCACATGGACCTATATATTCCTAGTGCTGTATTAATTGTTCATAATTGAAACTTTCAGGCATTCATGGATTGTGTTAGTCAGGCATTAAATTGTACAAAGTTATGCTTTTTCATTAATTGCTTAGTTCCGCTCTGCTGATCAGTTCACAAAAATAATCTCTTTGAATCCCTTTCATTCTCAACAGGTATCAGTGTGTGTAGGATGCATTGGTGATTAATATCCTGTATACATGAGCAATGCTGATGGTATTACACATTTGGGGGAGCGATGGATGTCCAAGGAGCTATAGTCTGGAATTTGGCAGACAAACTCTGTGCTCTCTTCCCACTGTACACCATAACAACAGTGAAGAAAAAGCAAACTTCTAATTAAAGGAGTGTTCCTTCACAGAACTGGCAGTGTATAGCACAGATTAATAGGTTATTCTGCAGCATAACTGGATTGTATCCCTCAGTGTCAATTTTTCAAGAGCTGCTTTTGAGTTTTAGATCCACATGACTGAGGTGCAAGGACAGATTTATGTTTTCTCAGGCACAGATCTCTAATTTAAGTCACAAACCAAGAGGTATTGAAGTTTCGTGGCGAAATAAATCACATGTTCACATGCTTTTTTAGCAAAATTCAATATAAATATGTGGAGATGGGCTGAGATACAGCTGTGAGTCAAGCAGAAAGTGTGTGTGCCTGATTTTTGAGACTGGCATACAGGCTGGATCTCTATTGCTTGCTGTACTGAGATCAGGAATTTACAGACAAAGTGAGCTCATTCAGAGGCACTGTCAGCACCTCCAGCATAACATTCTGGTTTAATTGTTTTCTGTTTTACCTTTTCTTTTTCTTAGGCCCTGTTCTCCAGAGGAGCAACATGACAGATTATGCTTTAAATGCTGGGACTACAGCAGTGAATGCACAAAGACTGTTAAGAGCCCTACAGCTTAACAAACCTATTTTGTTGGAAGGCTCACCAGGAGTGGGCAAGACCAGCCTAGTTGCTGCCCTGGCAAAAGCCTCAGGCAACTGTCTTGTTCGAATCAACCTGTCTGAGCAAACGGTAGAATAAAATATTATCTTCATTACTTGGTGTTTATGGCAGGGTAGAGGCTTTGTGTAACTTCTATAGTGCAATTCTCTTTAACTTTGGCACTGTGTCTGAAATGTCAATTTTGTCTTGGTCTCAAGAGGAGATTGAATGAGAGGGGGAACCAGACAGAGCAGTAAGCTTCTGTGAGTGCATGCCAATTCCTAGACATTTCTGTTCTTTTCTGGTGAAGTCATGTATATCTTTGTCTACTGTGTTTTTCTTGGCTTCTGCAACATTACTTGAAAACAGCTTTAAGGCTTTTTAGCTTTTCTGTTCCAATTTGAATTTCTGTTGTTAAATATAGTAGCTGGTCAGTGGAGTCCTATAATGGAAAAGCTTTTAGCATTTTGCAATTACTGAAAAATTTTAAATAGACCTAAAGTGTAGGTATTAAAAGAGAAGGGAGAAAATGCTAAGTAAAGTTAACCAATTCTGTTTATGAACTTCGTTTAAGTTTTGTAATTCCTAAATTCCCTCACTCTATTCTTTACTCCCAAAGGATGTGACAGACTTATTTGGGACAGACTTGCCTGTTGAAGGTGGGAAGGGAGGAGAATTTGCCTGGCGTGATGGACCACTGTTAGCAGCATTAAAGGCTGGACACTGGATTGTATTAGATGAGGTAAATTCAGATTTGGGAGACAAATAAAATAGAATGTTCTAAAAGAGCAATTTTGGTGATTTGGCTTGTGGAGTAATACCTTTGAGTGCTGATGACCTCCCTTCATGGAGGCAGGTGATGATTAGACTTCTTTGAGACAAGAGAACAAGGATTGAATCCCAGCTTAAATTACTGCCAAAAACCAAGCAGAGGTTTGATTTGTATTTAAAATGTTTTAGGGAAGAATGTCAGCAGAAGTTTTTGTACAAGTGTTCTTATGTGGATACAATTTCACTCAAATAGAAGGTGTTTTTCTGGGACTAATATACTACGTTTGGTTACTGATGTAATTGAGATGGAGAAGAGTCCCATGTTTCCAGTATAAGCTATCCTGCCACTGCAGGTTTGTTCATGTATCACATAGCAAGTGCTTTCAAGCATATATGTGCACAGATCTGCCTTCTTGGCAATATGCATTCTGTTTACTGTAGAGTGCAAAATCTTTGTTTCTTTTACCCCTTGTATACCTCCATTTTCCCCCCTATTGTGAAGAATGCTACTTTAAACAACCACTATAATTAAATAGCTGAGACTGCCTTAAATTAAACAATCAAAATGCTCTGAGTGACGCAAATTTTGAATGTAAATTCAGAAGAAACAGTTTGAACGTGCAGGTTTTATGATGGAGAATTGTTTTATCACAGTGAAAAAATAACAAATGAACATAAGGAAATATTAGTTGCTCCAGTATAATAAGAGTCTAGCTGGTGGTAATAACATGTTAGTTTTAGAACAGTGATGAAATGGAATTTACCTTCTATATATCCCAAACTGTTAGACTAGAGATTATGCAAAAATGTTTTGTGGGGCATTAATATTGTATTCTTATTTCTTTCCTCAGTTGAATCTGGCTTCTCAGTCCGTGTTAGAGGGGCTTAACGCGTGCTTTGACCACAGAGCTGAGATTTATGTTCCAGAATTGGGAATGAATTTTCATGTACAGCACAAGACAACTAAGATTTTTGGATGCCAGAATCCATACAGACAAGGAGGTGGAAGGAAGGGTCTCCCCAAGTCCTTTCTGAATAGATTTACACAGGCAAGCTTATTTGTTTGGTTTAAACTATATCATGATCCTGTCCTATAGGTTTCTGACTTTACAAACACTCTGAATTCTCTTGATTTTACAGGTGTACGTTGATCCACTGTCAGCAGAAGATATGAAGTTTATTGGGAATACATTGTTTCCTGCTATTGATAAAACTATTATTGCTAAAATGGTTGCTTTCAATAACAAGGTAAACATTAATTATTTTCTACAGAAGTAGGCAGAATACAGTAAGATTAGAAAAAAATTAAGTCTGATATTATATTTCCAAGCATTTTTTAAAGATAAGTGTATGGGTTAAAAAGAGGATTATATGCGGAAGAAAGTAAAGAACACCCTAAACTTGGTACCTGAATTCTTGTACCATGACAATCGGATGCTTTGTTGATATTTGACACTGTACAGTATTTCACAGAAGATAAAACATAGATACACAGGAGAAAGTAGTATTCTCAGACCTTATGTAAAATCTCTTGTGCCAGCATCTTACTGCATATTCATTTATAAGAGTGCAAGAGTAAACTGAAAAATTGAACTGAGCTTTCTGTTAGAGAAACAATAAGAAGAGACAAACTAAATCAAGCTTTAGTTCCTAACACATCTTCAGCACAGTAAATTCAACCAGCTCTTTTAGTTGTCTTTGTCTTGTAAGCATTACCGAAGTAATAAAAAAAATTTGGAGACTGGCTTAGTGGGTGGAATAAAAGATTATTTTTTCAATTACTACTTTTTTTTGTTTAGATTGAAAAAGAAGTAATGGCTGAAAAAAAGTGGGGACAGAAAGGAGGACCATGGGAGTTCAACTTACGTGATCTTTTCCGCTGGTGCCAGCTTATGCTTGTTGACCAGTCACCAGGATGGTATGATCCAGGCCAGCATGTGTTTTTGGTATATGGGGAAAGAATGAGAACTACAGAAGACAAAGAAAAGGTGAGCCATTTTTCTCCTTCCTTTCTCTTCAGATTGTCAGGACATATTTATAGAAATCCAAGTATAGATCTGCAATTTGAAGACTCCTTGCAATTTGTTCATAGACATTTATTTCTTAAAAATGAAAAATAGGTTTGTTTAGAGTTTGGGGGTTTGATATAGATACCTGCTCCCCTTGCCATTTGAAATATCAATTTTATTAGTATAAAAGCAGACACCTAATATAAATGAAGGCAAGTAGAATAACAAATGACTTAAAGTAAAACATGTCATATTCTTGTGTGATTCTGTATTAAATAATAATGTTTGCTACCTACTTAGCCCTCTCTTGCTTAGCAACCCTATGCTTTTGTTTAATTTCACACCATTTAAATGGTATTAAACTGAGAAGTCAAATTGTAAAACAAATTACTGGCTGTATGTGAGTGGATATTTCCTCATGGTTTTACTTTCCCCTCCCTGTAACACTGTTATATTTTTCTGTGTTACCAAAGAGCTTATTTATGAAGTGAATTCTATCCCAGTGTTTTGTTAAAGGGAAGCATTACTTACAGTATTTCAAGTCTCAGGAAACCACGATTAGTGAAAGCTGCTGTGGGCAGCTCACACATTGCTTGCTGAACTTTGAGATAAATGAGCTTGTGATTTACTTTGTGTTAATTGCTGTCATACAGCTGTGGAGCTGAGAGGAAAAGATACTTCAGATATAAACCTTTAGAAGTGAGTCTTTGGAACAGTGGATAATTTGAACTGATGAGTCTCTTTTTGCTGTTTTAACTGTTCTAGGTTATTTCTGTATACAGAGACATTTTTGGCCAGGAGGCTGATGTGTATACAGGAACCAGGGAGTTTCACATTAATCCATATAATGTTCAGGTAAACTGTTGACAAAGGATTTTGTGATGGGATAGGGAAGGAAACAACTTGCACAGCTAAACTCCATTTGCCTCGGTCTGTCATCCCTTTCAGATTGGTTATTCCGTTCTTTCTCGTGGCAACCATATTCCTCATTCTGGCAGAACTCTCTCACTTCTGCATCATTCACTGCAGTCCCTGGAGTCCATAATGAAGTGTGTGCACATGAGCTGGATGGTGATCCTGGTGGGCCCAGCAGCTGTTGGCAAAACCAGTCTGGTGGAGCTGTTGGCCCATCTCACCGGCCGTCGGCTGAAGATCATGGCCATGAACAGCGCAATGGATACAACTGAACTGCTGGGTGGATTTGAGCAGGTAAATACTGTTTTGGTAACATGGCAGTATTTCTCCTTCCTACCTAATAGTGGCCAGCTACAGTGAGTTTAGTGTTCGTAAATGGAGCCTTGGCACCACGGGATTCTGCATGAATTAACTCCCTAATGGCCCTCCCTCCCAATGCAGGTTGATATCAACAGGCCATGGCAGTGCCTCTTGGAAAAGGTGGAGAGTGCCGTGACCACACTGGTGAGGGACAGTCTGCTCCTGGCAGAACTCTGTGCGGATGATGCTGAACTCGTGCTGCGTGCTTGGAGCAGTTTCATCCTCAATTACAAACCCAAATCTCTGGGGGAAGGAGGTGGAAATGTTACAGCTGAATTAGTGAGCAAACTGGAGGGAATACTTGTACTTACCCAGCGACTAAACAACAAAATAAATTCTTACACAAAGGCGGGTATGTATATTGGTTTTCCTTTTTTTTTTTTTTTTTTATTACCGTTGTTTATAATAAGGCATTACTACTCATCAAATTTCGTCTAATGGGGGAGAAGTGATGTAGAAAAGTACCTGTTTAGGGAGTAAAGTGTCAATCTGTTTTATATTTCTTTGTGCTTGCAAACCTTTTCTATTCACATGGATTTTGCCTATGGGAGGCTACTGAAGAGCTGGAGCCTCTGCTGTTATGCTCCCCTAAAAAGTAGGAAGCATATATGTTTATTAACAAAACAACTGCTATTTTTGTTGAATGGCACTGGAAGCTGCTTTATTAGAGTAAGTTTCAGTGTAAGATGTATTTCCTTTCAGAGTTTGCTCACCTGGTAGAAGAGTTCCGGCGTTTCAAGCTGCAGCAGGCCCAGGCCGCTGACTGCAACAGCCATGGCACTTTTGAATGGGTAGATGGGATGTTGGTTCAGGCCCTGCAATCTGGAGACTGGCTCTTAATGGACAATGTTAATTTCTGCAAGTAAGAGATTTTGGTGGCCTTGTTTCAGTGAACCCTTTGACTTCCCTGATTGACTTTGCCTCTGAGTGGTTTTGCATTTTACATTTGATAATACGCAGAAGAGTATCTTCTCAGACAGCTTAGCACTTGACAATTTTCCTGTTACCTTATAAAGTAATTTATTGTTTGGTTTTTGCTTAAGATTGGTACCATTTTGATTTCAGATCAGAAAGAGATCAAATTGGTGCCTTTTTATGACTACATGAATTTGTTTTGAATGTAGCCCTTCTGTGCTGGACCGCTTGAACGCTTTGCTTGAGCCAGGAGGTGTTCTGACCATGAGTGAGAGAGGTGTCATAGATGGCACAATTCCTACAATAGCTCCTCATCCAAACTTCAGGTACTTATTTCTGCTTTTTGTTTTTCTTTTCCTTTATCAAATAGCAGGTTTAGAATGCAAATGTCATCAGTGAGCCAGTCTTTTGATATTTTGAATGCTGTTCAGTTTGCCATGTAGTGTAGTGACACTCTAGCAGGAAAGAAAACTGCTCTGTGGAGAGCATATAAAAGAGCTTAAGAGGCTTTGCTTTATATCCCTGTTGCAACACAAACTATTACACAAGAAAATTCATAGCAGTGTGCCTTTGCCTTGATTTTACATTTCTAATTTAGGATTTCAGCACTTCCCTGTTTCACTGTAATGAAGTTGAGGATACATGCATTGAGGATGGTGAAGTCTTGAAATATGCTGGTTATGAAAGCTGGTATATGGGCATAATAATTTTCTTCCCAGCTTTTTCCATCCCATATATAAATTTGAGTTTCCTGCAGTAGAAAACTTTAAAAAAAACCAACAAACCAGCCAAATGGACAGCCTGTTCTCTCAGACCTGAAATAGTCTCTGGGGAAGATGGGAGGAGAACGTAACAGAATTCTGTATCATTGCTACCTGTTATAAATTCATGACAAGGAATATATAATTTGCTGTGGTTCTGATAATGCTCTGGTTCCTCTGAATTGGAAACATTCTTGATTTCTCAGAAACCTGTTTTCACGGCATTGTATCTCAGAAGTACTTTTTCCTCCTTGCTTTTAAGAGGTGTCCATTGATAGTATTAACTTCTTAGATGTTGGATACTTCAGTTTTTAGACAGCACAGATTTATTTGACACTGTTGCTAAGACTTAAAAGTCTTTATAGCTCAGAGGCATAGTCTAACTTTTCTTTATAAGTGGGCAAATGATTATAGCTCAGAGGCATAGTCTAACTTTTCTTTATAAGTGGGCAAATGATAACTCAGATAATAATGACTTAAAAGTCATGCAGAATGTCTGTGTCTAATTGCTATGTGTAGCTATTCATAGAGATTTCTCATTAAAATTCAGAAGTTGTCTCTGGATTTCTAGGTATCACCATCTTTCTAGATAGATGTCCCCATTTTTATGAAGATGAATTTACTTTATGGAGAAGCAGATTTGGTAATTTCAGAGTGATAGTTTAAGGATGTAAGTTACATCTTAAGAATTTAAGGCAGTTGAAATGGATGATTGTTGTAGGTCCCTTCCACTGTGAATTTTTCTTTTCTAATGTCCAACAGGCTCTTCCTTTCTATGGATCCAGTTCATGGGGAAATATCCAGAGCCATGCGGAATCGTGGGATTGAAATTTACATTCCTGGGGAGAATGATGGAAATATATTGGACAGTCTGGATTTGAAGTTACTCCTGCATGGTTTGGGTTTAGTTGGAGATAGTGTCTGTGATGCACTTCTGGCTGTGCATTCAGAAACCAAGGCAGTAATTCCAGGTAAAAAAAAGTCTGTTCGGTATTTTTTAGCAATGTGGGCTCATTACATATGTTTATAGGTGAAGTCTTTAGTATTAAACCCTGATTATTTTATTGTGTTATGTGCTGATATAAGTAAGCACATAAAACTCTAATCAGGTATAGTATACCTGATTTATCATGTATAAACCAATTTTGGATTGGTTTTTTCATTCCCAGAAGGTAGGCCATAGTCATAAAAAAGTGGTGACTCCAGGGTTTATAAAGGAGACATCAGACACTGGCACGTGTCTGTTGTCCCTTGCTATCGGGAAGGCAGTGTATTCAAAGTGAAAATCAGCAAAATAGAGGGTTTGCACAAGTTGTACTTTGCAGCTGAATTGCATTCATCTCACCTGTGTGATGTCTTATTTTGAGCTGGTCATGTGTCATTTACAGTCTTGTCAGATTTTCCTACCAAACTTGGGGAAGAATCCATTCAGCATTCAGGTCAATAGGATATACTTGTTTTGTATCATGACACCGAGAGTGGTGTTTGTCAGATTTAAGGGCTGACAGTTGCTAAACATTTGAATCACTCTAATTGCTATGTATCTTTCAGGTTCTGTGTCATCTTTGTCACCTTTGCTTCAGGCTGCTGTATTAATTGTGCAGCAAATACAAAGAGGCCTTGGATTAGCAAAGTCTTTTTACAGAGCCTGTTGGGAAGTTTATGGTCGCTCACAACAGCTGCAGATTAACCAAAAGGTAAAAATCCTATATTTGAAAACTTCTCTTAGATCATCTAGATAAGTGGAAATCCAGCTTCATGAGGCTAGTGTTTGAGATCCTCTATTTCTTAAGTGCTTGAGCAAGAGACTGTTGAAGATGGTGCTCTTGGAGAGATGAACCAAACAGTATCCTGTTTGGACTCCGAGGCTTGTAATTTGTAAGAGCTTTATCTGAGACTTTGGGATATTCATGCTGATGCATCTGTAGCCTGTAATACTTTGCACACTGTCATCTGTAGACACATTCACCTCCTGTTTGAAACTGCACAGTGTGTTATTTCACTTCTGATAGGAATGTTTTTGTACTTTTATTGTGTACTTTACATAGTGTTTGTAGAAGATTTGGTCTATAATAATTTCATAATAAATACATGTAATTAAAGAGTTTCCTGAGTTACGGTGCTTGAATACATGTTACATGTTTGAATGTGACTCTAAACTGCTTTTGGTTGTTTGTTGTAGCTTGTGTTAGAATTGGTTACAAGGCATGCTTCCTCTCTGGCTTCCCCTGAAGCTTGGGGTGAGTCCTTGCTGGCAGTAGGGTTGTGGCCAGACTCCCTGCCTTCGGGTCTGTTTGCAGCTGAAGACTCACTCCTTTCCACAGTCCAGAGTGATGGACAGGTCCTCATGTATTGTCTGCATAGACTAAACCTCAGAAACTGCAGGTAGGCAGGAAACTTTTTTTTGTCTAGTAAATGAGAAACGATATATGTGAACTATTCATGGCATGTTTTTTGCAAAATCCTGTCTTCATCAAATTGTGCAGGTAGAGGCTGTGATTGTCATACTGTGTAACTGTGTTCCTGTTATCTGTCCATACAACCACTGCAAATGAAAGATTATTTACTGCTTTATTCTTAAGCCTTCCAAATACATTCAAAATACTTGACTTTTAAATCTTCAACAAATGCATTTAACTAATTTTGAGACTTGTTAAGCAAAAAATGTGAATGCAAACAGCAGGTTTAGTAGGTAATAAGAGCCCCAAAATCACTTCCTTTGGTTTCCTTCTAAGCTTAAAAAAAACCTGAGCACTGGCTAGTTTAAGTATGCTAATGATTCTTTGGATTTCCTATTTTAATGTAATCAATTATTCATCAGTAATTTTAGGTCCAGTAGCTTTAGGTAAAAACATAAATTTCCTTCTTCACACATAACTGTCTGAAAGAAGCAGAGACCCCTCTGCAGGGGGTATATGAAAGAATTTTTTAATGATTTAAAGCAATACAACTGTAAATTTTTACA
The DNA here is from genome assembly GCA_013389925.1 of Aegithalos caudatus. Lineage (NCBI taxonomy): Eukaryota > Metazoa > Chordata > Aves > Passeriformes > Aegithalidae > Aegithalos > Aegithalos caudatus. The sequence goes on from WEIU01004675.1 coordinate 103,413, forward strand.
ACACTGGTGCAAAAACTTTGTTTCTGCCTTCTTTGCTTAATAACCTCCTCTGGACACATATCGTAGGTTATTTCCAGTGAAAGAACAAGCTGTGGAAGTTGGTACTAAGATAAAAAGCTGAAATTGTAAACTTGTAACAAGATGCTATGTTCTCTTCAGTTTTTGTTGTTTATTTTTGTTCAGTTTTGTTGTTTATTTTTTACTCAATGACACTTCTTTTACTATCTTTGTCTTTTTTGATTTAACTTTGCATATCATTCCAGTGCACAAATCAATTAGAATTTCTCAGTGAAATTCTGTGCGTATTCTCTTGGGATAGTGCATGAATTTTTGGCAACAGTGAGCTCCTAGTAGTAGACACTGCCAACTGTTGGGAAGTTGGAAACTTGTTTTAAAGCTAAATAAAGGAGCAAAGATCATTGCATTGCTACACTTATGCCTAAAGATGGCTGCATAGCTTGACCTGCAAAATATATTTTTTTCTGTATCTAGCAGTTCGAGCCCTTGATTGCTGGACTTTGTGTTTCAGGACATTACCAGTGACTCTGCAAGATCTTAAGAAAGTTATGCAGTCCACTAACCCTGAGAGCCTCAAGTTCAGTGCTGTTGAGATAGATGAAAACTGGATGGACAAAATGGAAGTTCTCCTGGCTTCAGTGAAATTGTTCACAGAAAAGGCGACCAACCATGATTGGAGGTTAAGAGTTAAATGGCTGAACTCCTTAGCCAAAAATCTGCCACAGGTGCTTGGTATGTAATCATTTAACTTTGTTTTGTCTAAGGGCTGAATTGTTATGTTTTGTAAGTCTTCTATGAAAATACCCCGACTATTCCAAATTAAAAGTTATGAAGACTCACAACTATCCACTCTAATTCAAGGGCATGGAGGCTCCAGGGAGGGACAGAAACAGGTTGTGCACATTAGGGGAATAAGGAGATTCGGGCTAAACATTATCCTTTATTCTCCAACCATGTGTGTAACTTGTGTCACTCAGAATTAGTTATTTTTGGATGGCTTTTGATCTGTGTAAGCAGATATGCCTTATCACTATTTTTTTTAGTGATAGTGTAAGCAACCAAATGCTTTCTGTGTATCTGGTGTTAAAATTCAAATGCTTAGAAAGTCAATAAACTGCAGAACTGAGATTTCCTGAAGTACTGTTGTCTGAACATTTAGAACAATAGCTGAAACGAGCAATTCACTTAGAGAATTAATTGCATTGAACTCATGGAGCATTTAGGCAGGCATTAGTCCAAATAATTCACATGTTTAGCTTTCTTCTGTGGTCTGAAATCTCAGACTATAGTGCCCATATTAATTGCTCCCCTTTATTTTGCTGTCTTTTCAGGCAGGTAGGTCTGTAAAGTAGAAAATATGTAAAAAACTACTTTAACGAAAAAGTGTGTTCTTTTTTTTTTCCTTACTGTAAAGCAAATACCACCCCCCAAAAAAAAACTATTGAGAGGCAGATTTGGAGGTATAAATCAATGGATTTTCCACAAACCATATTTTACTAGCATACATCACCAGTTCAACTAGAATTCTTTATAGGATTTATGTCTTCAGCTATGACATTCTGGTGCTTTTAAGAGCTTTGGGAGCTAATACAAAGTATGACCAACCACCATATCCAGAGTGCATATATAGATTTGATTCAGTCTGCTTGTGCTGGCTCAGTTGAAGCTTTTTTTCTTGATTTGTACTAAATGCTCTTTTAAGCTCATGTTCTCCCCTTCTCACTGCAGATTCAGTGCGGATTCAGCTGGAAGCAGGTGCTGTAGCCCTTGGTTGTTTTTATGCCAGTCCCCTCTCATCTGGAGTCAGTAACATGATCAAGTTGCTACAGCCAACTATGACAGGTACTTCTGAAAAAGATGGATGTAAGATGTTGCTTTCTTTATTTGTTTCCTGAGCTACTGCAGTTCTTCTTAGGGCTAAATTCTAAATATATATTGCCTCTGGCATAAAAAAAGTACAACAAAGAAAACAAGAAAAAAAAAGAAATTATAACAAATACTAACATTCCTGCTGTCTAGAACAGCAGATATGGCAATTAGATGCAGTCATACTATTCAGGTTAGAGATGAGTGCTCTGCCTATGGAGCCCTGGCTGTGTATCTGTGACTCAGATGTATTCCTACAGTTCAGGGTGATGTTCTGAAGGGTGATTCAAATATTCACTGCCTTTCTGACTTGAGAGTTTAGGCACCCTGGTCTTTTTTTCCTCAGGATTTTTGTTATTCCATCTGAAACCCGTGGCTTGGCCTGTAATTTTCCCTTGCTGTTTTGTGGGGAGCTCAGACCTGTGGCTCCCTTTCCAAACTTGGAAGATGCATGAAAGTTGCATACAGTGACATTGGGCCTTTTATGGATGGTCCTGGGTGTCTTGCCTGGACTGTGAGCCAGGCTTGAGTTTCTAAGCTGTGTATGGGTGCTCTAACCCCTGTTTAATTTATTGTCACAGTTCTGTTTTACAGAACCTGCAGTCAGGTTTAATGCTTTTCTGTTTGGATATCTGGAGTGAGAGAGTTTGACTGCCTTGTCAGGTTGCATCTTTCTTTCCCTAATAGGGAATAGGAATAGGCAGGGGGATGAAGAAAAGAACTCAGTAATGTTTCACTGCTGTCCTGTGTTGTCTGCCTTTCTAGATGAACATGTAATGCCTCTGGACCCAAGATGGAATATGCAGTTTTTGGAGATCATTAGAAATTCGATGAACTTTGATACAGAAATGGAACATGCAGACCAGCTTCTTAGGCTTTTGACTTCTGCAGCAAATCGGTGGGTTACAAAAAAAACCCTTGTAAAGAGTGCCTGATGCATGTAATCAGTGCTGAGTAAACACTTGAGGTGTCTGCCAAATGTGTTTTTAGGTTTTGATAGGTGTGATCTAAAATAGCAGAAGCAGAGGTTTTTGTACAGGTATTTAAATTCTTTGCTTCTGTTTTCTGTTGATGCATACTAAACACAATCACTTAATATAGGAGCAGCACTCCCAGCATTCCATACAGGCTGCAGTACTTCAAGGACAAATGAGAACTGTGGGATAAAGCAGTAAAGAGGCAGAAGGAGCAGTGTGGGATCTCTGACAAAACTTAAATAGTTGTCCTGCTTTTGGATTTGGACTGTTTTTCCTAATAAGATTAAGAAGTACACAGATTTTGAAGTTAAAGTGTAAGAAAGCAGCTGCTCACATATCCTATAGGCCATGGTGTTGCAGCTGTTTAGTAGCTCACTGGTTTTTCCTTCCTGGTAAAGTCAGGAGTCTGCTCCTTGTGAAGCTTGCTTCCACAGAAACCACATTCAAGCAATTAGTTGTGTTGCACCTCGTACTTCCATAATACACTGAATATATTATGTCACTTTGTAGTTCAAATGCCATTTTGTAATTCACCATTCTCATAAGGCCAAGGTTTAAAATGGATTGATAACAACTTTATTTTTACTTCAGGGCTGTGTTATTTCTTGATCGAGAAAAAAGAAGTTACATTGAGAAGAGTTTGATTGCCAGTAAGAAGCCAAGAAACAGTGTCCTGAGAATGTCTCTAGATTTCCACAAAAGTGGGTTGATTTTTGCTGTTCCTTTTAGTTCTGTAGTCAATTTGAAATACTGCTGTTTGCATTGTTATGAAATGTGTACTTTAAACTTGGTGTGCAAAGAAAGAATATGTGAATGTAAAGCAGTCAAATGAGGAATAGTGTGGTATCTAACACTATTCTCAAATTAGAGATACCTTAGGCTACACTATTAATGTCCTGCCTCTATGAGGTAGGCAGTGAGTATGATTTTTCTCTTAATTAACCAAACTTTAGAATAATAGTGGAGAGAAATTAATAGCATTCTGGTTTTAGCCAATAAGAATAACCAAATTCTTCAGATGTGTTTTTGTTTTATGTATGTAGGAAGTTTTATTTCTAAAAGGGTAAAATTTAGTGATGAGGTTAGTGTGCTGCATAGAAGCAGTTGATCAAGGAATCCCTCATTATGTTATTTTTTTAAATATATGTATAAAATGCATAGAGGTAATAGGGAATTCTGAAAGTAATGATGGACTACTTTTATTGCTTCATTTCTTGGATCTTTTCAGGTTGTGGGTTTTTTCTCAATCACAGAGAGGTTCTAGTGATCAGAAGTTGACCCATATTGTGTTGTGTGATGTGACTGGAATATTCAGTCTCTGCCTTTCTTTTCTCCAAACCCCAGATCCAGGAAGTTACAACTGTCTTCCTCATGGAATGGTGGTCAACCTTGCTGCTTTCTTTGAACTTTGGGATGCATTTGCACTTCACTGGGTGAAGTCTACTCAGGTGGCCTTAAGTGATGATGACATGCATGATGTGAGTAGCCTTTCCACCGTACATATATGGAAGAGATTGTGTGCAGAACGCTATTTTTAGTTTCAGGGACCATGAAATAAAGTGCAGTACTTCTATTTGTATTCAGAATATGCCTAACAGTAGGTAAATGATCCTGTTTGTTTCAGTGGCTGTATTTTGTGCCCTCTAATACCTGCTTAGGATGGCATGAACTGTGCTGTAGGAGTGTCTGTTTCTCTCCACTGATGGTAGAGAGTATCCATTTCTATCTGTGATGATAAGAATGTCTGAACCTGGACAGCTGACATGCAGGCTGCAGAGGTGGTTCCCTTCTCCCTCCCCTTTTCAGACATTGAGTATAATTTTGTTGAAATCTTGACAATGGAGACTTGGTGCAGGGATTGGTTGGTTTTGGCTTCTGTTGTTCCACCTGTTGGTGTGGTATTTTTAGAGAACCTGTAGTTGAGTTCTGGTTGTGTAGCATTAAATACAAAATGTTGTGGGACTCTGAAGTTAATATAAGAGGTGGTGGTATTTCTTTTTCTCCTGCTTGAAGTAGGAAGTATTGTGTAACCTTGGCAGTGGTAACACTGTACCCTCCTTGGCTCGTTCCCAGGTTTTGTACTCCTGGCTGTGGCGGGACAGGTTCTGGGCAGCCTCTGACACTGTGACCATGGATTCCTCAGGGTTGTCACTTCTGGCCCTGCACTGGCACTGGGTTATGAAACACCTAATTGACAAAATTCCTCAGATGCTTATTGGATCAGACCAGAACAAGTGAGTGGTTTTTTTTGGTTGTTTTTGATTTGTTTCTGTTAAATGGCTGTATAAATTACTCTTTAGCGTTATAGCTACTTAGCATTGTGTAAATTAGTGTCCCAAGTTGTGTTCCATTAGTGATGCAAATAACAACGGATTGAGTAGCTGTTTGTTTTTAAAATTTATGTTCCCTAGTACTGTGCTTCTGCTTGCTCAAAAGATCATCTAGAATTTTTACCCCTTTAGTGAAAGGATGAGAGAAAGACTTCCTTATGCATCCTTTTGCCTTGTTTCTCAAACTTCTGTTAACTGTGGACTTTTTTCCCATCTGTCTCTCTCTTTTTTTATTTTTTCCTCTGCAAGGATTTCCAGGGAAATTCAATCTGTTTCACAGCAGATTCAGACCTGCTTGGTCAATCCTGTTGGTATTTCAGCCAATATGAAGATACTACAGAAGTCTCTAGGAAGACCCCTTCCTTTTAAGGTATCGATACTCTGTTTGCAAAAGGATTTGTATTTCCAGCAATGTCCAGATAGGCTTTAATATATTTACAGCACTTGCTTTCCAGGACAGCAAAGACACAATTCTTTTGTGTTTGTTAGATTGATTAAAAAGAAGACTTCAGCACATGTTAATGTACATGTCTTTTGAGAAATATGTCAGTTGCCCAGATATAGCATTTCTACTATTAATTATGCTATGTATAGAAAACATTTACTTAACACAAAGGCATACCTGAGCATAAAAAATACTACTCCTTGCTCTGTTTTGGAGACTTGTGAATTTCAATATGCCACTTGCTTATTCAGTGAACATACCTCTATTTAGAACAGCCTGGGCACTTCCTTTTATAGAGCATAGGGTGGGGCTGCTATATAACTTCCCAAAACAAGGCCTCTTAACTTCAACAGTTTTGGAGTTTGTTCTTAATATATTTCAGAATTTGTTGTAATTCAATTAAAGAAAAATATTTCAGTAAATTTTCTAAATAAAAAGAATAGTTTTAAAATTAAAATTTATTTAGAAAGACTGTTTAAAGTGAGTGCACAAGTAGTGCGGTCGTGTTGGTGACTAACACTTAAACCTAGGTTTTTATGACCTTACCTCTCCAGGATACTCAGCTATCAAAAATGCACATAGTTATTATGAAGAACATTTCAGTGCTTACTAAGAATTTAGAGAGATCCGAATGTGTTTAGGCATCCAAATGTATTTAAATTGCAAGTGTAAACTGCAATTTCTTGTAAGTGACAATAGCTCCTGGTATTTTTTTTAAATTTTGTATATGTATTGTATTGCCCTTGATTTAGATAAGTTGCCAGTTTGAAATACTATTTGTCTGCATGATCTATGTAGTTTATTCATGAAGGGAGAAAAACCCAACTTGACAAGGAGGAATTGTAGCCACCTGTTTCAATTTCTGTCTTGCTGCTGTATTGAGTCAGGCTACTAAAAGATTGTTTTTAAGCTGTCGTTGCAGGCTGATTATATAGACTTTAGTTGTGTGCATGTGAATTTGGAATCTTAGTTTTGTCTGCAGTCACAAATCTTGTTTGTGGTTTTGTTAGTGCTGCTGAAACAAATTGTCCTTTTTGTGTTTCCAGGATAAACAGGGCATGGAATGTTTTTCTCAGTTAAAAGCTCTCAACAAACCACTGAACATCTTGGAGCTAAGATTGGCCTGTGGAGAAAGTATATGGCAGGAAAAAATGTGCTGTGTGAAAATTGCTGCCACAGGAGTGAAGATAAAGAAAGCATTGCTGCAAGCTGATGGCTTGATAATAAGAGCCAATCATTTAGAAGATGTTAGTCTGGGTAGGTAACACTTGTGAAGAGCCCAGCAGGATGATTTCTGCCATCTCCATTCTTTCATACACAGATAGAAAGGATGTTAAATGTTCACTCACAAGAAATACAGTACATGCATTTATGTGCCTCTTATATTCTGTCAAACAGGTCAGCTACAGATATTTTTGAACGCTGTACATTCACAGCTGAAAGCAGAAGGAGTCACATACAGTTATTCAGAAGAAAGGCTTCCTGAAGACATCATCTCCAAGCAGTTAGACCCTGCTCTGCTAAACCAGCTCTGCAGTCAGGTTCAGCTGTGGCCTGCAATGGAATACATAGGGGTGCTCTGGCAGTACAAACTAACAGCAGATTATGTGGCCAAGGCTTGTGCAAGAAGGTAAGAAGTTTGGAGAAAGAGCTCCTACTCCTATATTCTTTTCATGATATTCTGAATCCCTAGCTAGAAGCTGTAACTTTGGTGCTTTACATCTGCATGTAAATCTGTGTGTATGTACTTGTAATTTATATATACCTGCATGTATGTGCATATATCTCTATGCAGCACCCAAATATATGTGTATTAGGAATCAACAGAAGATGTTTATACCATATTGCTGGGGGCTACTGCAGAAAAACTTGAATTAGACTTGGAGACAAAGGACTAGCATGCATGATTCCTTCTGTGTAAACTATACACACATGGAATCACAGTTTAAATTAACATTATTAATTTTAGAAGTGTTAATGTTGTTTTAAGAGGCCAAGCGTATTTATTTTTAGTCTAGTTTGCCATTCCTTAAAAGAAAGCTATTCATTTATGGATTTCAGTGAAAGTAATTTTTTGTGTAATGAGACTCTTAGAGTCACTGGTTCACTCTTGAATTCAACAAAGTTGTGATTTTGCACAAAAGCTATAAAGCTAGAAAATGGTTTGTCCCCAAATGTTTTGCATATTTTGCTCAACATGGAGCTTATAACTACAGGAGATTACACTTTTCCTCCTTTTTCTTGTGTTTAGATTTTGTTAACTTTAAAGGATTCAAGTATTTTGAGTATTATTTGAGTGTCTGTTGTTCCCCAACATTTGAAATTACGCAATTTTAACCTTTCAGTGACTTTGCTTGCCATTCTTAATTTGTTTCACTATCCAAGTGATTTATTTCATGTGCCCTGCTTAAGCACTGCTTAGGTTACAACCTCCTATACCTATTTTTTACCTGCTACAGGAAGAACTGCAATCAAGAATTAAGTGTCTGTTCAGATCTAGCTCAGTTCATAGCTTTTTCTCTGAAGCTGACACCATCTGCTTCTCACCAGCTCTCTGGACTGTGGCACTTGTTACACCTTAATGAAGTAAGAATGAGTTTTATTTTAATTTAACTTAATCAGATCTTTAGCTTAATTAATCTTGCTGAAGTTTTCAAAGGTTCCTTAGAATATGTGTATCACTGAGATTTTTAACATGCAGCTTTTCTACCTCTGCCTGACAAAAAACTGTTCCTTCTTTTAACAAGAAAGGTTATTAACTGTGAGCCTTGAGAAAATGTAATGAAAACACAATGTTGAAAGATAACATAAAGTCTTAAATAACACAGTTCTGTATGATTTTGCTTGGTAATATTGTTCCATACATCTATCTGTGACCTAATGGGAAATGGTTTGGATGGCAGGTGCCAGCCTGGTTGTATCTATGTATTCAAAGTAATTATACACTGAAAAATGCTTTCCTCTCTTCCCATGCCTCTAAATCTTTTTATTTCTGTGGCAAATCAAACAGACTGATAAAGCTACTTGGTGCATTTTTGTAGGACATGTAATAATTCTATTTAATATTTATGATAGAGTGGTTGTATTCCCACAAAGCACAGTAAAACACAAGTTCACTTTAAATGCTTCAGAGCAGACTGTGGGATGGCTTTACCCATTTCATGCCTCTGCACCCTTGTGCATTGTAATAAAAGGATGCACACTCATGAACTACAGGCTGTATTCTAACAACTTGCTCTGTAAGCATGCTGCATGCACAGACAGGAGACAGTGCTGACCTCAGGAAGTTCAGTCTTCACTGAGGAGATGCAAACAAATACTGTATGAATTTGAAAGGATCCATCTTCAACTATCCCTACTGATAAACAGAATTATACTTTCTTTGTACATGTGTGTGCTTAATTCTCTTTTGCTCCCTGTACATTATCTTTACCTCTAGGTTTTTGTTTCTCCTTAGATATCCCCTGAAGAAATGTCTCTTCTGTCATCTCAGCTAGTTAATGCTGTGTTAGCATCCTTTTGGAGCAGTACTTTCACCATGGACCCAGACTACTGGTTGACTTGGAGACCACTGCCTGCACCAGAGGAAAACAACTTCTCTAAATCCCATATGAACCGTTCTATGAAGGTTTGTCTCTTCTGACCTCATCAAATTCTAGGCTGAATGCTCTTGTTGACTAATTCAAGTTTTCTAAAGCAGTATTATAAATTCTAGAATAGTCAGTGCAAGTTGCATCTGAACAATCTAACTCTTAATCTCTTAATTTAGGGCCCAGGCACTTTGACCCGAGCTGTTTTCTCAAAGTGCATCTTTGAAATTCTAACTAGCAGCAGCAAGACAAGCCAGTGGGATGTGAGTGGGCTTCCTGTCTTGTCATCATCCCATGTAACATTGGGAGAATGGATGGAGAGAGCACAGCAGCTTCACAAAGTCAGCACAGCACTGTGGACCAATCTGGCTGTCTCTTCAATAACAGATTTTAGGTATTAAGACCTCTTTTTCACATATATTTAAATCAAGCACGTTACAGAAGGTTGCTTATTCTGTATGAACATTTTCTCATTCCTTTTTCTCCAGACACACGGATGCTAGACTTCAAGGGATAATGCTAAGCAGACAGCTCTCTGCCCTGGTAGATCTGATTCCAGTGGACCTTCAAGAAGAATTTTTGGAGTGCTGTGAGAAGCTCTACCTCAAGGATCCTATTGCATATGAGTACCTTCTCAAGATACTTGAAAGTATCACTGATCAGGAATTACTTCCTAAAGAATTCCTGTTTCTTCTGCTCACTTGCTTGCATCAGTTCTATGGGGAAGGGCTTCAGGAGCTGCCAGAGACAGCTTGGCGAGGAAGCCTCTGGGTGAGCATTGGCCTGATGCAGATCCAGATGTGGCTTCCGCAGACCAGGTTTGATCCAGCTGTTAAAATAGAATACAAGCTCAAGTACTCAAAAGAAGAGGTGAGTAGAAACCAAGTTGGCTTTTACCTTTGTTATGTATAAAATCAATGCAGAGGAGTTTGACTTGGTTATGATTTTTAAGCCATACAGTTAGAACGTCTTTTAATGTTCAAGAAGCTGATGTGCCTCCTTGGTTACTAAATTTAGAGCTGTTGTGAATGGTTTATTCTTTCCTTTATAGTTACACCAGCTGGAGTGTGAATGGAAAACACATGATTTTTCATCCCAGCTGCATACAGGAAAAAGTATTGAAGATGAAACAGTCAGCAACTATATTCATCCCCATATCAGGTAACACCCAGGCACTGAACCCATCTCTTTTAGAGTGGACATGTCATCTTTGTGTGCTCAGGCTCTGAAGCTTTTTTCTGAAGCTTTACAATTTTTTTCTCCTTCTGTAGAAACTAGAGTTGCTGATTTTAAAGTATTGATTTACCTACTGAGGTGGTAAAGAAGCAGCTGTGCCCTTTACTTGCAGTAAGGAATTGTCTGTACACTTCATACTGTTGTAAATAGGACAATTGAACCAGTGGCCCTCACATATTGATGAAGTTGAAACCATGCCCAGAACTAAAAACAATGCCATACATTTAAGTTACAGTACTTTTCTTCAAATGTGACAGTATTATCAATCAGTTAAAATGAGATGGATTATCTATCATTGTAGTTCCTCAAGGCCATTATATGTGCCAGTGCTATTTTGAAAGTTCCTCAGCTGATTTTACTGGGGAGAAATCTACATATGTGTATTTTGCAATAGCCTTTGCCTATGTTGCCGTGATTAATTAAGTTTCTTACCACATACAGTACACTGTTGACATTCAGAATCTGTAGCCACTGTTACTTTGTTTGGGGCTTTTTGTAGTTATTTTTTATCAGAGGAACTTGAGGAAATTTTAAGCAAAGAGAGCTTTTTCCATTCTCAGTCTTCCAGGTGTGTTCCATGTACATGGAGATAAAAGCTGTCTATTATTCATTATTTTCCACTTTTACTAGGAATTTTTGATTTAATTATTGTACACATAGAGGATCTGGTAGTTCCATGCTACTGCTTAAAAAGAGTGATAATCATTCAAAGCAAGTTCTGGCTGAGTTTTACCAATTGCTGGTGGTAATTTTTTTTTTTCTTAATGCTTACAGAGCTGTCAGATAGCAAGAAAAAAATCTACACCTGTGGGCTATAAGGCTGTCCCTTGTTTTTTCCTTATTTGTTGTTTCATGCAAATAGCAGAGAATTTTCTGATGAATCTTTTCCTCTATCTAACCGCTACGTTAGATCTATTTAAACGAGTTTGCATGTGTACAAATTTCCATGTCTAAACTGGCCAATGCTACTTCTTAACAGGATGTTGCATGAAAGAATGCAAAGGTTGAAGGAGCAAATAAGCAATCTTTCAAGAAAGAAGGCCTTCAGGCCTCCAGCTCCACTGTATGATTGTTTATACCAGGAGGCTCAGCAGTACATCAACAGCATAGCACGGATTTCCTCAGTCCAAGACCTTCTAGCCCGCCTGCTGCAGTTCCTCCGTGGAGAGAGACCTAAGTCGCTGCAGGCTGTACAGAAACTGTTAAGTGAAGAGGCATCGTGGCAACAATCACACCATCAGTTTAGAAAACACCTGGCAGAGGAGTATGCTGTGTTCCCTGATGCCATCATTCCCCTCCAAGCTGCCATCCTGCAGCTGCAACATGGCATGAGATTGGTGGCTTCTGAAGCATGTGCAGTGCTGCAGAGCTCTGTGTGCCCAGCTGATCTCACCAACCTCCTCACTTCTTTGCTGGCATTTCCTTCTGTTGGCCGTGCCTTTCCCACTTACTTTGCTCGGGCAGAAATTTTATGCTCAGTGAACTCAGTTGGGGTACTGAATGGACTTAAGAAGTTCTCTCTGAAGCACTCTGAGGGAGGATCTGAGGGAGCTGAGCAGCCTTCCCCAACTCTGGAACAGCTCCTGGTGAACGCTTTGTTGCATCTTCGATGCCATGTACTATCCCAAGGAGAAATGGACCAGAAATCTCTGCAGCTCTTCAGACATCTGTGTCGGGTAAGCTCTGGATGTCCATAACTGGGAGTCTTGCACTGGGACATAACTTGTCACCATGAAGATGTGGATCTGTTAAAACAGCTCTAGAGGAGGGCCACAGAAATGATCAAGGGGGTGGAACACCCCATCTTGTGAAGAAAGGCTGACAGAGTTCACCTGGGGGAAGGGATGTCTCTGAGGAGACCTTGTGGATTTTCAGTATATAAAAGGGGTTTGTAAAAAGGAGAGAAGGAGACTTTTTATCAAGGCTTGTTGAATAAGGCATAACAGTTTTAAACTGAAAGAGGGTAAATCTAGATTGGGTATGAAAATAATTGTTTAAAAATGTGTATGGTGAGACACATGAACAGGTTATCCAGAGAGGTTATGGATGCTGCAACACTGAAAGTATTTGAGAGTGATTGGATGGGGTTTGAACAACCTGGTCTAGTGGAAGATGTCTCTGCCCATGGCAGAGGGGTTGGATTAGATGATCTTTACAGGTCCTTATCTTGATAATTATCATTATAATGTTCTTTAAAACTTTCTATTTTTCCCCCAATTAATTGTAAAAGATAATCTAATATACTGGATTAACTTGTTTGATTTTATCAAGGCATGAAACTATAGCCTGTAATGATTAGCAGAAATTTAATTTATGTAAGAAAAACCCCAAACAACAAAACCCAACAGCAGACACACACACACAAAAAAAAACCACCTCAACACAAGCTTGTAGAGAGTTTTTTTTAATAAAATGTTTAAGAAAGGAGACTAGAACTTGGTCGACTACTCTGTTGTATATTGTCTTTGCATTTTCCTCATTAACTTGTGAAGAGGGCAATTCACAAGTGTTAGATGCCTCTGATTTCTAGTGTTGTAGACCATAGAGGAGAGAAGAGCCAAGCAAAAGAGATGCTGCCCCATGGATGGAATATGAGATGATTTTAAATGTTAATCTGTGTAGAAACACCTTGCTTTGTATTTCCTTAGGCAATTGTAAATGAGTGGGATGAACAGGAACGCCATGCCCAGGAGCAGGAGGAAATGGCACGCAGCCTGTACAGATACAGAAGTAAAACTCACGGGAAAGGACAGAGCGAGGAAGAAGAGGAAGAAGAAGAATTTAGGAGGAGATTTCCTTTTCATGAAAAAGTAATAGCTGTAACTGTTAAGAAACACAAAAATTACATCTGAAGTTGCTCTTAAAAATAAATGCTATAAATGACATGAGGAATGAAGCACTTTTTCCTTCAACCAAAAGACAGATGGTGGTAGATTTTGATAGGTATTAAGTTACATGCTTGTGGTTTATTTTACCTTCTGGTTGAAAAAGGTTTTGAGGATTAATTTCCAGGCTTGAACTGTTCTGTGGTTTGGGTGAATAATCCCAAATTATATAACTGAATGATAATATAGCTACTTGTAAAAAGATGGAATTTTATTTATTGAATAAGTAAGGGCATCTGAGGTTCTATTCCCTGTGGAGAAGGCCCATCTCTTTGATTAAATAAAGCAGCTGGGACAGAGTGGTTCAGGTCTTCAAGCAACGACATTGTTGAGGTGGTTTATCAGCAGACACAGCTGCTGTTGCTTGTTCTGCAAAGGAGTTTGGTTGGCAGCAGCTCAGGGATCACTGTACTGCACTCTTGCCTGCTGTAGTTGTGCCCTGAAATGTTCTGTCCATCTGTGTTCATTTTCAGACTGGCAGTCTGTCTGTAGGGTATCAGCTGCAAATCATTACCATGTCGTTGCAATGCCAAAAAAAGCAAAAGAGGAGATAGGGAAAGGAGGTTTTAGAGGAAGAAAGTAAAATTTATTTTTGATTATCATGTAATCTGCAGGACTTTGAAGATATCACAGCTCAGCCAAGCCTAGAAGAAAAAATGGAACCTGAAGCTCCAGTGGAAGACCAGCTGGAAGCTGACAGAGCCCTTTTGTCCAAGAGCTCTATGCAAACAGTAATGAAAGTTCATCAGCAGTTGTGCTTAAACTTTGCTCGATCCCTGTGGTATCAACAGAGTCTGCCTTCTCATCAAGCCAAGCATTATTTCAGTACTTTTATTTCCTGCTATCAGACTGGTGCATGCCTGGTGTCACAATTCTATCCTTTAATTGGTAAGACCATGAGCAGTATTTCAGATATGCAGGTTTAGATTTGTAATGATTTGTTTGAAAGTAATTGCATTACAGGTCATGAAACACACCTGTTATGGGGGAAAGGCACAAAACTGAAAATTCTTTTTCCAGAGAATTTGCCACACATTCAGAATTGTCATGTGGAATGCTTTGATTTTTATTCTTCTACGCATTTTTAAAATTCCATTTGGTAATACAGAAGACCAACACAGTTTAAAAATTTATTGAATACTGAGTGAAATTTTGATCACATGGACCTCCTGTGGAAGATAAAAGCACTTGAAGAAATTTTCCAGAAGTAAATTTTGGAATGAAGTTCATTAAAGAATTGGGTTAATTTTATCTTCTGTATATAAAGTAAAATAGAAAAATGGTATTGTGGGGTTTTTTTCCACCCTGAATTTTGGAAAACTTGATGTGTAAATTGTTTTAACAATGTGTGAGAGCTCAGAATCATCACTTGTTAAAGCACAGCAGTATATTTCAGTTCTGATCTAATAAGTGCACGTGTGCAATTAAGATGCAGCAAATAAGAGCTGTTGTCTCTACAGAACCTCATTTTTGTGTTTGCCCCTGAGCTGTAATATATGTGGGAGTGTTTTTGTGCACTGGATTGCTTCTCCACAGAGCCTTGCTTTTTAGTAGTATATAGATCTATATACAGAGGAACTGTGTTCTTCTGACAGGATTACAGCCTGCCTTTACGATGCTTGTTGTACTTTCATAGAAAATTCTGATAAAATGGAGAATATAAAGTCTTAGGTATGTCTTGTGTTCCATTCTCCATCTCATTGTTCCAGTGGTATAGTCTTATATCCTTGTAAAAGATAACATGCTATGGTTTGGGATACAGGGGGAAAAGCCCCCCAATTTTATTCCACTGAAAAAAGAGCTAATAGCTTGTGTGATAGCTTCCATACTTGCTTCCTAGGTGCTGAAATGAATGACAGTCTTTTGGGAAGCCAGCTTCTGCTGAGCACTCTTCTTTACAATACCTTTTTTGAGGAAGTAACTTCAGATCTTGTGCTACAGCAAGATGGCCCATATGACTTCTATCAGCATCCCAATATTCAGCAAGTCCGACAGTGCCAACCTGTACTGGATAATTTTGCTAAAGAAATAAATGGGTTACTGCAGGAATGGCCAGAGCACCCTGTACTGGTGCAGGTAAAAACACCTTAACAAATATTTGGGGGAAACTGGAGCATTTTAGGATTGCATTTATGTGTGAATATGTGTATAGATATGCATAGACATGTGCAGACACATGGATATGCTTGCCTAGATGTTGTCTGTATTACTTATGCAGATGTTTTGAAGTCATACCTGTTATTCATAAGAGGTATAGGTGTGTATTACTGTGTGTATTATAGCTTTTCTATTTTAGTTATGAAATGTTAGATGGGATTCTGCCAAGTCTGAACTTAGTTTTAAGCAATCTTCAGTCTGCCATAGCTCAAAGATCCCTGAGGTCTTGCTGTTTCCACTCCTGGTTTTTTCTAAAGTGCTTTCTTTCATAATGTTTTAGAATAAATATTTTTAGTCTCTCTTACAGCAGCTATGTTGTCTTCAGGCTACATTTCTTGGCATAATGTAGAAACTCAAATTCCATATGAACTCTTTGCATTAGGAGATTTGTGCTCCCTTCCCCAAGTGCATTGACCTTACTGAACTCCTAGTGAGTTTATACTAAATCGAGAAAGCAGTTTAAAGAAAAATAAAAGTTCTTATTAGAATTAACTCAATTTCATGGCTTCTTCTGTTGAAGTGCAGTTACTAAGG
>WEIU01004675.1:124025-239866 GCA_013389925.1 Aegithalos caudatus
AGGAGGGTAGAGCACGGAGGCAGAAATCTAATGCAAATCTAACGTGTTTGATTGACTGAGGGCTTTGTTTGTTGATTGGTGATTTGTAAGCCTGTTACTAATAGTTAATGGGGTCATTGGTTTCACTTCTTGCAGTTCCACGGTGCCTTAATTCCTTAAAGAAGATGCATGCATACATAAATTGAACAAAAAAAAAAATAAACTGAAAACTTCGGCTTTGCTGAGGAATTAATTCTGTTATTTAATAATTTTTACTTCTGTACTTGTTTTTGTTGTTCTTTAAGAACAAAATTTGTGTCTAGTGGAAAGTTAAGTGAGGATGTTCTTGCCTGACACTCTAGGGGCATTAGTGATTTAGGTGAATGCCTTTAGACTTGGAAGGCAGAGGAAGCTGACCTGAAGCAGTGGTCACCTTCTTCGTAGAGGTAATGACAAACACCTAAGACATTAAGATCATAGCATCTTTCATTCACTTGCCTGTTTTCAAAACTAATGTCTGCCTGACATACATGTGTTATGATTTTTCTCAAGTGTTGGTGCTGAACTGATGAAAAAATCACATGAGCATGTTTTGGGGTTTCAGATGAATGCAGAACTTAGCCCTTGTTTTAAAATGATTTACTCCTAGTGATCAAACAAGACGTTTGAAAACGTGTGTATGATTTTCTTCCATTTTTTTTCAGAGGGCACTCCCAGAATGTCAGGGTGTCATTACATTTCCTACAGAATCCCTTCAGTATCGTCTGTCTAAGCTGACGAAAAAAATGAAGAAAATGTGTACAGCAGTTACAGAAAATAATCCTTTCTTCAACCTGGTGGAAAATCTTGACCAGTTCACAGGTTAGGTTTTCTTGTGATTTCCATACCCCAATTGACCTCTATAACATAAATGGAACAAATCGGGGAAAAGTGCAGATATAAAATTGTCTTTCTAGAGTGTCTTCCTACAGCTGCTTTGCGTACATTAAATTCTCAATCTCCTACTTTTGTCTGCTGTCTTCTATACAGGTGGTATTATTGTTTCTGTAGCTGAACTGCAAAATTTAACATTTGATCACACAGCAACTAAGGAGAAGCAGAAATCAGAGGCGAAGCATATTCAGATGCAAAAGCAACGGGCTTTGTCAGATCTCTTTAAAAGCCTTGCTAAAACAGGTGAGATTCGACTAAAAATGGGCCTGGTTTAAACGTACAGAGTTCTTGAGCATTTTACTATCCCTGCCAATATAAACCTACCATAATACGATGTAAGGTAACACCTTTACCCTCGCCATTCATCAACCTTTTCACGTCCTTAAAATGATCTGTAACTCAACTTTCTTAAAGGGCATGGGGCAGTGAAATATCCTTAATGTACACAGGTCTGCATTAGTCTTACTTCAGCTGTGTTGTTCACCTATGTTCAGCTCAAGATAGCTCAGCTGCAATGTGTTCTTACATTACAAAACTTGTAGCATTTAAAGAGTTTTCCAAGTAAGAACATTTGGTGTCTTGCTACCGACTGTATGAGTGGCATTTTCCATGTAAAAAAATGAGGGCATCAAAGGATGTGTGCTGAAATGCTGTTCCAGGTTTGTCGTACCGGAAGGGTCTGTCTTGGTCCCGTTCAAAAGGCTGCCAGGAAGTTCTCTACCTTCGTCCACTGGACTTGTGTAGTGCATTGGCTGCAGTGAATTGTACACATGAACTGGATGCCACGTATGTACACAGGACTTTTTACCCTCAGACTGTGTGAATTGTAGCTGTAATGTATACAATTTATGGCATGTTGATTTAGACTGGGATTTCTAGACAGTAATTAATTTAGGATTTTGCACATTCCCTTCCTTCCATTACTTCTCAGTTTATGTACAACTGATCTAGGATTTGGCTTTTTGTTTGTTTGTTTGTTTGTTCTGGGTTGTTTTTTTTCTTAAACTAGTACTGTACCCTCAGTTTCATTCTTTTCATGAATTAGATTTCAGTTAGCCCTCTACTGTCCAGCCTTGCCTGGGATGCTTTGTTAGCAGTATATTAGAGTGTAAACTGCTAATGGTTTTATTGAAGGTGAGCTGTGATTTTCAGGGATTACTTCATTGTTTTGTCTTCATTAAATAATGGGATATTTCAGGAGCAAGTACATATACTTCAAAGTGGGCATTGCTGGAAAAGTTTTCTTAGGGGAAAGATGTTTTTTCAGATTTTTTAAATCGTTTTTCTGTGAATAAGTGCATTTTTGTCATTGAGATGTGCTGGTTATTGTCCTTCTGGTACGTAAGCATTTGGTTTATGTATCAGGGAGAAAAGAAAGGCTTCTGTATGAAGATGGATTTAGCTGCATGGGGGGAAGAAAAACAGTATCACTATGAACACATTAAATGGTAATCAAAGGTAGAGATCTTGCTTGTATTGCTTAGGGTTTCCTTAGAATTTATTTTAAAAATTAAATGTTTTCTTAAAACTAGAATATTTTTAGAGACAATGAAGAATTGCCAGATCAATGTATTTTCAAACAACAAATTTCAGTCAATACTGTTGGGTTGAAGAGCTGACCTGGGCTCCAGCATGCTGAAGTACTTTTTAATACTATACTACTTTGTGTTCTGCCAGATTGCTGACAGAGATTTCTTCTGCCTGGGATGGATGCCAGAAGTACTTCTATCGGTCACTTGCACGTCACTCTCGGCTCCAGACAGCATTGTTAGCACCTGCCAAGGTAAAACCAACCAAAGTAAAACCAGAATCTTAGTTCTGTTAACTTCATTTTACCAGCTTGGACTGAAATTTCCTAGTAGTAAAAAAGGGATGGGAGATAAAGCTGTGTAATATGATACTAAATATGACACTCTTGTACCACTCACTGAATGCACCTGCTGTTCTATTAAGGGACATGATTGATTTGGGGAAAGAAGTTAATGATCTGTTCAGTGTACATCTTTCATCCCAGCAGATCCCTACTTGCTACTTTTTGTGCATGAAGAAACCATGAAATGCCGAATCCAAACTCGTAAGGAAAATAAACCCAATGTTATTCAGTGTTCTTGAAGGAATCAGTTGATATTTATAATTGGGTGAAACTGGAGTCTGTGTCCAACACAAAAAGTGCTAATATATTTCTTCATTTAAAGATTGGTCTAAAACCAGCAGAACAGATGAATGTGCTCTGCCAAACCAGAAGCACTTTTCCAGAGTTTCAGAAAAAAAGCATCTCTTCCAGATGTTCTTCCTCTCACTGTGCTTTACCCCTTGTTTTACGACATGGTCTTGTCAAAGTCACACCTGATATTGGGCATAAATAGTGGAACGTGACTGTGATCAGTTATGCTCTGTGTTGTGAGTTTGTTCTGAGCTTTAAGATGTGACTGCTTCTAATGAAAGGAGTGAAACTAATTGTCAGTATGTCTGGTAAAATGAATGGTTGTAGCATTGCTCATGAATGTAAAGCATTTAGGCTGGTGTCTCTTCAGATTTTAATCATTATTTGTATAAGGTAGATTTAATACTGGAACCAAATTCCTGATAAGAATTGCTGCAGTGGAGTGAAATGTAATCTGACTGTTGCAGAAGTTACTCGAAAGGCAAATTTGTATGTAGGATATATGGATGATGCAGAAAAGATGAAGATGGGGGAGCTGTAATAATTGTAACTCCAGTCTGCATATTAAGCCTGCTCAGTGAAATGGAGGCACAGAGACTGCTGTTGTCTCGTTGTTCATCCAACTGTTCTCTCCCACTTTTCCTGTCTGTATTTCGTTCAGGATATTGGACTAGGCAGCATTGAACGATGCAAAGGGTTCACTGCACACCTCATGCAGATGCTTGTGAGACAGAGGCAATCTCTTACTGCACTGACAGAAAAATGGATCTCACTAAGGTATTTTTCATCTTCCAGCATTGGCAAGCAGTTTTGACACTAAGCCGATCAGTTCAAGAAAGATGGAAAATGAGGTGGAAGAAAATAAGAACTTTTTGCTCTGCTTCCCTATATTTCTGCACCTCTCAGTTAGCCTAGATAGAAAAGATTTAAATTTATCCTATCACTGCAGCCAGTATTTTGGAATCAAAATAATTCTGTAGGACAAGTAAGGCATATATGTGTAATAAATTCATGTAGTTAATTGCACAGCTAAACCATTAAACTTAAAAATTGTTTTATCTCTCTCATTTGGCTGAAGTTAGTTTTGTTTCTTGACCTGGGGCAAATAAATTTTCTGGATGATATTCTGAACCAAAATAAATAAAGCATCAACAGTTTATAAAGAAAAAATCTGGAAAGACGGGACATAAGGGATGTTGTATCAAAACTAAAAAGAAAAGTGTGTAAGAATCTTTCTTACTTGATGTGATTTTTCATTTCATTGCTTGAGTCATCGGTGTCATTGCAAATGCCACCTTTGTTGAGCATATTTGTGCTCAGCACTCTGTAGTCCTTAAAATGTAGAGAAGGCAGGTTAGGAGCTAGTACCTTTGTACAGAGAAGGAATTCTGGACTGGAGATTACTGGTGCAAAATTTATTCTAACCCCAACTAAACAAACTCCTCAGCTTTACAGTCACAGGAATAGTAAAACTTTCAGGACACTTATCTGCATTACTATGACTTTGATAGTAAATTAGATCTCCAGGGCTTTGTAATATTTAATATTTTAGGGAGGGAAAAATCTCTAATTAAACAATCTTAATAAAAACCCACAAAACAACAACTCTTGTTTTAGTTTTTCCAGGAGAACTTATTATCTAGATTAAAAAATATATAGTGTAAGGTAGAGCTTTTAAAGAGGAAATACATTGTAAAACTCAGTGATTATAACTTCTCTTTCTTTCTTCTTAACTAGGAACCTCCTGAGTTGTATAAAAGAGATAGATTCTAGGTTGACTGCTGACAGAGAATACAATGCAGCATTTCCTCCTCAGGACGGCATTCAACACTGGACAGACAGACTGCAGCAACTTTCCATGCAGTGTGTGATGGTTCTCGAGGAGCTGTCTTGGTTTATCCAGAGCTGCCCAACTGAAGAGTCAGCCAGGTGCAATGACAGTGAAAGGACTGATGTCAAAGCCAACATTCCTCAGAGTTCAGTACCTGAAATGGGAAATGTTCTTGCGGGAATACCTGACGGGATACCCTCAGATCTGAACCACTTGTCTCCAGTACCAGTGGAGCAATTGCCTCCTGGATGCAGGATGCGAAACAGGGATCAGTTGTGGCTGCAGGTAGCTACACAAGTGACTGCAATGATGGCAAACGTGAAGGCCATGAAAGCAGAAGTGGACAGAGTAAGACAACAGTCACGTGAGACCTCCTTTTATTCCTGGTGAGTTTTACACGTGAACATCTCTTGTGTTTTATGTTCATATAAATGTGTGAAGTAATTCTGAAAATTTTCGCCCACACGTATATTGAAAAGTGGGTTCAGACGCTCTTCAAACATTTTTCTATTCTTTTTTTTTTTGCAAAATGCAGTGCCTGACTGCTTAAAGAAATGTCTTCTCCCACTCCCCTGACAAGTGAAAAAAAAATTGTCTCAGCTTCCCACTTTGTCTTTGGTCTCTCAGGATTTTATCCCCATAGCTCTTTAGCTAATGAGGTGAATTTCAAATATAAATTTAAGGAAGAAATTTTCATTTTAAATAGGCTACACTTGTAGCCTATTTAATAACAATCTTCTAATTTTCTCTCTGCTTCAAACAGTGCGAATATAAGCTTGTTGTCAAGTCTTTTATTTAATAAACTCAGGATGGAGATATGCTGCCTCTCCCTTATCCATGCCCAAGAAAAGGTTTAATCTTAAATTGGACAGTTTGTTATTCTTTCAGTATTGTGGTATTTCTGTTGCAGGAGAGACTTTGAAGTGTGCACATCAGCTGTGAGTTGTTTGCTTGAAGTCTCAGCCCAGTTACAAAGCATAGAGTCCCTGTTTCTTCCAAATGGGCAAGATGGTGAAGCTGCAAATCAGATGGCCCTAATCAAGAGCCTAAAGTATATACAAGAAGAAGTGAATAACACATCTTCAGACTTCACAGCCTGGAGAACGCAGCTTCTTGCTTCTGTGTCAAATTGCATTGGTAAGGATAACTTTTCTACCTGATTTGTAATGTTGGTAAAGACACAAAAATTTATTAGTTTGGTCATTGCTGAAGGTGGCTCCGTATTCCTTGTGATATCCAAAAACTTAATTAGATTAAAACTTGCAACATTTAGTCCAGACTTTATTTGTGCAGTATAATTTTTTTACCATCTCTGTTAGTGATAGGTCAGGATTAGCAAGGAGATTTTGGTAGAACTGTGTAGTAAAAGTTGCATAGTGCTGTCATTTTCCTTGCATAAAGGAAACATAGGAACCTGTAATCTGATGTTTTTCTATGTAAAACTGCCTGTGTTATGGTTCAAAAGGAAATCAACAATCGGATGAAGAGTTTGTGGAGCAATTCTCAACAAAAGTGGAAACTGTTATCCGTGCTGTTCTGTATGCTGTTCAGTGTTTGGTAGAGAGAAAACAGGAAGGTGGAAAAGAGGAAGAAAAGTCTTCAGAGGAAAATGGTAAGTTGGTCAGTATACTTGAGTGGGGAGCAGAAGAATTTAAAATTTGCAAACCTTAACATTTCTTAAATAGTGTGTGTTAGAGGTACCAATACACTAGGAAATGGATATTTTAATAGAAATTGTGTATTTAAACAGGGTGGATATGTCTAGATTGCTTGCTGTAACATTCTTAGAATGTCTGACTTGATCTCTATTTTTTTAATGTGTTTCAAACAAAGAGGATGCAGCCTTACTTGATGTGATTAAAGCTGGACATATAACTAAACTTTTGGATGAAGATCTGTCTGCTGATTTGGAGTCTTTACATGTGCAGAAGGCAATTTTAGGTATTTCAGAACTCCTGGAGATCCTGAAGTCTTACAGGGAAGACTGCACTTCATATAAACATAAGGTAAATTTTTTCATTAGTTTTTTGGCTTAGGAGTCTTGAGAGATTTTGAATTGTGAACTACTTTGGTGGTACATTGCTTCCTCTTGCCCCAGTGCCTTAGAGCTAGAAGCATTTGAGAAACTGTGGACAAATAAAGGTAGCCTTCTGCAGTGCAAAAGCCAGACATTCCTGTAGTAAGAAGACAAAGCTTTTGTGAAGAATCTAGAAAAAGCTCCAGAAATTACAGAAATTGTACCTAAACTCACTATGGATATTTCCACTTCGAGCATCTGTTTTCAGTCACTGTCACAACCCTCTCTGAGGTGCATGTCAGTAAGTACAAACAATGACTGACAGCTTTTTTTTTTTAATTGTAGTTCTTCAACCAGTCCTGCTATTTGCTGGTGCGTCTAAAGCCCATGCTCTGCAAGTATTCAGACCTCATCCTGTTCTACCTCACCATTTCACTTGCATCTCACAGGAGTACTGGAAAACTACTTTCTGTCCTAACCAGCATTTTTACAGAGCTTGCTCTAAAGGTAAGTCAATAGAGGTAACAGTGGATAAATGGCAAGCATATATTTAATGTGTAAAAGTCTTAAGTAGAAACCAAGCTTAAAATGTACTTACTACTGAGGAAGATTTTGACTTTCTGTTCGCCTTTGCAGGGGTTTTGTCTGCCAAAAGAATTACTTGAAGATGAAGCAGGAGAGGGAGCGACAGAGTTCCATGACTATGAGGATGGTGGTATTGGAGAAGGGGAAGGCAAGAAGGATGTAAGCGACAAAATAGAAAGTGAAGATCAGGCAAGTGTTTGGGGTTGATCTTGTTTAATTAAAGTGAAACTGCAAAAGCTCTTGAAATCCATGATGTGGATGTCTTGGGTAAAAACAAACACAAAATTATCTTCAGTCTCCTATTTATTTTGGCTTTTATCTTTGCATATCAGCTTATAAATATTATTGTGATACTTAAGCTTTTAATATAGGCAAGATCCATTGTAATTTTTGGCTTTATCAATGGTTTAGATAGAAGACAGTTTTAAAAAAGGTGAAGAGAAGGAGAAGGAGGATCAAGATTCTAAACCAGACATTGAGGGAGAAGACAATGCAATTGAAATGTCTGAAGACTTTGAAGGAAAGATGCATGACGGAGAATTGGAGAAAAAAGGTTTGGTTCTTCCACTATGGCAAACTAATAAGAAAAGCTGTAGATCAGCCCAGTAATGGTTGATTCTTTTCTTTTCTATAACATGTACACGTGTGTCTTTTTCAGCATATATATATATATTTATATATATATATATATATAAATAAACTGAATGGGGTGATGAAATTAAGGTTCAAAGTATCATTGTTTATTTGCTTCTGAAGTTAACAAAAACATTAGCTTTCTCTCTTCTTTCCTGAAACACATTCTGAACTGTACACAGAAGATGACGAAAATTCAGATGAAGAGGAGGAACTGGATAAGCAGATGGGCAATCTTGATAATGCTGAAGCTGATGATAAACTAGATGAAAGGCTCTGGGGGGATGAAGATGATGATGATGATGATGAAGATGCTAGTAGTAAAACTGAAGAAACTGGACCAGGAATGGATGAGGTAATAAGGAATGGGGTGGGGGAAAGACATATCAAAGGAATTGAACTCTGCTAACTTGATGTGACCTAGAATGGGAATTGTCTCTTGTAGCTCTTTGCCTTAGAAAGGGATAATTTCAGGGAATAAGTTCTGTTGAGTGTTGTCTTTTTTTTTTTCTGTAGGAGACAATATCACTGAGATTTTGAAAAGCAGATAACATAATTGAGTTTCTTTTGGATTTATTAATAGGAGGATTCAGAGCTTGTTGCAAAAGATGACAATCTGGAGACAGGAAATAAGGATAATAAAAAACAGCCTCCCAAGAAGGAGGAAAAAGAGCAACAAGAAGAGGACAGTGGAAATAAAGAAAAAATCCATGAACAAATTGATGAGGTAAAAATTATTTGGACTACATGGGTTATCTTGATGTTAAACCACATTCTGCTGCTTATACTATGTGTTTCCGAGAATTTGAAATACTTTTTTTTAAATAGTGACGCATGCTGAAAAAAATCCTAGTTCATTTGAGAGCTAAAAGTAAACCATACTGTATCCATTATAGTACACATTTATTTTCTGATTCATATTACAGAAAGGATTTTTTTTGTACCCTGAACTTCTAATGGCTGCCAAAACAGTCTTTACACTGGATTGATGCTTTGATGAACAAAGCTTTAAAATCCCAATTCTGTTGAGTTTAGCAGCAGAAACACCTTAGTATGCAAGAGTACATTTAGCATCTCCAAGACTATATATTCTGTTTAGAATGTTTCAGCTAGGAAAACTGGCTTTGGTACACAACATGCTGGTTTTAAGTACCACCAATTTATGTAAATGCATTTGCTGAAATTCATCTATTCATCTGTCTAAATTCTTCATGCATGAATATGTGCACCACTGGAAATCCACTTTTAACTGATCAGAATTTAATATTGTGTCCAGTATTTCTTTGTCCTAGAGAATACAGTAGTATCTTGTTTCTTACTTTGTCTATCCTCCCACTTAATCCATGCCTGTTATTTTCCCCCCATTCTTTTGCTGACAGCGTGAGTATGATGAGAATGAAGTAGATCCTTATCATGGCCAGCAAGAAAAGGAGCCTGAAGTTGAACCTTTGGACCTCCCTGATAATTTGAATCTGGAGAGTAATGAGAAGAGTGATGAGGAGGATGAAGGTAAGCTGAAAATATCTACAGATTCCTAGATGAAAGCTACATGGAATCAGATCATAAGCCCTTTTTGTGTGTCAAAATACCAACATATCAAATGCAGGCCAAGACAAGAAGTCAGCATTACAACATTTTCCTTTACCCCTCCCTTTCATGCACACTGTGGAGCATGCTTTCTCCTGTTATCCAAGTGATACAGCCTAACTTATGCGGGAATCTCCTTATTTAATTGTCCAGTTGCTTTTGTGGTTTCATTTTTTTTTCTATTATACTTTCGAGTTTTTGTACTCTTAAAATCAATTGACTCTCAGGAATATTAGGTTAAAGGAAGTTAAAATGAATTCATCCTGCTCTACTGCTAGCTAGAAATCAGTTGTGACTTTAAGGAATTATTTGGCTATAGAAAACACAGATTCTGTGTGTAGAACTCAATATTTTATGGGGTTTTGATAGGCTGGGCAGTTTTATTCCAAATATCTGTAATATTCACTGTCCCTGTACTTCACTGAAAGTTTTGTATACCTTTCTGATTTTTTTTTGAAATCCAGAAGAAGAGAATGATTTTGAAATAGATGAGAAACCTGTGGATTTAAATGAGACAGAGAAGACAGAAGAACAGAATGAAGAGCATACTGATGAGACAGAAAGAGATGATCAAGATGCAAAAGCAGCTGAAGAAGGCATTTCTGAAGATAAAGAGGAGAAGGAAGATGAAGGAGACAAAGATGCTCATGATCAAGAAGAAGAGGCAGGGAACACTGAGGATGCAGAAGAAGAAGAGGAAGAGTCACAACCCCCTGATGAGAAAAAAAATGAATCTGCTGAAGATAAGGGAATCCCTAATGAAGAACAAGGCCTCCAACCTCAGGTACAGTGTAATAAATAAAAGTGTGATTTTCTATTTTTTAATTGCCTTACCAAGATGTAAGAAATGGATGTGCTCTGTAATACTCCGAAACTAATTTGACATTGAATAGATACAATGTTAGTGAGAGTCTTCATCAAGATAACAAGAACTATGTTTATTAAACGTGTTTCTGCTGTCTGTGTTCCTGCTGCCTCCTCAGCCTTGTGTTACAAAGGAACAGAGTTGGAAGGGACCTACGGTGATCATCTAGTCCAACTGTCTGATCGCTTCAGGGCTGACCAAATATTTAAGCATATTATTAAGCCATTGTCCAAATGCCTTTTAAACTCAGACAGCTCTTGGGGCATTGCCCACCTCTCTGAGAAGCCTGTTCCAGTGTTTGACCACCCTCTCAGTGTGATACTAAAGTCCCAATGACCATTCCCATGTATCCTGTCACTGGGTACAGGGACAAGAGATCAGCACCTCTCTCTATGTCTCTTCCTCATGAAGTTGTAGAGAGCAGTGGGGCCACCCTTCAAGCCTCCTTCTCTCCAAGCTAGACAAGCCCAAAGTCCTTAGCCATTCTTTACAAGCCATTGCTTCCAGCCCTTGCCCCACCTTTGTTGCCCACCTCTGGCCACATTGAAGGACCTTCACATCCTTTTTAACTTGTAGAGCCCAGAACTGCACACAGCACTCAGGTGAGGCTGCACAAGTGCTGAATACAGTGGATTCACCACCTCTTTTGACCAGCTGGTGCTGCTGTGTTTGATGGCCCCAGGATGGGCATTGCCCTCTGGGCTGCCAGGGCTCAGTGCTCTCTCACACAGAGCCTGCTGTGGGCCAGTATCCCCAGATCCCCTTGCAGGGATGCACTCCAACCACTCTTCTCCCAGTCTGTACTTGAGCCCACTGTTACACTGTCCTAGGTGCAGAATCCAGCATTTGGATCTGTTAAATTTCAGCACCTTAATCATAGTCTAGTGCCCCAGTTTCTCTAAATCCCTTTGCAAGGGGCCTTTTGTCCTTCAAGAGAGCCCACAGCACCTCTCAGTTTGTATCAGCGAACTTGGTAATGAACCATTCAACTCCTACATCCTGATCATTGATAAATACATTAAACAGGACTAGCCCTGGATCTGAACCCCGAGGAACAGCACTGGTGACTGTCACCACATGCAGCCCCATTCACTACAACTATTTGAGCCCTGGAATCCAGCGCAGCACACCGTGAATCCACTCCTCCCACAGCTGGACAAGTTGTCCAAAAGGATGCTGTGAGGGACACTATCAAAAGCCTTACTAAAAATGCAGAAAACCTATATCCACTGCCTTCTCTTCATCTACTAGGCCAGTGACCTCATCTTAGAAGGGGTATCCAGTTAAATAGGCCTTTCCCTTTGTTAACCCATCCTGACTGTGTCTGATAACTGCATGTGTTTTCAAGTGCCTTTCAATTACACAGAGTTCTCAGTGTCTTTTAGAATGTAAAAGTAATCTGATGTTATTTCAGGAAGAGGAGGATAAAGATAATTCAGAGATGGATGAACAGATCCCCGAGGCTGAGGAAAGAATGGAGCATGAAACACAAGGGCAGACTGGGCAGGAAAATCTGCAGAGTGACAGTGCTGTTGAGCTGGCTGGAGAGGCTTCAGAAAGAGACCAGTCTAAAGAGGTAAATTATATGGAAGTGTCTGAGTTAAAAATGGTAAATTTGTGAATATATTCTCCAGCTGAAGTCAGGGAACTGCTGCCATAGTTTTCAAGAACTGTATATAAGACCTTTGTTTATACCAGTTATAAATTCACTGAAAAAACCCTTAAAGACCATGTAGATACCCTGCATTTTCCTGACTATAAAGGTAAGTTTAGGGTAATTGTTGAACTGTAGAAGTAGCTTGTCTGCTCTCCATAAGAATGATACTTGCAGTTATGAGCAATTGGTCCTTTAGAACAGAATGTAGCAAATCATTGCAGTTTAACATCTGGAGTTTTACATTAGTTTCTATTTTTGGTTACCCTTGAAATTTATTTTTTTTTCTTTCAGGAAAGTGGAACTGGAGCTTCAAGTGCAAACCAGTCAGAAGGCCATGAATCCACACGCATGGCCCGGATGGCTTCTCAGAAGCAAAGCAGAAAAAATACACAGGTTCATCTCTTCTTTTAGATTTTTGTTTAAATGTCTTAATATCAACCAGCAAATAGGCAGGACTCAGTCTCTCCTTTTTAGAACACTCTTGTCAATAGTGGTGGGTTACACCTCTCTTGAAGTTCATGGTGTTCAACTTTTCAGAGTTTCAAGAGGAAACCTGGCCAGGCAGACAATGAGCGCTCGATGGGAGATCACAATGAACGCATCCACAAGAGAATGAGAACCATGGAATCCAGCAGTGAGGCAAAGCAGGACACAACTCAGCCTAAACAAAACGTGGAGGAGGCTGATGCATTTGAACACATTAAACAAGGCTCTGAACACTATGATGCACAGACATATGGTACAGTGGTATTTCTGGGTGTAAAGAGTTGTCATTGCAGAATCAAATCCTTAAACACTCGTATTTGCTGTAGTTTTTCCCTGTTTGCTTTTTAAAAGTATACCTTTAATGATCCTTGCTTTGGTTAAGGGTGCAGCACCATTTCACTAACTGCTGCTCTTTGGCAGTCAGACTCAAACTAACAATAAAGCTTTTGAAAAGACTGATTCGACTTAGGAAAATGGATTTTATCTTAATATCGTTACAATGTATTCTCTTCAAATCTTACTTCAGCTAATCAAGGCAATAGCTTACTGACACGACACAGAACAGCAGAGTGAAAGATAAAACAGGGGTTTGAGTCTCAGATTTCTTCTAAGTTCACTGAAACTGATATGCAGGGCCTCAGAATGCAACTTTTTTTTACTTGACTGCTTCTCTTTCCACTTTCCTCTTGACAAGTGTTGTTGTCTTTGTGCAGATGTAGCTAGCAAGGAGCAAGAGAAACCTATTATGCCTCCTGAAGAAAAGGAAGAAGGAAACTGTGAAGATACAGAAATGGAAACAGAAATGCAGGATGAGGATCTCAGAGCAGTAGACACTGAAGAGCTGAAGCCAGAAAAGAAAAAATCTACTGCCACTAAGCCTCCTGGTACATTAACTTAAAAAGTATTCTAAATACACGCTGATATGGATCTTTAGATCTATATGTAGATATTTAGATTTGCATGTAGTGGATATGTTTCATAAGGCTGAATGCCTGCTCTAAAATGATTCCTGTGCAGCAGTAGTCTTACTTCAGCCTAGTAACCAGCATTAGCCTTTGCTAAATTGATTGAATGATAGAGAGGGGTTTGCTGCTTTCTTTCAAGTTAATGGTCTCTAATCTTTATCCACCACTTTGAAGAAATAAAAAGCAAAAACTTCCCTGCTGTTCAACACAGTGCCAATCCACTTAATTAATTGGCATTTAACAATGCATTCCAGTGTCACCATCATCAGCACCACGTAACTCAATTGTTTTATGTATAACTAACTTCTGGCCAAAAACAACCCAAGAAAACAAACCAGCAAGAAGTAGAGGAGCTGGTCTGAGCAACATCTGGTGAGGCAGCACCAAATTCACTGCCTTCTTTTGTAAGTGGGAACAAAACTGAGCAGCTAACAGAAGTAGTTGATAGAGAAGATAGGTCTGACTTGTTAGCCACAGAGTGCCCCCACACAAAATAATTAAGATTAAAGTAGCTTTTGTCAATTGCAACAGAAATTGTGATTTTGATGAATCTAAGAAATGACGCCATAGCTTGGCATTTTGAAGTTTTCTCCTTGAATAACACAAAGCATGGCTGGAGAGGGAGGATGAGTTTTACAAGCCCACATTCTTGCTTCCCCCTCCCTTGAGCTTTAATCACTTAAATCTCTTGCTAGACTCTTTATTTATGGTACAGGTGTGCATGCAATCAGTCCACTTGTTTTTCCACATGATGTTCTGAAAAACTAGTCTTCAAAACATCTCCTACAATGTCATACTTTTTCTCCTTTAGAATAATTCTTAAGAAATGAGTTGTTAAACAGCATAGTACAGTAGAAACAGTAACAAAACAAAACTCTGGTCCGTTCCTTTACTTATAAATTGATTATTGATTTATAGAATACTGTTCTGTTAAAAAATTAGAGAGTAAAAGATAAGCAAAGGTTGCCATTTTTAATTATGATTTTCCAACTTTTCAAATGACTTTGTACCTCTTGTCATTCTGTCATAGAGGCTATGAGAGTCAATGAATGTACATCACCAGTGGAATTTTTAGGTGTTAAAGATCTGTTAACTATTACTTTGTTTGGCAAGAGGGTTACAAGACAGAAAAACAATTTGCATTAGGAAATGTGTGGTTATCTGTTCCAGTGGGTAGCAAGATGTATTCATCCCCTGCCTAGAATTAAATGTCTTAAAATTTGGCACTTCTTTTAAAAGAAAATGTCAGCTGCACTACAAAGTGTGAGATGCTGTGTAAGAGTCAAGATACAGTATTGCTTCTTTTATTATGTGAGATCCATGAAGTCAGTAATTCGTTTTGTGGTTTCAGGACCAGGTGATGTGGAGCCAGAGCTCCAGACTTTTGACTCAGAGGATGTCAATGACTCAGCACCAGAAAAACTTGCAAAGGTGACTGAAGAGAAGCCAGAGAGAAGCAAGGACTCGACCATACACACAGCCCACCAGTTTCTGATGGACATTCCCCAGGTAGGATACCCAGTCTGTCTTCTTTCAGCTACAGCAGGAGAAACAGATGGTTTTACTTTACCTGTCTTAGTGAAACTCTGTGAATGCAAAAGACTAAAATTACTTTTTTTCAGCCAACTCAGTACCTTGGTATTATTTAATGGCAGAATGAAAAGTAATACACATATAATATTGTACATGCAGCTGAAAGATGCCTTCTACCCATCCTTAGCATGGAACCTTCTCACATAATGTTTTACAAAGCTTTTGTTTTTCTATCTGTAAAGGACTGTCTTGCTTAGATCAATCTGCAGATAAAAAGCTTAGGTAAAATGGAAAGCATTAGGAAAGAGTGTGGCCTGAAGATAACAAAAGGGTACATGCAGAGTGATGAGAGAACTAGGCATCACTGACTTTAAAACATCATTGTGAACAAAGAATCCGCCTCACTTAATTCATTAAAATACATTACTTCTATATAAAAGCTGATTGCAGGTATTGTAGAACCTTTTTGAGCTTTTTATGAATGTCTCAATTAAAAAAATACCACTGCCTAGAAAATTCTAGAGCTCCATGTAACACATGTGGTTTTCCAGTGCAGACTTTGGGGAAAAGAGCACATTTTATCATAAAGACTGTGGCGTAGAAGCAGTTGGTGGTGGATAACCAGTTGATAAAGTAAAAATATTTCCAGTGTCTGGTTTTTTTTTTAGAAGGATTGACCTTTCATTCTTACAGTATGGTGTCCTGAGTACACACTTGGAAGGTGCTTTTTTACTGTTTCTATGTATAACACAGAAAGGATTGTGTGCCAGCCACACTGGGTGTTTTTATCTTAATGCCAAGTGTTGCAGCTTTTTGGAAAAAGGCTGGCAAGCATTCTCCTGTTGTCAGAGTAATTGGGGCTTTGGGCTTTATAGTTTTTTTCCAACTGGCAGGCAAAATGTGAAACAGGAGAGGGAGCTCTTGCAACATCATTTAAAGGAGAAGGAAAGGGGCTGCCAGGGTGGGGAGAAACCTTCCAGCAAAAGGAAGAGGAGAAAAATCCCCTCTATGTTCTTTTTCCCTTCCTTAAACATGCAGTAGGTGATCAGTGGGACAGCTGCTGCTTCTTAAGGAATGAGAAGTTACTGGGACTATTGAGTTTGGAGTCATGAGCTTATTTTCCTTAGTCTGTAAGCCTGCAGTTTATGCAGACCATGTATTGCTGTTTGGCCAGACTGGGGGTCTGTAAGTCAGGAACAGAGGCTGTCACTGAAAGCACAATGAAACTAAAATACGTATCATAAATTTTGGGTGTCCTTTAACAGAATGGCTTATCAAATAATATTTGGTGCCAGATAAGGAGAGTGATGTCATTCAATCTTCAAGTGGTTTGAATGAAGCTTGTAAAAAATATAATGAAGTATACTATGTTTTCAAAGATATTAGTTAGGTATAGTGTTCAATAGTTTGGTTTCTGTTATACTGTTGATAAATCTGGTGTTTGTCAAGATAATTTCATTGATTTATCTTGAAATTCTGTATTTTATTATATTCAGTGTCAGTATCATAGATGTTCCTAGCTTTTTTTGTATGTTGATTATATCACATGGAGATATTTGTGGCGAGCTATTTATTCTTCACATAAATGGAAGCTATTAAAAAACATGGAGATTTGGAATCTTCAGTTAGGTATTCGGGTATTTTTTTGTTTATAAGAATGAGAACAATTCATTTATACTTTTTTATATTTTGCTATACTTTGGGGATCAGTAGACATGTAAACTTATTTTTCTGTCTCATAAAACTCATAACTCTACTTCTAGCACATCATTAGAGATCCTGAAGAGCTAAGAAAGGAGCTTGAAAGGCAATTGGAAGCTTGGCAGACACAGCAGCCTGGAACTCCAGAGGAGGTTCGTGACCTCATTTAAATATAAAACTGTCATAAGAATCCTTCATTGCATTATTTCATCTTCTTTTACTGCTAAAACATTGAGGAATCCAAGCAGGATGGAATCTAAATACTCAAAATCACATGATACAGATACTATTTCTGTTGTTACATTTAACTCATTTTGAAAAACGTACTACATTGTTCTTGAAGCAGGATGCTGTTTCAGATCTTGTTTTGAATGTGAATGCAGATTGTTGTACAAGAAAGACACCCCCAGTTTTAGCTGGTTGCGGCCTTTCCTTTAGTGCACTGAGGTTTGGTTTCTTTCTTCAGACAGTGCTCCCCATCTTGCCATCTTCTTTTGTTTTTTCATACTTACTTTAATTTCTTTGTGTGATGTTGTAGGAGAAGGAAGCAGCACAGCTGTGGCAGAAGTATTTAGTACTGACAGCTCCTCTATCACAGCAGCTTTGTGAACAGCTGCGACTCATACTGGAACCCACTCAGGCCGCCAAGTTGAAGTAAGTTGGGTCTTTCTGAGGCTTTTGATTTCTTTAAACTCATGGGATTTAACTTTAACCTCTGTAAAACTGCAGATTTATGTGGTTTTGCATTACAGTAATTATTCCTGTTTGCAAATGCCTTCAATGTCCTTGTATGGGAACACCAGGTTATTTTATGAAATGCAAACATGATATAATAGTAGGCACCCATTCTGAGGATATTGCCTCCTTTTTTTTTCTCCTGTGCAACAGATGATCAATCAACTTCACCATTTGAAGTTAAGTCAAAGATTATGTTAAATGTCAAAATGTTTTATGTTGTTTATAACATTAAATGATTATTTTTTAAAGAGATACAGACTTGTCTCAAGTTGGTGGAATGTAAATTCAAGGTCTGCTTTCCTTTTTAGCTACCTAGGTATAAACTTCTTTTAAAAACACTGAATATCCATCTTACATTAAAAGTGTGGGAGAATTTTTAAATATAACTAAATATCAGTATTAAAACTACCAGTATTGAGTTTGTTGTATTAAAAAAAACCCACTTTTTTTTTGGTGTATATGCTGCATAGGCCATAGATTTCCAGAATGAGATATTTGCTGATAACCCCCATCACTGTCTTTTTTCTCAACTTCCAGAGGAGACTACAGAACTGGGAAGAGACTGAACATGCGCAAAGTGATCCCATACATTGCCAGTCAGTTCCGGAAAGACAAGATCTGGCTGCGAAGGACCAAGCCCAGTAAAAGACAGTACCAGATTTGCCTGGCTATTGATGATTCCTCTAGTATGATTGACAATCACTCTAAACAGGTAAAATAAAACCTTGGGAGAAGCATGGAGAAACCACCTGTCACTGATGTGTATGGCAGTTGCTGCCTTGTATCATGCAGGGCTAGTGGCTGCTGGAAAGTCTGACAGTAATTCCAAAGCACCTATTTTTCCAGTCCATGTGCTTGAACTCTTGTAACTTCTAAAATGCCTAAAAGATTTATTAACAAAAGATCAGTGAAAACTAGCTGAAAGGATGAGCTGTTAAGTTTGTTAGAAGTGTATATATCCACTGTAAAATTACTTTTTTTAGCCTACAAAAGGCTGAAACGTTCTTATCTGGCAGTTCATTGGAGCACCAAATATCCATTCATCATAGCCCACTTGTAGGGTTTTTATTAATTAAAATGGTGTGTTTCCTTCTGAACAGTCCCTCATTTATTTCATTAGGCTACCTAAAGTGGAGTCTCTTAATCAATCAGCTGAAGTCCTCAAGCAGAACTAGTGTATCTTTATTGCACTGACTGTTTTACATAAAACAGACAAAAAGAGACTGTCTCTTCAATTATCTTCCTAGATGATGAAAAATAATTTCAGTAACATTCTTCATATTTAATTCTGGGTTTTGAGCGAAACATTGACTATGCTATTTTGGATGCAACTTTTTTTCTTTAATAGCTTGCATATGAATCCCTGGCAGTTATTGGAAATGCTCTGACTCTGTTAGAAGTGGGACAAATTGCTGTGTGTAGGTGAGTTTATTTGAAATCTTGACTTTTCTTCAGCATTTCAGAGCAGAATGGAAATGCCAGTCTCGTGGTGTAATTTTGTCTTCTTTTCTGAAGCTTTGGAGAGACGGTTCAGCTGCTGCACCCCTTCCACGAGCAATTCAGTGACCAGTCAGGGACACGGATATTGCGTCTTTGCAAGTTTCAGCAGAAGAAAACAAAAATAGCCCAGGTACACAAGAATGCCTCTAGGGAAACAGGTTTATCTATCTTTTCCAAACAAGATACCAGCAGCTTCATGGTTTCCATGATCACTTTGTAACACTTACTAGTTTTTTATATTTGAGAGTCCGATAGCAGGTTAGATAACGAAGAAATAAAATGGTCATAATTTTGTAACAGGAAAAGTGTTTTGTCACTTTTAGTTCTGATGTATACCACTTTTATGTGGTCACCTTTCTCTGTATTGGGTCTTAGAAAGTATTTTGGGTGCTGTTGATGTTCTTAATTTTAATGGGGAGTATAAGACTAGATACTTTTGTTTCAAGTTGAAGCCAAAGAAGTTCAACCTAGAAATAGGATGTATATTTTCAGTGATGCCATTAATCTCATTAGCAGTGTACTGTGTTGATGGCTTTGCTAGCATTGGGGGGAAAAATCTATTTGAAGGTTCTCTGAAGATTCTTTAGTTCAAAAGTACTTAATAAATTTAAAGCAGGAGTTAATACAGGAAAATTCCACGAACTGTATCTGTGTTAGGTGGGCAGACTGTCTTAGCATTTAAAATAGAGAAAGGTGTTCTTTAGAAATGTTCTTGTTTTTAAGTTTATTATCTTTATTATGAGATAACTTGATTTTCTTACTTATTTCCTCTGCAGTTTCTAGAGTCATCAGCAAATATGTTTGCTGCAGCACAGCAGTTGTCTCAAAATATTAATCCAGGTGAGTTTTTTTGCGTTACTGTTCTTGTTGCCATGGCAGCAGAATGCTCACTACAGTCCCGAAGGAGGATCCTGCCAGGAAGACTCCTAGGACTGAAACATCACTTGCATTAGGGCTTTGGTTTTGCTTTGTTAAAAGCAATTTTGGTTGAAATTTAGGTCAAAACCCAAGCGACGCCTACTTCATATTTGTCAATAATTCACTAAAATTTTGTGTAAGACTTTTAAAAAAGGCACACGCCTTACCCATCTCCTTTTACCTCCTGCTAGCAGACTGTTTTAAGGCCTAGACCGTGCCAGCTTGGAGCATTGTCCAGCTTCCTAAGGACCCTGACTCCCTAGATACTTGTGCTCCTGCTTGAGAGCTTGAGTTTTCTAGGATTCCAGAAACACACTGTTCTGAGGATGGAATTTGCCTCCTACCTACCTTTCACTGTCCTGCAGCTTTAGGTCATGAGCTGCTTGATTTTCCAAGAAAAGCTGGAAGACTGCTTGGCTTGTGTCTGCCCCATAGTCTTTAGTCTAAAAGATTGCTCTGTGATGGTTAAATGGTGGCACTTGTATTTTTTATAAGTTCTTGTTGTTGAAGTACTCCAAGAACTGGGCAGTTTGGGATTTATAATTCACAGCTGTTTTGCCACAGGGTGGCCAGGGTGTCAGAATATTCTGAGGGGGAAGCAGCATCCAGTTCTGTTAAACTAGGCAGGGATGTAACAGCAGTCAGCTCCTTAGGATTAGGGAGCTGGCAAGAGAAAAGGCTGGAGAGGATCCATCACTTCTTTCTGTAAAAAAGACAAAGCCATGTCACATTTGGGGCCTGTCTGCAGAAGTGTGTTCTGTGTCCCTCTGTAACAATTAGGGCTTGCATTCCTGATTGTAATTACCGTGATTTTATGTGTAATAAAAGGATGACAGATACATAACTTAGAATGTACCTCTAGAGGGATGTATCTGATTCTAGGGGCAACTTGGGTCAAGTAACATGTCTCTAGAAAAGGTTGGTGCTGAGGGACATAGCATGGGTGCTGTGTCTGATGTTTCAGGAGCTTTACTTCAGACTAATCAGACTGCTTCGATTGTGCCTCCAAGCCTATGTTCTGATTGAGTTTCTTCCAAAAATAACCCGTTTTGGACAGTCCAGGATTGCTCTCTGATGGAAGTCAAGCCTGTTAAAGTGGGGACAGCAGAGAAAAGCCTACAGATGGACCCATAGGCACCTCCTTCTAGAGAAACTGATTTGAGCTCTATTCCATTGCAGCAGCTGGTGCTCTACTGAGCTAGTGGCTGGACTCCTGTAATTCAGCCAGTATTTAACCTCTAGGCATGAAAGACAAGGTCATGACCAAGTCTGGTATTTTCCATGACTTTCATCCTTGATTATAGATGGTGGGGGTTGTTTGTGAGTTCTGTGACACCCTCCTTCCCTCCATTATTTTCAGTGGTGTCAAACATTACTTTATTTGTTGACCCACTAGTGACTGCAGCTTCCTGTTTAAGTCAGAATTCTATTTGATTAAGAGTTAATTTCCTTAGGAATACCCCTTTTTCCATTATACCCCAGGGCAAACAGCAAAATAGGGGTTTTATCCTTTTAAACAGATTACTCTGAACTTACTGGAATTTAAATGTTCTTTGTGCTCAGAAACAGCGCAGCTGCTTTTGATTGTATCTGATGGAAGAGGCCTTTTCTTGGAAGGCAAGGAACGGGTGACAGCAGCAGTTCAAGCGGCTCGGAATGCCAATATCTTTGTTATTTTCGTAGTGTTGGACAACCCTAATTCCCGGGTAAGTGAACAAGGGAGAAGTATTCAACTGCAGAGAGTGAGAAACTGATACAAATCTTTTTCTTGTCTTTTATAGTGCCATACAGCTACCTTATCTTTTGTAGAGGTCAGAGATACTGAACCCAATTGCCATTTTTCACGTCTGTTAGATCTGCCATTTCTTCCTACTGTGCTTCTTATCTTTTGTATTAAAAAAAAAAAAAAAATTTCTGCTTCCATGCTACAGAAAGGCTAAGAGCTCCTGTCTTCAAACGGAATGGTTGTAGCTCTTGGCCACCAGGGAAGCAGCTGGCAGGTTGACAGATTTGGAGTTTGAGAGGTGCTTTGTTCCATCTCAGCACTGATTCATCTTGATAATTTCTGACAGCAGTCCCCACTTGACATGACACTGGAGCCAGTATGAGATTAAACATTAGACAGAAGGGAGTATGTGAGAGTTATTTAGTGCCTCAGTTGGGAAAGCTGAGTCCTGCATCTGGTAATGGGGGAAGAAAACTTAACCTTGGATGGGAAGCTGAAATATCTGGGAGTGTTTCAGGAATGCTCTGTAGTGCAGTAAGTGAACAAACATGAACCTGATAGTGAAGACTCTAATTTTATGGCTTGTGTTTTCTTCCTGTATCTTTATTTTTGCATTCAAAACTCATCTGTTATATTTATTGTTGAAAAACTAACAGTTCTTCTGCTGACAAAAAGCTGAAAGGTTCTGAGGAAGCCTAGCTGTAGTATCAAGCAAAAAATCTGTGTGTTTTTTTAAGGTTTTTTTTCTGGGGAGAAAAAGGTGTTTTCTATAACCTTTATTAATTTCTGAGCTGCTACACTGAGCAGCTAAGAAGTTACTTTACAAGAAGCACAGCTGGAGTTTCATCTGATTTTTGTCTTTGTAGTATTTGTTGAAATACTATGAAGTTGATAAAGAATCTTCTATTAGAGCACTGCATAAATATGAGTTGAACTCAGCACTAAAGAGCTTACAGACTCTCTTGGGAAGGCATCAAATTAATAAAACTAAAGTGCCAACAGTAAATTCAAATCATAAAATGCTAAGAAAAGACAGAATTTATTTACAGAATTTGGTATTGCAGAAGCTGAAGCTTAGTCTCGTCTAGCCTATAATTCATGGATTACATGAATACACTTTTATCTAAAAGGGCAAAAGCATTTAACTGATTTATTTTCAACTTCTGATCTGATTTACCATTAAACACATAGAGCTTTTAATCTTAAAAGTATTTTATTACCTTTTAATCTAACGGGGGAGAATTATACGTGCTCAGAAAATAGAGTAAATTCTATCACTGCTCATAGAATATGTGTGTCATTTAGAAGTAACATGGGGACTTTTTTTACAGGATTCTATTTTGGACATTAAAGTACCTATATTCAAAGGACCTGGAGAATTGCCTGAAATCAGGTCTTACATGGAAGAATTCCCATTCCCGTTCTACATGATCCTTAGAGATGTGAACGCGCTCCCAGAAACTCTGAGCGATGCTCTCAGACAATGGTTTGAACTGGTGACTGCCTCCGACACGCTTTAGAATTTATAGACAAGCTCAGGACCCGATTGTTGCTGCTGAACTGCTGAAATACAAGAAACTGCATTTCATGGGAGGGGTCATAAAGCTCTTCCTAACTGGGATTATCCTGCAAGAGCTGCCCTGGGGCAGAGACTCTGTAAGAACAGAATGGTTTGGGTGCATCCTCCCACGTGTGTAGAGGACAATTATGCAATGGTGAGACCGTCTCCTGCTATTCCCACAAGTAATGTAAAACTTGTCTCAACTTCGCTTGTAATAACTTATTACCTTTTTTAAAAAAAAGCATTTGTAATATTAAGAGGTAATATTATTCCTGCCGCTTCCCCCCTGCCGTAAGTAAAACCAGTCTTGTTCCTGGGAAGGCATTTCTGTATTAGAAGTTGATGTGTCTTGCAAATAAAACCACCTTCAGCATCACCCATGTGGAGGTGCCTACAGGAAGAAAAAAAAAAAAGGAAAGTACTTGAAATACTTGAAACTATTTTGCAGTTTTAACACAGCCTTTTTAATTATTGCTGATTTTTGCCTGAGGATAGCAGCAGGGAGTTTTCTGAATCATGCCATATGCTGACCCCTGCCTTACCACTTTACACTGTGAAGTTTGCCCCTGTCCGAGGCAGGCGTTGGGGATGTTTCATAAATCCGGTATCTTGGAGCACGGACGTGATTTTTCATTGCAACGGCTATGCATCTTGTATCGTCTGTACTAATAAAGAGAGGTACCACTCTTTGTAATTACGACGTCTGTGCCTTGAATTGATCCAAGCCTAAATAAACCGACCGAGCACAGCCCGGCCATAAACGCCGGGATGACGCAGGAAATGGCGGCCCTGGCCCCGCCCGCGCGGGGCAGGGGAAGGGGCGGGGCCGCGTCATGGCCGCCGGGCNGCGCTCACCCTCAAGCAGGTACGGGCGGGCTCGGGGACTGGGGAAAGCCGCGGCTTGTAGAAACTGTACGGAACTCGGTGGTGGTTTAAATATCCCTCGAAGCAAATTGCCGAGGGTGCAGCCCGCAGTACTGTCCTGGGGCAGCGGACAGACTTCTCTCTCTCCTTGCCAGTTCCTGAGGCGGCAGCAGGCCCTTCAGCTGTACCGCAAGATCCTGCGGGCTATCCGGGAGGTCCCTGCTGAGCAGGATCGCCGCTACTTAAAGGATTGGGCCAGGGAGGAATTCAGGAGAAATAAGGATGCTACAGACGAGGTGAGGATCGGGAACCCGCAACTGTAATCACCTGCCCTCGGGAATGGTCACTGCACTGTCCTGTCCCGTGTCTTGGGGATTTGTTTTGTAGGTGTTGCTTCCAGACTGGTGAGAAGTCTCCTGATACTATTTCCTCATTTATGAGAAGAAATGATCCAGCATCTCTAAATATTATTCCCCCTCTCAGCGGTAGTAATGTTTCTCAAATTTCCAGAGAATAATCTGGAATTAAAAAACTAAAAAATAAATACTCTGCCTACTGAAATCACGGGTGAGGAAAACTATTGAATACTATGGTAACTACGATAAACTTAGCTTTTTATAGTTGTTTTGTTGTTGTTGTTGTTGGTTTGGTTTTTTTTTTAGCTTTAGTTTCACCTATATTCCAGCAGAATACAAATGGGATGGTTTGGGATGTTAAGCAAGTGCAAAATGCAGAAAACTTCACATTTCTTGTATGTCTCCTGTCCTCTGCTTCCTAGTTCATTCCCTTTTCTGGCCAGCACCCAAGGAATTGGTGGCTGAATTATGCAAAGCCATGGAGTCCTTAGATAATGTTGAGACAAACCTGCTCTGTGAAACCCCTCTCCATATTGCTCCTGTTCTCACTACTGGCTTGTAAAGGCAGTACACACACAGGCATAAAGAAAACATTATTAGGAGTTTGAATCCTTTTAAAAACTGAGTTTTAAAGTAAAGCCACAACCAAGTATCCATTTATTTACCTGGTTTTTAATGCTCTCAGTGACAGCAGTGTTATGTCACATGAAGTAAATGACAGTAGTGCCATAAGAATTGTATGTATTTTAATGAATTAAAAGTCTGCATGCTTGTGTAAAACCCATGCTGTGTACAGATATGCAGTTCACTAAATTCCGTTCTTTTTTACAGGATGCAATCAGGATGATGATTACTCAAGGCAACATGCAACTTCAAGAACTTCAGAGAACACTTAAACTGGCAAAATCCTGATCTTCATTTTGTTGACACTTGGATTTTTATCTATTGCAAATAGGCACAGTGTTTTTTCCAGAATGTGGTTATAATGGCAGCCTTTGCTAGCAACCTGGTAATGTTTGAATTAGGAATCTACCACAGTGGGGGTTTTGTTTTTTGCCTTTCCCCATCCATTTCTCAGTTTGGCTATCCTCAGAAGTGGAAATCACTTGGACACAAAGGACATTAAAGAACTGCATGGATGATGTAGCATGTGCTACAGAAAAAGCAGAAAGCACCAAAAATTACAACAGCTATGTTAATGCCAATTGCAATGGAAAATAAATATATGCCAGATCATTTTGTCTGCTTTTTACTGTGGTACCTGTAGTTGGTAATATTCACAATGACAGCTCTTCATGTACAGTGCCAAGGATTTTTGCCAAAATTTGTGAATAAAAAAAGAATTTGGGATAAATAAATTGGCCCAGAACAAGCAAACATTAAAAAAATGTTTTGTGTGTAGATGTTGATTTTCAGTAGTAGCTGAATAAAACTTAGGAGAGGAGGACTTTATTTTTGAAAATGGAATATTTTAGCCCCAGAGATGTTCATTACCAAGTACCTAAAAACTAGTATTTAGAAGTCTACCTATAAAGAAAAATTACAGGTACAAAGTACTGACTGCAAAAGTTTTGGTTTGTTTATTCAAATGTTATATTACTTCACTTCTAATTGTTAGCTTGCAACTGTTCTCACTTTCCTTGAGCTGCAGTATATCCCTTTTTTTTTTTTTTCCATATAATTTAAAAATTACTGGATGAGCTGGGAATTTTCTCCACACAACTAGACAGGCAGCAGATCAATGCCTGACTATTTGAGGTTGTAATTCCAAGACATGCAGGAACTCTTTCCTCTCCCGTTCTGCTATTGTAGTTCCCTTAGGGAACACCCCTGCTTTTCAAGGTCGTTTTCTGCAGAGTTGCTGAGCTACACAAACTGGCAGCAAATCCATTAAATAGGCACCACCACTGGCACCAGGGAAGGGAGAGGACAGAATTCCAGGCTACAGGAGGAAAGGCCCCAGATGGCAGCAGGAGCTATGGTGCAGATTTGTATAGACTGAAGCCTCTGAGCTTCAATCTGTCAGTGAAAAATACCAATCTAAAAATGCTTCATTAACAGACCTCTTAGAACATTTTTGTGTTGGGGATTTATTTTTCATGTTAAGAGAAGGTGCTGCTTAGAAAGATATTTTGACTGAACAGCCATAACCAATGTTGGATGTTACCACAGTAGCCTTCCTTCCCCCTTCAGCCAGTGCTTGGATTTCTGTTCCTTAATCAGGAGGCTTTACCCTGCTGCCTCACCATGGTACTTTCCCTCTGGAGCCTACATTACCCCATTTGACTCCCAGTTTGTACATTTCCAGGTTGTGGGCACATAATCCAGAGGTAGGATTGACAGGCAGGGCCCTGGACAGATGCTGACCTTGTGGGTGCTGCTGCCCTTCATCTCCACTGCTCTGTGGGCTTGCCAAGATAAAGCTGCCAGCCAGAAGCCTTAAAAGAGTCTGAGCACAGCCTGCAAGGGTAAAAAAATTTACCTGAAGAGAAAGGTAGGTAGATCACACCTGTTTCATAAAAGTCCTTCAGTTTTGAAGAAGGGAGGGTTATAGAATGGAATTAGCAGAAAATGCTTTTCTTTCTTTTATCATACATTCATTGGCTTCAGAAAACCTCAAAAATCAGTAACCTGCAGCCTGGTTACTGCCTTAGATTGCTTCGTAATTACTTTGATTTACTTAAATTATTTGGACCTATGAGTGTGGTCCAGTGTGGTGTGTATGGGAAGCAGAGCTAAGGCCAGAGCCTCTCCCTTGAGCAAGCTCAGGAATGTGTGTGATCCATGCACAACTCAGCCCTGTGCCTGTAACTCCTGAAAGGGACACCTGCACCAGCCAACAGACAGCACTCAGGCCCTGCAGCCTCCCTCAGCACAGATGGCAGACTCCATTTCCATGTTTTTATAACCACAAACAAAAAGAAGTTGCAGTCCAATCTTCTGCTCCCCTTTCCAGTCAAGTGAGGGGACTGTAGGAGTTTTCTGTGGCTAGAAAACCTTACACCACACATTTCTGAGTGACACTTACTTTAATTGCTTGGCAAAACATTAATTTCATCCAGGTGATACAAAACTTCAATAGCATGCTTCTGCATTCCTACTGTAAGCTTAAACAAAACTGTAAACATACCAAAGTGTCTATATTAGACTACAGAAGTCAGAGCAAGAAAACTAGTATTTCCATAGCTGCAGATACACTTCTCTTGTCATGATAGTGCATTAATAGGAACTTTAAAAATTTTGTTCTATAATGTGACTTCTTTTGCTTTATACATCTGCTAAGAAGACAAAAACTTAATTACTAATTAGTGAATGGTGTTCTTCAACACTGTAAGGTATTTTGTAGTGATTTTAGAGCTCCTTAGTACAGAAAAAAAAAGTATTTTTCTCCTTGGCATATCAGTACCATCCTGTCTTGGAACTGGTTTTGAACAGTTGTTCTATCATGATCTGGTAAGCAAAGTTACTTTTCTAGCAGAATGTGATGGAGCCTTCTCAGAGGTTTAAGGAGGAAACCCTAAATGGGTGCAGATGCAATAGTTACAAGTGCCTTGAGATTATCTGGAGTCTGTCAGTATGGACAACACTGGCCACTGAAAGTTCTGATTTTATAACAAAACATATCAATAAAATTTTTAAGATGTTGAGTGCTGTTTTGTGGGACTGTTTGTTCTAAAACCTGTAGACTCACCAGGGCCTGGTCTCTTTTAGAAACAGAATGAAAAAAACAGAAGAGGAATCATTCAGAGGAACAAAGGTAGAGAGTCTGGACAAGGTGCCTGGGAACAAAATCCTCACTCAGAAAAAGAAACATTTGAATATAGGGAGCCAAGCTTTCACTTCCTTACATAAAGGACTTTTTCAAGCTTCTTCAATAGCGGACAACTCAGTCATTTCCTGCGTGAAGGAAAAAAGATTTATATAAACATTAAACCTAACAAATAGACCATGGTTACAGTAAAATACTTGCCATCCATGCCCTAAACAAAAGTTCTCAGTCAGATTACTGGAGTACAGCCCCAACAATAGTGTAACCACAAGGAGCTCTGCAAGCA
The DNA here is from genome assembly GCA_013389925.1 of Aegithalos caudatus. Taxonomy (NCBI): domain Eukaryota; kingdom Metazoa; phylum Chordata; class Aves; order Passeriformes; family Aegithalidae; genus Aegithalos; species Aegithalos caudatus. The sequence goes on from WEIU01004675.1 coordinate 152,680, forward strand.
GGATACCACTAAAAAAAAGACAAATCAGATTTAGCATTTGTTTTAATAACAAAAAACCAAGAGAAAAGCAATGTGGTAGCTGAAGCCTCTGTACCTAATGGGATGAGTCGCCTTAGCATCTTCCTCCATGGTTGCCTGCCCTCTCCCAGCTGGAAGCCTGCATCTGTCACCTGCCTGGGCTTGTAACTGGAGTGGGTTCTTTAGCTTCCCTCCACTGACTGGAGAGAGGCCCTGGGACTATTTAAAATAGGATCAATAGCCCTTCATCACAAAGTAATTATGTCAAAAGCTTTCAAACCTCCTGGATTTACTTCAGCACTGGTATCACAACATGTTTACATATGGCATACAGTAGAACCCTCTAGTCTGTGTCCTGTGTGGAAGTAATGGAATTCCCTTTTCAGAAAGCAGTTTTGGTTACTAATGCAGTTTGGTTTCAAGCAGCATCTGGAAACTGAGAGTGCAATATTGACAGACTCTTGGAAATAACAAAGAAAGGATCTAATCTGCAGCATCTCTTTGTTATCAATATAGTTTGCATATGAACTCTCCTCCGTGATGGAGTTTCCAAAGTTATTTCTACTCCTGAAGTAGAGTGTTGTGTTTGGATGTAACAGGCACTACAAATACCTATCAGTATTCCAAATTCCCACAGAGCAGGTTCCAAAATGAGTCCTGTTGCTTGATTACCTTCCTGGCAGGTGCTAGCTCTCTTTCTGCACCTTAGTCCTTAATTTGCTCAGCTCCTCTTCTAAGCATTTGATGTGCTCCTTGAGCGCAGCTTTGTCTTGCTGCGCTCTCTGGTTCGCTTGGCACCGCGCTTCCTCTATCTTCCGCTCGTACCACTTCTCCATCTGCGTGGAAACGGCCTCGAAGAAGTACTGGGTTATCTCCAGGGCCTGGGAGGTGTCCCTGAGCGGAGGGGCAGGAGGGCCCGAGGGCTGCTGCTCCTGGGCCTGCTGTGCCCCAGCGTGGTGCACAGCTTTGTGCCTCGACTGCCCACCTTTGCTGGACTTTTTTGTCTGAGTTCCTTTGTCAATGAAGTAGCCGCTCTGCGGTTCAGTCTTTGCAGGTTCAGTCACTGGCTGCAAAGCAGCTTGAACTTTAACGTGTCTTAATTTGGAGCCCGAAAGCTCCGAGGAGGGCAGCTCCTGCTGGAACCTGTGGAACGTGCTGGCACTCACAGCTTTGTCCTTTGGCCTGACATCTTGAGCAGGGGCAGAAGAAGGAGCTGGTCCACCAGCCACTACCTGTTGCTCTGTACCTATAGAATAAATTATAGACAATATATCAAGAAAAGCTCTGGGCATTTATTTTAGCACTCAGAAGACCTCATTGTTTGATGATTGATGGGGTTTTGTGTGCACCTTGTACAGGCTTGCATTAGTTTATCACATCTTCTGGTGATGTAATAGAAAGTCATTAAAGGAGAAAAGCTGGCCCAGGAAGAGAGATGCTGCACTGCAGCTGTGGGGCTACAGATGGACAACAGGCAAAGGACATAAATATTAGCCAAAAATTCTTCACTGTGAGGCACTGGCACAGGTTACCCAGAGAAATTCTGGTTGCCCCATCCTCAGAAGTGTGCAAGACCAGGCTGGATGTGCCTCTGAACAACCTGGTACCATGGAAAGTGTCCCTACCCCTGGCAGGGGGATTGGAATGAGATGATCTTTACGGTTCCTTCCAATCCAAACGATTCTGTGACTTCATCAGAACGACATGTAACAAGTATCAGTCAAGATATCCAAAGCAGGTTATGTCTGCTGATATTTATGAACTCCCTGCTTCTACAAAACTTGAAGTTCCAGTAATTTTGGAAAGGTCACACATTTCTATGCTTTTGAGTTGTTCCAATGCAGAATAGCTTACGCTCAAGCACCACAAGGTCTCTTATATGCCTTTCTATTTGATAGGGCATCCGTGTCTGTTCACTTTGAGTAGTGTTTAGGGGACATATACATTATAATTTACAGAAGCCAGAGCTCAGATAGCTTTACATTTGGCTGGGGACACCTGGCTGTTCTACACTTTTTTTTTTTTTTTTCTCAGAAGCTTCTAGGGCCAAGAGTTATTCAAAGCACTGAAGGACTTTTTGCTTCAAAACATAGTGGAAGCATCAGGAACAGTCAGTGGAATTCCATCTAGCCACCTCTTAAAAAATTCCTAGTGGATGCCTTGAGGTATATTCAAATCCCAAGACATTAGGCAAATAGGGGGGGGTAAGGGGGAAACACACCACCAGAATTATGTAGTATTAATAATACAAGTACCCCTGAGTTAATGAGCTCTCCCTTGAATGGATATGCTAAGTACCTGGGGTGGTTGTACCCAATGCTCCATCTTGTTTAACACAAAAGTGTTGCCCAAAGCTTTGTTCTGGTATCTGGACTCTGCTCCTTCCCCCCTCTTCCAAGAGGCTATTTGGAAGTGTGATATAGGAATGCTGGTGGGAGCCCTCTGACAGCACAGGCTGGTTGGCTTTACAGTCCTTGGCACTGTGGGGGTTGTTGTCAGTATCCAGGGTCTCAGTGAGAGACTCACAAGTGGACAAAGTTGATTTTGGTCTTGATGACCTGGAATCTCCAGAAAGCTTGAGCTCCAGATTCTGAATCTTCAACAAGCACCAGGTCTTCAGCTCATCAACCAAGGAAATCTATCAGAAAGAGACTGTAAATTACATGATTCTATTGTTCCTGGGCTGCTGAGGACATGTGGCAGGGACAAAAAGAAGCAAGATGGGTATCTGTGGGCTAGATTCCCTGTTCAAGTCTGCATGCTGCCAACTGGGAATATTTAAAGGACTGCAGATCAAAAAAGGTGGAGAATTATGCACTAGCTTATGAAAGGCAGTCTCTTTAGTCCAAGCTATCACCTTTTGGATATGAATATGCTATTTCCAATGCAACTCTTAGTCCTCTGTCATGGATTACTTGTTTATTCATACAGTCAATGGTACTTACTAAGTGCAAGGAACACCACATGGTCATTTTTAAGAGTGAAATTCAAATTATACACTTCTGGGGGACAGCTTTATACCATTACCAACCTCTGCTTCTCTGTTCATTCAGTGAAAAAGGTGAGTTCCCCACTAAATGACAAATCAGTAACAGCTTTCAGATTACACAAACGCTTAATAAGTGTCAGCTGCAGATGCATTTAAATAATTTAAAATAGGAGTAGCTCTTTTCACCCTCTTGTTCATATGATGGCATGAATTTAGGTCAGGCTCTCCTAGGCACAAGGATATTTAGTCAGTGTGTTTAGTAAAGCCCAATTCTGTTTTTTTCAGATGTTTCAATTAGACCCAACTGAGCAGGAAAAGCTGACATCACTTAATTCAGTTCACTGATGTATCACTCCAGCATCTTGTGTCTTAAATGGAGATTGCAAGGAGGTGGGGCACAAGCCTAGATGTTCAGAAGCCAATAAAATACTTTTGTCTCTTATGAAATAAAAATTAAAGCTGTCTTTGTTTGGTAAGTACTTTTCTTTGGAGAAGAGTGTTTGGTGGATGTTAGACCCAGGAATCTTGATCAGTATCCTATGCAAGGATTATCACAGCTGTCAGTCTTTTTACAAGGATTTGGAATGGTCTTACAAACACTAATGGTATTTTCCTAGCACAAAGTGTATTTCTCAATTTTTGGAAGAATACCAGTAATGAAAAAATGAACTGTATTTTAAATTCACCCGTGTGAGTGGAGAAACACAAATTTCTCAGCAGGTTTTAATGGTGAGTTTTTGCAGAAGCTGGAAGGGCAAGAGCTGGATCTCTATGGGAGCAGTTGTTTTTGTACTGCTGGTTGAACAAGCATACAGAAAAGGACTTTGCTATTGGCAGTAATACACAGCTTGGAGATGGTGCTGTGTTGCTAACATCACAGGAGAGAACTTCAGCCTTTTAATACATGGGGGAAAAAAAAGATCAGATAGAGAAGAAGGGATAGATTCCCAGGGCCCACAACCAAATGGATGAGAAGGAAAAGGAACAACACAGATCTTAGCCTTTTTTACTATTTGGATATGTTCCTGCATATGTCCTCTAATGAAGCAAAAGCACAACTGTGAAAAATTTAGTGCTGGAAATTTTTGCAAATCACTGTGTTAGAAAAATGGTATTTTGTTGCAGATCCCACACTAGAGACACACCAAATTTAAATACAGCAGTGGGACTGGATTTCAAATTCCTCATTTCTAATGCAAAAACTTCATAAATTTGGTTTAGTGACTAAGATGGTGGATAAGAATAATTTGGTCTTTGAAGCCCTTTTACCTGTTTGAACAGATGTGACGCATCTCTGATATTTTCTGAGCTGCTGGAATGCAACTCCTGAGCTGACCTGGCAGGGGATGGAGTAAGGGGAGTGGCTGTTTGGAGCCCTACCTGCCGCTTCTCCCCCTCACTCTTTTCCAGCTCCGTGTGCTGCTGCAGGCGGTGAAGGCACTCTGTCCTCTCTGCCGAGAGCCGCTCGGCCATGAGCTTGTCCAAAACTCGGAGCTGTGGGGAAAACACTGTTCAGCTGAGACCACTGTGTTAGAAACCAAACCCCCATCTGTGGGCCCTGTAAAGCTAAATACAGTCTGTCGTTCAGGCTTCGCTTCTAGGAATGCTGCCCACTACAATTAGATGTAGCTTGCAAAGAGGCTCAATCACAAAATTACCAATGAATAACTATTAAAAATAAAAAGTAATTTAAAGGATCTTGAATCTCAATGCACACATAATTCAGCAAGAGTGATTTTGACAGCTGTGAACTGACCAGTCATAGGACTGCCTTCTTTCCCTCTTAATGGCTCAAACCCTTAAGATTCGTTGTCTAAAGGAGTATCAGAAGCCACATAACACATTAAATGTGTTTTTTCTCAAAATCCTAGTTTGCAACATCAGTTCCCAGTGGAATGTCACAATTCCCTAGACTTTAGTATTAAGAGTTTCAGGATTTCTTTTACAAGACAAGAAGCAAAAAATAAATCCTTACAATGAAAACACTAATTAAGTTTAGGATATGTTTCTAAATCACACAGGCAAGCAGAACTTCAGGTCATGTTCTTACTTGATGTTGAGTTTTGCTTTCCATCTGGCCCAGCTTAATATTCATTTTATCTTGTACTGTCACAAGCTCAGCTTTTATCTCTTCCACTGTTGCCTCCATCTGATTCTCCAGTTTATTTATCAGGGGCTCACACCGACATCCATTTATGGGTGCCTGAAAGGAGCGATGATGATACATTTACTTGCTACACCCCACCACCCTCTTAGCACACTTGGAACATTATCACAGCCTCCTTCAGTCTTGGGTTCTTCTGTCCCATGTACTGTATCTTACAGCAGCTCAGCAAGTGGACTGTTAGCTGATAAAGCACAGCCTACACAAGGATTGATCTGGTGTGTATGGACACAGCCTAACACAGCAGTGTTGGTTTCACTGGGGCTACAAACAAGCAGCACTGAGCTCAGACCCTGTGTGCTGGCTGAGGGAATACCACATCAGGCCTATATCCCGTGTCTCGATGCTGTAATTCTCAATTGTAAAAAAAACCCCTGATTTTGTGGATGTGTGTGCATTGTGTGCATTTGCTTTTTAACCTAATGCCAATCATATGCTCTGTCCTTTTTCAGTACCCAATGGCAAGGCCTTGCTGCTTCTGTTTGCCCTCATCCTCCAGGCATTCAGCTGCCCCTCACCTGCTGGCCTTGACTCATGTGACACCACCCCATGGCCCCTGTGCAAGGGCAGTTGCACTGACCACATTTAAATCTCTCAGGGAGATGGTCACTAAAGGCTCCCTTAAGCAAGGACAGCTAAACCTCATCAGCTTCCTCTGTAGTAGCCCAAAGGCAGAAACTGGCTCCTTCAGGGGTTGTGCCAGTAGCCCAAAGCAGCTGCTCTGAATCTGTCATCAGAGGAGCCACCCTCTCTTCTTTAGCCATACAGCAATGTTTCATAAATTGGGGGTTATTCCCTTGGCAGGGAAAGGTGGGTGGTTTGCTGAGTACTAAAGAAACCTTCAGAAGTACATGTACTCCCGCAATTATGTTGCTATTCATGGCCTCAGGGCATCAAAGAAGACAGACAATCAAAAATAAAAGTAGAGAGGAGTGTCATGTATTTCAGGAAATACCGTACGGGAGTCTAGCTCTATTAAGCTAACCTTTGTGAACAGATGAGTTTTGTATACAAGTCCTATCTGCTTGTTGCAACTCTCTGCTCCTTTATCCTTTTAATACCTGAAAGGTCCCCCAAGCCTTCTTGATGTCTGCTATGGGATAATTACATAGTGCCCCATTTGAAAATTTCTCAAACATTACGTAGAGAGGCTGGAAAGCAGTAAACAGTCAGTAAAACCTTTGAAGTCTGACTTGAATGGTCTTCAGAATCTGCTGGAATTTTGAACTACAGGAACGGACTGGCAAGAGCTGATGAATGGATGTGAAAAGCTAGAGAAATTAAAGGATAGACCTTCTGGGAGTACAGGAAGGCAATATTAAGAAAACAACAATACAGATGTCTACAGTGCCTACAGGATAATTTAATGACTGTTTTTATGCTTTATAAATGTCTACTGGTAATAATTGTGTAATAAAGTGACTAAAATATTATTCTCCAAACTGAAATAAATGCACATGGCCTGGTAGCTCCAGGTTTATTTGTTTACCAGTTTCTATAGAAATCCTTCCCCCAGTAAACATAGAATAACCAAAGATGTGTTGCAAAACCCAGAGATAATTGGAACAAAATCTATTGAGCTTACTCAGCCTCTTGGTTTAGGTGGTAAACTTTTTGGTGCTCACACTGCTTTTCCTTGGAAAATTTCTTTGCTTCTCCTGTCAGAACTTTTAATGTTTCAAAGTATATAATGAAAGTTCTCATGTCATTTCCAATCACTGTTCACCCATATCTTTGCAGATCAAAACTACTTAAGTCTTCTTTAACAGCTTATTGTTTGCCAGACTTCAGGCCAAAATGCAGCTGAAGCCCAAGCAAGGAAAACCAATCCCAAGCCACAATTTCATGCCCGAGAGTGCAGTTAGTGGAGCCCCAGCTCCACGGGCTGCTCCCAGTGTCGCCCTCTGTGAGGGCAGTGGCTCACCTGCATCACCTTCCCATCCTTTCCTCTGTAGAGCGTGTAGAGCTGGTAGGCTCGGACTTCGTGGGGAGGGGGTGGAGAGGAGCAGTGGTGTTTGCTTCTGCGCTTAGGCACGTTCTTCTGGGGCTGAGGGAGTGTCTGCTGATCAGCTGGGGAGATGGGGTCCGAGAGTGCTGAAACCTGCAAAACATACACACAGTGTTTTGCCTATATGAGCGCCTTGGTAAACTATTCCTGGTGGGAATGGGACAAATCCATTGTGACAATTACAGCAAAAATCACTTTTATCTGAAGACTATCTCTGCCTCAGGAGCATGGTGGGGCTGCTGTCCCAACACACCAAAGGGACCCACACCACTTCTGAACAGCTGTCCTTTCTCTCTGCAGTTTTAAATCTACTGATACCTTTTCCTTTGGCTTTTTCTTTTTGCTCTTTTTCCCTTTGGGATCTGGTGAGGCTGACCGGGGTTTATCCTTCAGATTGTTCTTCCTCTCTGGGGGCTGGTCACTGCTCGGTGTGTCGTCAGCAGCTGAGACACTGCCCTGCTTGAAGCAAAGACAGGGAGTTCAGAGCAGTTGCAGAGATGGGGGAAAGGAGCCTCCTCTTTGACTGCCCAGCTTTAAGCTGCTCTGCAAATGTGAGTGGGAAATGCTTTAGCAGCAGAGCATGACAGACCGCCTCGGGCAGCTGCTGGGGCCACGCACAAGTGATGGCTCCAAATAGTCTGAGTCCTCAATGTGTTTTTGTGACAGTCCCTCCTCACAGCAGATCCAGCTGGTAATACCAGGCTGTACCTTGCTCTGCACCACTTCATCCCGTGGCACCGACTGAGCCCTCCTTTCCTCCTTCAGTCTTTCTCTCTTCTTCCTCAGGCTCCTCCCACGGTTAAAACGCGAGACCTGAAGAGAGACCACACTGTCACTCAGTGATGTCATGCTCTTTCCTACCACAGAACAGACCTTTTCCTTGTCTGTCTGAAAGGCTGTGGATAAAGGAGACTGCACTACCAGATGGACACTGATGAGCCAAGCAATGTGGGTGTCTATGGCTGTGAAAGCACACCAGCACTGAGCTCAAGCCTTCTGGGACACTCTGCTGTCCCCTAGAAGGGTGAGCACCTCTGTTTTGCTGTCCTTGGGCTGATTCCCAAGCCAAGTCCAGCCCTTTTCATACAGAGCTGACAAGGAGGAGGGGGGCAAGGATTGTGCCTGGTCTCATGCCCTCCTGCCTTGTTGGCCTGAAGAGGGATCATTTCACATGCAGCTGCAAAGTATAAACAGGATATAAACATTCTGTCACCATTGCAAAGCACCCTCCAGTGCTAGCCACCTTTCTGGGGATGGGATATGCCTGAGGCAGGCAGCAGAGTGACACAACTCAGGAGCTTCTTTCTGGGTACAGGGCAACTTTCTAACCCCTGGGCCACTGCAGGGAACAAGTGCCTCTGACTGCTCCACCCTCTGCCAGTCAGGACACAGAAACCTGTGACAGCACTTCATGCTAAGGCTTTATCTGCACATCTTGCTTGCCTTGGGGGCTGAAAGGCTCTCTGTCAATAGACCTCAGCCCAGCCCACAATGCCAGCAGAAACGCAGGAAACAAGGATGCAGCCTCCCCAGATTAAGTGGCCTCAGCTCCATGTGTATGTGTGTGTTGGGGAGAGATATGTAATGTACCTGTGATGCTTTAGTAAGCAGGAGAGCGACCTCAGGGTTGTTGTGCTGTCTGGCAACGTCTAGAGGGGTCTGGCCTGCCTGAGAGAAAAAAAGAAAACAGCATTTCCTTCAAAACACAAGCTACTGAAAACATGGAATTTCTCCAACCAAGTTCAGTACATATTCTGTGCACAAGACTAAAGTGACTAATTGCATTAATTTACCCAGATATAATTCCACACTTCACAACCAAGTATTTTCTACTAAGTCTATGAGGAATGCTGAAGGGACTCTACATTAATATAAAATACCAAAGAAACTTGGTGTCCTGCTTACATTGTTGACAACGGATGCATCAGCCCCTGCCTCCAGCAAGAGCTTCACCACCTTCTTGTGATTTAGGGCAGCAGCTACATGGAGTGCAGTATCCCCTGCCTGCAAGTCAGAAAGCAGAAAACAAACTTGTGACACTAGTTGTTGGGTCTCACTCTACAGAATCCACACGTCCTCAGTGTGTGTGCTCAGACATGAAAAAACCCTACACTTAGTGATGCAACAACTCCGCTTAAATAAGGCCTGTTCAATAAAAAATGACTGAGTGGAGAGGAAGATGACAGGAGGGGGCAAGGAGCTACTTCAGCCCGAGTCTGAGAAATGCAGCTGGGATGCTGGTGATCTGATTTATCTAAACCAAGTGACACATGATGCAGCTTGGAGACAGCCCAGCTCTACCTCCAGTAAATGGATACAACATCTGAGGGCAGAACAAGTTTTCCCACCACAACCTTCTCTTCTTTTTTTTTTCCCCCAGGTTTGATTATTTGGTGTGCAGGTGGTCATGTATCACATTACTCAGAAATACTCAGGTGAGTACCAGCAGCGAGATGGTTGGAATGCCCTTCACAGATTTCCTCAGGAAAAACTGATTTTGGATCAGAGCCAGGAAGCAGTCTGGGTCCAGCACTAACACACTGCCCTGCCCTTGTCCTGGTGCAGTGAGGTGAAGACAGCCGTGATCATATTTGGGCACTGGTAACAGAGCCAGCAATTGTTCAAGTGAGACTGGACATGTGTGTATAATGCCTTCCTGTCCCCCTGGTCTTGCATTTTGCCTTCATAAAATTAGATTTCCTCAGGATTAGTGCCTGTTGCTAACTTAAATGAGGTGTACTCCTAAATCAAATCATTCTATGGGCAAATATGGAACAACTTCAGATAGTGCTGGGGAATGAAGGAAAGGAATGTCTCTCTGGGCCAGGTTCACACCAGTTGATCTTAATATTCAGTAGCTCATTTTGCAAGTTAAAAAACTCATTTCCAAATGAAATTACATAGTAAATTTAACATGCTGAAACCCATTTTGTTTGCTGTAATATAGTGAAGACAGAACATTAAATGTACAGTTCAGAAAACATCTTTATGATCCTCAACTACACATGGAAGATTTCCCAGGAACATGAGAAAATGTGGTTAAGCAGCACATAATATGTTTATTTAGCAGATTTAACACATTTTAATGTACTAATTTCTTTCCCTTCTACCACCCAATTAGGCTATGCTATAGGTACAGCAATCAATTACTTCTCTAAAACAACTATGGATGATTAATCCTAGGCTGGACTGATCATTACTTTGAATTAAGAGCATGCTCTGTCTTCACTTTTATGTCCTCTTAATTTCCCCTGCTGCAAAGTGCAGCAAAGAAAATATTCCAGAGGAATTCGCGCTTTAATAGCATTTAAATGTCAGTGAGTTGTGCTTCACAATGTCTCTATAATGGCTGTAAGATCATTAAATCACCTCATAAATAAGCAATGCTTTAAAGAAATAATGCAAATGCGATGGCAAAATAATAAACCACTGATAATGCCATTACTTCAAGGCTATTCTTAAAAGCTTAGGCATTTGGTGGTACAGTGGAACACAGAGAGTGAAGCAGGATTACTTGGGTAGGAATTCCTCTTCCCAACAACTGCCATATGCAAAGGGCACAGAGTCACAATGAGGTTCATGCACTGACCTGGTTCTTTTCATGGACAGAACAGAAAGCACTGAGCAGCACCCTAATGATGGGCAAGTGATTATAACGAGCAGCCACATGCAGACAGGTATCTCCTGCCTGCAAACAGAAACAAAGCTCTGAGCATGTAATCACAGTGAGAAAGCCTGTACTTGTCATGATGTTCAGGAATGAAATAATCCTATTAAATCAGAAACAGCAGTAAACACCACACACCTCCACAGAACAGTAATGCTGTCTTCTCTGCAGTGCAAAATCTGCTATCACGGGTGGGAAAGTTTAGCAAGAGCTAGGGTCAGGCAAGGTGAGAGCATGAATTCTTTAACCACTGATGGGAAATACTATGGGAAAATAAAATGGTGTTTTACTGGCACTACAAACCCTGATTTAGTTGTATTTTCCCATTAAATCTGTTCTTCTGAACCACAAACCAATGCAATTTGGAATTCTCAACTTAGGGTTCCACATAATGTAGAAAACATGAGTGGCAGCCAGAGCAGCATTCTCATGAAGGGTGGCACTTGTGCAGCTGAGCCTGGGAGCTGCACAAAACCCCACAGGTTTCCATTTCTCTGCCCACTTTGTTATCAACCAGGGTAAAAATATCTGGCTTCCTGTTGTAGATTGGTTTTTTTTTCTTCTTTATCTATCATGCCAGAATAATTATAAAACAGGAGGAAAGCCATCTGAAACTGAAGCCACCTTGAATCTACCTCGACAGACTTACACACAATATGTATGATCTGCAGATCTGAAGCCTTTCACCACTGTCTGTGCAACAGCAAAACCCCATTTGGCTCCTTCTATTCTTGCTCAAGAGAGAGGTACAAGTAGTGCATCACTCAGTCCTACCAAAAAACACTCCTGTGCATGATGAATGCAATGGTTGGGTAGTGGGGTTTTTTCAATATAATTTATAATAAAAATCATCGCCTAAAGCCTTTCTGAGTATTTCTACAAGTTAAAGCAACATACCTAAAACAAAGTCACACAAAAATGAACATTTTTTTTCCAAAACTCACATTATTTTTGAGGTCTGCTCGAGATCCTCCAAGTAACAAAACACGAGTACTCTGGGAATGGCTATTCTGGCAAGCCAGGTGAAGAGGTGTGTTACCTGCCTTAGAGAAATACAGGAAAATATACAAGCCAGATTTAGAAATTGGACATATGCATTAAAATATAAAACAGTCTTCACACAAGAAGATCCACCCAAGGGTGGGAAACTGTTGTTTTCCCAAAGATACGAGATGAACAAACCCAGGGACTGAAATCCCCTCTTCATTCTGGCAGTGGCTTACCTGGGATATAATACAGGCAGAAATAGGACAGTATAATGATGTCTGCATTGGTCAAATCTATTTACAGGAAGAAAGAACTCTAGAAGCTGTCACATCCATTAGCCTTAAATAGAAGTATTAAATATTTAATTTAAAGAATGGTAATTCTTGTGTTTTGGGTTTTCCCCATGCACAGACACAAAAAACCAAACTGACATGGCATAGGATCTTTGATCCCAGCCATGACTGCTGCAGGGTATTGAGCAGACCAGGGTCACAACTCCTGTCTCCTTATGATTTTAACACAAACCAGCTTGAAGTCTGGCTGGGTCTGTAGGTGCTCTCACTGGGCAGGATAAAGATTTTAGGCTATCAAGAAGCTTTGATGCTCAGGAGGCACACCAGTTCCCAGATGGGAAGGGAAGGCAAAAAGCCACCTAAGCCCCAGACAAACACATGCTTTGGTTCCTCAAAGGAGAAAATGTGCAGAAATGGACAGAAATCAAACAAGTGTAGGCTTATGTATTGTCTTTCTAACACAATGAACAATTTTATTGGTCTGACAAGTTTTTCTGGCAGCATTTGGTTTTTGTTGGTCTGAAAACATTCAGGGTTTCTGGCTCTTGGGAGCTAGAAATTAAATCACGTCAGGTTTTACCTGGCTTACTACATTGCCTGTTCACCTTGATTATGTCCTTTCATTTGTCCCCCTTGCTTTCAAGACACAGATCAAAGCTGCAGGGTTTGAATTACAAAAGTCAACTCTTAGATGTGGTCTTAGGTCTTCACTCCATATTACAGACCTGAATGTAGTCTCTAAGCTGTGGCAGATGTGAACACTTTTCTTCTCAGCCAAACTGTGTTTAAGTGTCAATTTTTTCCCTCCCAGGTTCATCTCTGAAAAGCCTTTATTATTTGCTGCAATGCCTTTATTATTTGCTGTTTGGCAGGTTGGCCCTGGTGGGAAGGCAGAGGTCTGAACGGCAAGTGAGGACTTCAGTTCTGGGAGAATCACGGTGCCAAGGGTCAGAGTGGGTGACAAATCTCTCACCAGCTTCTGAGAGGGAGAGAGGGTCCAAGCTGTACCAGTCTGGGAATCTTCACTGAAATGTACAGACTGATGGAGGATCTAAAAATAAGGCTACCACTGATCTCACTGGATGATCTATCACAGCAGAAAAGGGTTTATTAAGCCAACTTAAATGAAAATAAACTGCACCTCCAGGGTGACTGCTGTGCAGGAGGAATACAGCTACCCAAAACACAGTGTCAAATCCTTTCCATCTTCTACTGTTTCACAGATTTGGCAAATCCAGCAGCCCATACCTGTCCTGTCCATACAAAATCACACAATGCTCAGGTATAAGTCAACAGCCAGTGGGATGCTCCTGCACATGGCACTCAACCCTGCTGCCAGAAAAGCTGTCAGAATGATAATGCCTTGTCATCACTAACACAAAAAGCTGAGAGAACAGAAAAACCATTTTGGGATTAAGTAGACTTAAGCTCTTCATTTTCCTTGAAAACAAAAGGGGTAAAAGCACGTGCAAGCATGCATGATTCCCACATTTTTCAGCAGCTCCTGAGAATATATCTTGTCCATTAAAAACCACCCAAATAGTGAAATGCAAAGGGTAAGACATCAAAGACTAGCACAGGAGCTGCTCAGGCAGTATTTAAGTTTGCCAGTCATATTTCAGCCATCAACCCTGCTGAGCTATTTTGTGCACATACTTTCCCAGAGAGGTTGCCTCCAGCTGACATAAACTGGATTGTAAGCTAAATCTTCTAATTCCCTGAGGCACCCAAGCATGCAGGATAACCAGACTTGCATCTTAAGCCCACACCTTTATACAGAAGTGTATGTGTATATATAGACAAACATATCCAAGGATAGGAGCAAGGCTTATAGTCAAGCATGGAAAGTTTTCTAAAGTACTCTTGATACAAATCTAGGTGGACATTACAGTAAAGGTAATTACAGTAAATAAAAATTGGTAGTTGAAATAATACAAAAGAAAGAATACACATGAGCACAAAGTCACCACAACTGTATCAATATATGCTTCTATAGTGCCTATACACACATGCACATACAGAATCACTATGTCCAGGCAACATGCCTTTTCACTCTAAATCTTAGACTTTGACCAGCTGTCTCCTTTCTTTCCCAGCCCCCTTCAGTTGTTTTAGAGACACATCTACCAAAAATGCTCAGAGATCCCCTAAAGCAATCCCAAAGCCCTCTCCCTGTCACACAGGGCACAGTGCCAGCCATCTAAACTGTGACTCTGCTCACACCATGGGCTGCTACCACCATTTCCTCGACTATTCCATTAACTTCTGAATTACTGAATTGAAGTGCCCCTGAGTTATAACAATTAGAGTGGAACTAAAACCCTTTACTTTGTTATTCTTTCCTTGAAATGGCTCTCAAGGTATTATAAATACCAAAAGGAACATAATCCCAGTTCATTACAAGATTCTGGGAAGAGACTATGCTAATATATTGGGAAGAACTTAGTAACAAAAGGCACCTTTTTATTTTTTGTTTCCCTCTGTGGTTTACATTCCAATCTGGAAAAAAACCCAGATTTTTCAATACTATTTTCTTATTAGTATTAGTACAATTAATTTCCATTTTAAATCATACCAATCACAATGCATCTCCTCAGTATAAATTAGAGCACCATGGAGATTTCCACAGGAATGGCAGCGTTCCTCAGTGTAATTAATGTATCATTCAACGCGTTATTGAGTTTCTCCTGCGTCAGCTGTCAAAATATGAATTTCCTAATGCCTGTGGATGAACCATCCAGGCGTGATAAATGAAAAGAAAAAGAAGGAAAAAAATCCCACTAAGAGCTGCTCTCCCACCTGCTGAGAAATGCCATGGCCAAAAATCTCCAGTTCTGAGAATCAGCCACCTTAGACCAGAACTGAAAGCTCCTCCTCCATGGGTCTCACCTTGTTCTTGGCAAGAACGTTGGCTCCTGCTTTAACAAGCACTTTGGCAGACTGACTGAATCCATGCCAACAAGCTTCATGAAGAGCAGTGTTCCCATCCTGAAGAGCACACACACACAAGGGGAATGTTAGGGGCTGTATAACGAACCTACTCTCTTAAAAATAATTTCATTTCCTACTAGCTTATTTTCTATTTTATTTTTAGAAGAGGGTAAAAATACTGTTATTTTCTGGAACTTGAAATTAGTTATATTTACTCCTAAATTGAACTTACAGACTGGGATTCTCAAGTTTCTGGGATAATCATGGGAACTGTGCAGTCTTTTGCATAGGGAATGGTATGGTTGTACATTCCTTTAATTCATCCTATCCCATTAAGAGAACAGACCCTTAAGCCAAAAACTATCAGCCTAATATAAAAGCATAACTAAATCAGTAATTTGTATTAAAGAGACGGTACAACTTTTTTTTAAAATGTAATTATTCCAATTACTCTCGAAGCATCAGACACTTACTAAGGAATATAAACTGTAACTTTCTCTCTGAGACTTTAACATTACTGACTGCCAAAGCTGCCATCCCACAGGGCTTTTGTTTTGTCTGTTACCTTGTCTTGTCTGTCCAAAGCACAGCCCTCTTGAATCAGAGTTGCTATTATATCGGTGTTCCCTACAACAGCAGCCCGGTGCAATGCTGTCTGGTCACCCTGCAAAAAGAAGCAAATTTGTAATTGGTACAATTCCCACCTCATTTTGACTTAATGCAAATGCAGACAACACACACAGGGGCTGCATCGTCGGCACACATACTGTTTAAATCCAAGCTGCCTTTGAACACAGTCCCCCTAAACAACTATCATAAAAGTTTCAAGATTAATGAAGTTATTGAAAGTTTCAGAGCTACAAACCATTTACAGAAGTTTGCAAGTCATCTAAAGACATGGCAGCATTAGAAGACAGTGAGTTGGACACATTTGGCTCTACATGTCTAATAGTCATCAGTGTCTGTAGGAAACTAAAGGGAATTACAGGCTGTCGTAATTCATCATTATGATCCTCCAGGACTTACACTAACTGGATAAGGCTCTCCTGCTCTGGCTCTGATTGCTCCATCAGCCCTGCTTAGGATAAGGAGCATGAGATGAGATCGGTCTCTTCAGCACCTCTGAAGAATTTACCAATTAGAGCTAAGAGTGGAGGCAACTTTACGACAAGCACCACAACTGCAGGACCATCCACTTGTTTTACTCTATCAATAGAGGGATCTTGAGGTCCAAACAACTTTCATTTCTCATTGACCCACCACGTAGCAGCAACAAGCAAGTCTCCTATATCAGTTTATTTCCTCTAAGGCCAGCTTTCCAAAAGAAATTATGCTGATGTGGTCATCTTGTCTGACTGCCCATCTACCTCCTCTCTAACAACTGATGAACTCATTTGCTGAGCTGGAGAGCCCAAGGTTAGTGTTCTGCAATCCTTCCAGAAACTGAAGACTAATGAAACTTAAACCACTCTCCCTGCCCATCAGGGATTACCTATATGTTTTTATGTACATGTTGGTGAGAACCTGATAAAAGAGGGGCAAGAGAAGGATTTATGAAGCAGTATGTAGGGATGTAAGACAGGGATCAATGGGAAAATGAGCTGCAGCAGTTCCACTGCCACAACAACAGGTCTTGGCTTTCCTTTGAAGTTGCTTTGAACCAGCAACGCCAAAGCACAGCCTGAGTCCAGGAACAGAGACAGGCTTCAAAGTTGCACACACACTTTTTTGGAATGCATAAACAGATTTGGAATCCAATCCATTTCTCCTTCTCTAGATAATGGCCACCACAAACACACACCAGGCAGAGATATGCCACGTGTCCTAAAAAAACTTGCAGGAAACCACGTCCTAAATAGACACAAAACTTCTCTGCTAAAATTCTTTATCAGATAGTAGCATATTATATTAAATATTAAAATTAGAGAAATTCCTTTATTTTTTATTCTAGAGTGTCCAAGTCTTTAGATAACTGGCTTATTTGAACAATTTATTCTCAAAGGCAATTAGCAGCTGACTTAGAAATTTCTCTTGGTGGGGTTCTTTTGTGCTAATGACACCAAAGTAGTTATTAATCTATTAAAAAATGAGCATTGCCAACCACAACCTTTCAGTAATCCCTACCAGTAAATAATTAAATTGGCTTAGAATGATGTTGATTTTTAAAAATTGTGTTGAAGGTGCTTTTTAAAAACCTCCTCCTATTTTTTGTTGTTGTTTCTAGAGGTTACATATCTTTACTTTTGTTCTTGTGACTGGAAATATATTTTAAAAGATTTCAACAAGACAGTAAAGCTTCCAGGAAGTGGGAACAAAAAGTATTGGAAAATTGACAGCATGGCAAGCAAGTGTTCTGAACTTATGTATTTGTTCCAAATTCAAAGACAACCAAAATGTTATGGAAAATGTCCAAATTATACCATCTCACAAGTACAAATGTCAAATAGTTACCGGTTACTATGACTACATGGAAATCTGCTCACCAACAAACTGAGGAAGAATTTGCTATCTGATTTTTGATAATGGCACAGCTACTGTTACTGCAGTAGTGAGTCATGTGCAAAAATCATTTTATCTGACTATCATGAAGTGGAAAGTAATCTGCCAACCTACCCCTGCCAAGCGGTATTGATGCACCAGCAAACCTACAGAAGATATTATAAAACAGACTAAAACAAAATGGCAACTGCCATTGCTGTGGATGGAATCTGAACTATGAATGGTTGGTTCCTACTGCTTTACAGTCAGGAAAATTACAGTGGAGAAGACAAATTTGGGGCAGGAATGGATTGTACAGGATTTGGTTTGTAATTAAAGATCTTCTTACTGGGACAGTTTAAATCAAGGCTGTTCCTGTCCCCATCACAGCTGCAGTGAGGTAAAAGCCTATCCAGCTTTTGGGGCTTTGTTGATATGACAGCTACTTCTAACAGCATTTCATTTAGATTTTATACAAACACATTTGTCTGTTTGGAATGTGGGCAACATACCTCACTGCTGCAAGACCAGGTCCCCCTTGGTAATCCCAACCCGTGTGCTGGGGGCCATACAATGGGGATGCAGAGCAGCACTGGGACAGCTTCAGCCATGCCTAAGCTTTGTCCCAAAATACATTCTGGTCCCTGAAATGGAAGTAGGTGAAGGGACACAAGTCCTGAAAATGGCAGGCTCAGGTGCCTCCTGCCCAAGGTATGGGCTTTGGTTATGACATCTTCCCTACACAAGCATCCAAGAGTAAGGTCCAACCCACACCCTGACTGGACAAAATAAGCACCTCATCCATGTAACAGGGAGTGTCAAAGGATATCTCAAACCTTGTTTCACCAACTGAGGCACTTCCCAGCAAAGAGAGGGCACGTATCACTGTCCTGGTGAGGGCCTGTCCCTATCACCACCAGACCCCTCAGCCAGCAGGACAGGGCAGCACATGGTCTGCTGTTCCTTTGCACCTCAGCACAAACATTAACCTTAAATTGCTTGAAGTGCTGTGGAAGCTGAACCACCAGGTTGTGATGGCTTCTGTGTGACAGCCACTGAGCAACCCAGCCATGGAAAGCACAGCCACTCTATAAATAACAGTGCCTGCACCACTGCACTCTAACCTCCCTTCCCTCCCCATCAGCAGCAGAGCAAATCCCTGCCTTGCCTTTCATGGAGTCCGAGAAAACAGATGTGTTGTGTTTTCTTCACAGCATGAATTTTCAGGCAGTAATCACTGACCTGTGTACCTTTTATTAATTGCTGAAATAAATGTCTCTGAAAGCACTCAACAGAATTCTGCCTTATAGCAAAGCATTAGGGGTCTGTTCCAGAGGCTCAGAGAGCAATTACACCGGTAAATGCATAGTAACTGTCCAGACTATTATGTTGGGCACAATTTATGATCCTGTTTCCAAGAGATTTATGCCTTAGGAACAGACTGCAGATCAGTAGCAATGAAGAGAGACAACTCCAGTGCCGTGACACAGAAGCATGACCTTGACAGAAACAGCAGTCTTCCCAAATGCAGATGTGGGCCCAAAGCCAAAAAGACTTAAATGAGGCTCAACAGAAGTGAGGCACTAAGGTCTACACTGGTGAATCTTCAACCCTCTTCCTCAGGCTCTGCCTAGTCCTGAAGGCAGCCCAAACTCAGGAGATTCCATTCCAACATGTCCATGCCCTGGACATGTCAGCTTGCAAGGTGGGTACAGGGCACTGCATCACAGTGGCACGGCACACTCTGGCCCTGCACAGCTCTAATGCAGGCAGCTCCACTCCTCTCTCTGGCCCTGTGAGTGCCCTTTTCACACACCTGATGGAGGAATATCCATGCATGTTGCAGGTACAGCCACCACTCTTCAAAATTAAGCCAGAGAAGTAAGTGGCCAGTGGCTCTTCCACAGTAGCCCAGAGGCAGCAGTACTCATTTACTTTGTTTTGCCATGGCAGCACTGCAATGTTGAAAGTTCTCCACTTTTAGGAAAAAATCTTGGTATTCACTAGGATAGTAAGAGGCTGACAGTGGGAGACTGGGATAGAAATCTGCATACCCTGATGCAGAGGATGCAGGACTGCACATCTGAGAGCTTTACCTGTAACAGGGCTCTTGCACAGCAGCAAGTACATTTCCACAGGGGGGAACCATGCTCTTTACAGAGGGCTTTAACACCTGCTTTCAGGAGAGGCTTACAGGCTGGGAGTCCTGAAGAAAGGCAGACACCTAAATCTTGATTTTTCCCCATGGACTTTGGCATTACTCTTTCTTTAGCACTTCTCTGTTGGCATGGCTGTTGGCATTGCTCAGTGTCCTGGTGTTTACAACTGTCTCCATGAGCTTCCTCATGTGTTGAATATCTTAATACCACTGAGACCAGGCACTGGGAAATTGGGCAGGTTATCTATTTACATCTGAAGTTCACCCCAAGGGAAAGGAAACAACACAACTGAATTCCAATACAGTCTCAGGTAGACTTTTGACAGCTCTCCTGGGTTACTGGAGTCTCTATTATGGACCCTACAGACCCAAATTAATGAGATTTGGTTTACATTACTTTGTAATACATGTTAATTTTTCCTTTCTCTGATTTAAAAAACCCCAGCCTATAACCACATTTTTTCCTCCACGTTCCTATTCTCTAGAGCATCCAACAGTTGCACAATCTCCTTTAAAGCCCTTCTCCCACAGGACACTTTGCCTCCTCACCTCTATGTTTGCAGAAATCAACAGAGTATCTTGCTGCAGGAGAATTGCATCAAAATCATAGAATCATAGAATGGTTTGGGGTTGGAAGGGACCTTAAAGATCATCTGGTTCCAACTTCTTTCCTATAAGGAGGAACACCTTCCACTAGACCAGGCTGCCCCATCCAGCCTGGCCTTGCACACTTCCCATAATAGAGCATCCACAACTTTTGCCAACCAAAAAATAAACAACCAAAACAACCAGAAAAAACCTCATCACTTCAATCCCTGATACAAAGTGCTGAACAGCACTTGTAAAATCATATAATATGAAATCAAGCCACTAAATTCACAGTACAAGTATCAAAATATTCTAAAGTTAAAATATAACCAAGCGTTAAGTACTTGCAGGAGCATACAAGCATATGTGGATATATTGAAGCAGCTGTACACAAAGGGAACTGAATCTGCTCTCATGTTTCTCAGTGTCTCTGTGCTGCTCTCTTCCTCTTTTGCTAGAGAGGCAGTAATGATATGCAGTTAAGAACAACTTCACTCTCCACAATAAATGATGATGCATGACCAGCAGAAGTGATCAAGGCATGAAAAATAATCATGAACAAAACAATTACAGCTTAAATGAAATGGGACCACGGGAATAAGCCACTTTGCCTATTTTCATTGAACTAGAAACGATTATGAACCCTGGGCTATTGTTCCATTTGAAACAATTTTCTGCTTCTTAAACTGGAGCTTCCAGAAAGGAAGTTTCGGGGCCTTTGGCCTTTGTTTCAAATCAGCTTGCTTTCCCAGTTAGGTTTTCAAGGGTGCAGACAGGGCAGGGGGCTGGACGCAGAGCACAGAGAGCCAAGCGGGCCATGCAGCCATGCAGCGCAGGGAGCTCGGCATGCCGGAGCGCCGCACCGGGGCTTCGCAGCATGCACCGGGACAGGCCTCAGGCAGGGCAGGGCGGATGCACAAGAGCTCTAACCTCCTTCTCTCTTTCTGATCTTCTAGGTTCCTTCCTAGCCTTTCTCTTCTGGTTTCTCTTATTTTTTTCATCCTTGATTTCCTTCACCGGGACAATTTTCTCCTGGACTATTTCTGAGGTGTGTGCTGTATGGACACTCATTGACCACTCAGAGATGGCACTGGGATCCCAGTAAGAGTTGTCAGTATTGGCAGGGAGAAGGAAGGAGCCAGCTCCCGGAGTGGCATATTCTACAGAGCTGGACTCCACCGGCTGAAATTCATAATAATCCCACTCCAGGCCACTGGAGGTCATTCTTCAACTAATTCTTAAGGCTCTTACCGTGCTTAGGGAATGTATCTGTAGAACATGAAAGGGAGCGTTTTAATCTCTCCACAACAATCAGCAGCTTTTGACTTTCTGTTTTATCATCTGGCAAATTAAATCTTAGTCTCGAATTTGAGCAAAACTCCAAAATAAAGTGTTTAGGTTTCTCTTGTTATTTTGGAAAATAAAAAGCAGATCATCTTTTTGGATTTTTGTGTGCAATCACAACAATGACATAGACCAAAATCAACAAATTAATTTGCTTTTCAATTAAATATAATACTCCCCACTCTCACAGCTGTTTTCATATCTGAACCTAAATCTGTATTCCTGAAAAACAGCAATGAAACATACAGATGTTAATCAACACTAGAGACTAAGATGCCTTCACTGCCACATAAGCACACAGTAAAAGTGACTGAAGGCATAATCAATAGATTGCAGCTAAAAGAGACCACAAAAATATTCTGTGGGGCATAAACTTTAAAAATTAATTATACAAGGAGAAGCCATAAGCAGGGAACCTTCTTTGAAGACCTATGTAAAAGGAAAGCAGAAATATTTTAGTTAATACCTATTGCAAGCAAAAATCTTCATTTGGAGCTCTAGAATTCCTCCTCTTACAAGACAAATCCAAACATACCCTTTGAAATTCAGGAACTCCTGAGGCTCTCCTCAATCCCAAACAAATTACTATTACTACTAAATACAGAGCTACTCATCAAATTACATTTTAAAGAAACAGTATCTATGAATCCAGTATGCATCTACTCTGCTCATATTAATCACTACATTTAGAAGCAGTATCCAGTTGTGAACAAAGCCCCTGAGAAGCTCATAAGACAATGCGTCTATAATGAGCTGAGTATTTCTACAAGTAGAAGACTCTTCACTGAACTGAAATGATGCTAAACACTAATTCACTGTTTTTCTATCATGGCTATCACATTTACATATAAACAGTGTTGACTTTATTCCTAGATGATTAAAACAAATGAACCAAACTCATAAAAAAAAAAGTTTCCACAGAAACTCAATTCGACCAAATCAGTGGAAGCTCTTGCTTTCTTAAAGCAGCAGTTTTCTTTTCTCAGGAAAACTGGCTGTATTTGTAAAGTAACTGCAATTTTGTCTCAAATACCTAATGAGCCATTTCTGCTGGGAGAAGTCAAAAACTATACCCAGGATACATCTGAATAAACTGATTCTCCCATTGCACTTGTAAATCTGCTCCATTTCACAGATGGGCATAGGGAAAGAATAAAGAGCACAGGAAACTAATTTTCTTCCTGGAAAAACAAGTTTCCCTGAAGAAAGCTGGCCACATCAGTACCCCAGCCCCAAGCTTGTCAGGCAGACTGCTCATGTCTCACTGGGAATCAGCTGCTCATGCAGAGAAAGAAACCAGTTTTCCAGTTGCTAGGACTTTTAACTCTCTAGATGCAAACAAATGCCCAAGGGCATTTTTAAAAGGCACCTAGACATTTCCAGTGTCCTTCTACTAGTCAAACAGCAGACTCTACTGACACCTTTGGACCTCTACGGTACTTGAAGAGGCTCCACCTTATACGTTACAGGGGGAACAAAAGCAACCCTGCCTCAAATGTCTTCCAGCGTGTCATCAAAAGTTAATAATTAATTGGAAGAAATCATAGTTATTCAACT
Source organism: Aegithalos caudatus (assembly GCA_013389925.1). Classification (NCBI taxonomy): domain Eukaryota; kingdom Metazoa; phylum Chordata; class Aves; order Passeriformes; family Aegithalidae; genus Aegithalos; species Aegithalos caudatus. Next base: position 175,862 of record WEIU01004675.1, read on the forward strand.
GCCATTGCACATTTCAGCATATGCCATTTTTCACCAGTGAGGGAACTAAAACCACACTACCTGTCACTCCAAAGCACCTTAAAGCCCAGTCCTAGATTAGAACTACTCTTACAGAAACACAAGAAATTCCAGCAACTTATGTATTTTACCAAATGAACACAAACTACCCTTTGCTAAATTCAAAGCTGGTTTTTGTGCTGATGCCTCACCACACAACAACTTCAGAGATGTGGCCACCCCCACACGAAGCATGGTGCCATCAGGATGATCTCCCCATGGCACAACACTGTGCTATGGGCAGCTGCTCTGGATGCTGAGGGTTGTGTCTACTCAAAAAGCATCTCCCAGTTCAGGCAAACATCACAATGGGTTGTTGTCCCCTACCTGATGTCCTCCAGCGGGCTCCCACAACGAACTCCTAGCGCATTTCTACCAGAAGCAGCAGATGATGGCTCTCACACCCGCCTGGCACATGCAGAGCTCTTATAAAGCTCTGCAGCTTGAACAAGAGGACTAAGCTATTCACTGAAAACCACCACATTTTACATTGTTTCCCATGCACTTTTGCATCTTCAAATTAGAGGTTACATCTCTGAATTGGAAAATAGAGAGACAGATTTTTTCCATTTAATCCTACTTCAAAGGAATGAATGTCTACTGTTATTTGCAAATCACCTTTTCCCCTCCACCCCAAGTTAGAAGGTTGTATCTACTTACATCATCTTGAATATCCAGATCACAACCTGCCTTCAACAAAACCTGGACAACGTGGAGATGACCCTTGTAGGCAGCAAGATGCAGGGGGGTCCGGCCATGCTATGAATGAGAAGAAAATAATACCTTAAGATGAATTTTTATGCATGATAGTTGAATAGAGTTTTATCTCTTTTTCGTCATTCTTCTTTTTGTACCTCACTGTCTGAAACCTGCAATAGTAGCAACTGACATGTATTAGTGTGACAAAGGCTTTACCTTGGTTTTGTGAAAGCTGAAAACTTCTCTTCCACCTTCTGCAACATTTCAGTTTATCCCGATGACACTCTACAAAAGGGATATTATATTCACGTAAGGGTACTTCCTTACAAATTCACATCTGTCTCTGTGTCCATGCCTAAGCAAAATTCATGACTCATTTGTTTCTGTCTCTCTGGAGCATGGAACTATCAACTGCTGTCGTCCCCTTCCTTCTGTACAGTCAAGTTGCAAGAACTGGGTAATTCATGTACTGTAATGGGCACTGTCTTTGCAACAGAGATAAGAATTATTGAGCTGCTGCACATGACAGATGCTCCCCTGGAAAGGAATAGAAGGCCTGTAGTCACTCCAAGTGACTTCACGTGTATGACAACCAACTTCACTTTGCTAAAGATCTGCCAGGTTTTTTTAGACAATGCTTATTTTTACCTCTCTCTCTCTAAAATCTCAAAGTGAGTGAAACACCTTAAGATTTGTGAAAAAGCAACATTAAAACTGTTCACTGCAGATTATTTAATGGCAGTAAAGAAGACAGGATTCCAGCAATTGCTAAATTCACTAAGTATCTTCACAAAGAATGCTCTTTTCTCCACTAGGCATTTTGTGAGGGTCACATTAAAAGTTATGTGACTCTTGACCTGTATCTATTATGTATCTATTCCTTCACTACTGGTGCTGTTGTCTATTTTCCCACCCAATGATTGATCTTGCAAAGGAAGATAAACAGCCCTAATACATCAACCACAGAACGGGCAAACAAGAGCTGCCTGACTAGTGGCTTGAAGTACACAGAAGGCAACCATTGGCTCTCAGAGGTTTTAAGCAACTTCTTAAGTAAAAAAACTACTTCAACTACATAATAAACCAAGCTCAAGACAAGATTGTTTTCATACAGCAAACCCCATACGCACATATCTGGTACAGCCTTGTTAACTCAGCCCCTTCAGAGCAAAAAGGAAAAACACTGTTGGGAATCAACAGAATGGCTGAGGGCAAAATGTTTGTGCCATTACTGATTAGTTGTGCTGTGCTTCAGAAATACTAAGTGTTGAATAATTGTCCTACATTATTGACTTAAAGGGGCAGATCTGAGGCCAAAATGCTCACTCACACTACGACAGGTCTCTCAGAACCCGCACATTTTCCCCTGCTAGCAGCAGCAATTCAGTCCCATGAGAGAAACTTCCATTCTTGCCCTACTAAAGGCATGAGAAGGGCTAATTTTTGTTGTCACTATTGCCCCTGGGCATCATCCAGCCTCCTGCCTCAGTACCTCTGGCTCAATATGGCCAAAGGTCCTTCATATCCTGTCCCTATATCGAAGGGCACTGAGCTGCACTGGCCACACTCCCTTCTCCATCAGCCTGGAGGAGAGCCAGGGGTATGTTGCTGTTCCAGCTAACTCAGTAGAAGGAGGCATAAAATTCCCCAGACAACAGAGGGATAAAAAGAAATAAAGAAAGAAAGAATTTTTTTTTTAAATTACCAAATTGATAAATCATTCCCAACAATGAACAGTATATTTGTATTATGAATATGTGCTTCAGCCCATTCAGATTTACAGGTTTTGACTTTCTCCATTCCTTAATGCCAATAAGTAAATCACCTAATCCGGGCATCTATCTCACTTCCCGTAAGGTTATTAATACACCAAGAAAACAATTTAAACCAATCTGTGCATGGAGAAGGAAAAATCCCAAACAAACCCAACCTGAAGCCACCTCATGTGCCTTAAAAGGAAAGTGTCAAGAACATGAATATATATTCCAGCAGGGAAATTTTCTGATAAGATAACCAGCTCTAACCACTAAAAAATGTTGACATGCAATTAAAGGTACAGTGTTAAAAGTAAGCTATGAAAGCAGAATAGAGTTTATTTGAATACAAAAGACATATTTTCCTCACCAAACACACCTTCCTGGGCAATTGCCACATGAACCGTGCCTGCGGCATGGTTGAGCTGGAAGACTAAAGGATCATTTTTATTTCAGAGTGTTCATGCTTCAGATTCTCTATCCAGAAACATAGGTTGAGAGGCATCTCACCTACTGGAGAATCCTAAAGAGAAGCCTTCAGGAACCAGAGTTTCTGCACACATGCAGTCCTTGAGCTCTTCTTACTTTAAAGGGACACTATAAACAAAAACTATGACACTAACCAGGAGAGGAGACTGGGAAGGAAGATCAATTCCAGCATATTAGATTGATTAGCGGCTCAGGCTTTTGGAAGAACACTGATCATCTCAAGATTAATCACAACTCTGCAAGAACTAGCAATGCCAGATTTTCTTTTTCTTCCCAGCAACATCAAAATGAGAGCAGAGATGGGTGGTACAGCTGGACACCGTTCCAGTGCAGGCAATGCAAACACTGGACAAACATCAAATCCCCATACAAATATATACATACACATAGGTAAGCACAGGTATGAAGGTACACGCACATGCACACACCAATCCAGAACAAACTGTGAGGAAGACACAAGGCAATTTGGGTGCCCTTAATGCTGTGATGACAAACTTGGAGCAGAGCAAGCTTTGGAGATAAACACTGAACAAGTCCATGCCACAGCACCAAGTCAGGGCTGCTCTTGCCTTCATGTCTTTAAGTCAAACCACCAATCCACCAAGTTTTTCTCTCACAGCCATTCATCCTACCAAAAATATAGGGGGCAGAGAGATGAAGGCAGACAGACAAAACTCCCTCTGTGTGTCTCCTCCACAAAGACATTCTGCACTCAATGCAGCAGCAGCAAAGAGGGGGTTTATCTGAATACACACAAGGGTCCTAGGGGGAAAGAAAACATACAAACCAGAGTGTCTCCTAGATGCTCCTTTCAAGGACACAACACCAAACCCTGGGACTATTCCACATGCAGATTACTGACTTAGAAGCTTATGAGCCTTGCCAAATATGAACTGTAATGTTTTGGGGGTTATTACAAATACAAATGAGAGACTGCTACAACTTGGGATTAATGAACCAATAAAGCAGTCATTCATATGTAAAAAAAAAGGCAATTTGGACTTCTATTCAAATGTAAACAATTGCTTCATCGGGCAACAAATCATACAAATGGTCCTGTGTCACGGACTTATTGACAAAATAAATGGGACCTACTGGACTAAGGCTTCAACTACCAACTGTGACACACTGCTGTAGCTGTGGGGTGTATCGTGTTGCAGCCAAGCACTGCAAAAAGCCACATGAACTTCAGCTGTAAAATGCAAGGGTGGGTTTTTGTTTGCATTAAATCTGTGCTCTCTAACTTCCAGACATTGACAGGCAGCTGTCGATACACACCACTTAAAAGCAGAATCCTCTCAGCATCGCTGCCAATGTATATGTACTCCACAACCAAATCCATACAGGGGGCCTTAGCACATAAGCTCCATGTGTTTATGCATGTGTAGGTACTTTTCTGCAGCTACATTCAGTTCTCCATCTCACCCTACTCTTGTGATGGACAAGGACTATTATTTATTCATTCGTTCTGCACTCATAAAAAACACGCCTGCAAAATCCAAGTCCCGTCACATTGTTCACACTGATGATTTGTTAGACTGTTCTCCATGAATAACCTGCTCACTCAAGTCAGCAGAAAGTTTCTCACTGACCTCAACAGGCATTCAGCAAGTTTCTAAGTGTTCGTTAGTCCCTTTTAATTTATCTTTATTTATTGCTTAAAACAGACACAAATAGCTTTTCAAACTGAAGGAGTGAAAATATGTGAAAGCACCAACATACATTTATTTTTTTTTATTTCTGTCTTAGCTTAAGAAAGAAGAAAAAAAGAGTTCTTTAAAGAACTCAACATGCTCTGAAGTTGAGACTTAAAGTACCCTAGCATTAAAGAAGTGTTGCCATAAGGTGTATTCATAACATGACTACTTCAAAAGTTAAATCAAACAATTACTGACTCAAAACAGAAGCACTACCTTTTGCATTTCTTTAGGGCTTTTTTTTTGAATGATCAGCCATTCTCTGCAGAATTCCATTTTATAGCTATGATCAAAGCAGCTCCAGCACAAGATTCTCATGGATTCACAGGCCTCTTTCAGGCATCCACCTGCTCTGGTATGGGTCTGCCTCCACGGGCTGCAGGCAGATCTCTGCATTCCCATGGGCATCCATGGGCTGCAGGGGGACAGCTGCCTCACCATGGGCTGCAGGAGAATCTCAGCTCCACCATCTAAAGCACCTCCTACTCCTCCTCCACTGACCTTGCTGTCTGCAGAGTTGTTCATCTCACATATTGTCACTGCTGTTCTCTGGCTGAAATTACATCTTCTCTGTAACTTTTCCCCCCCCCTTCTTAAATATGTTATTTCAGAGGGGTTACCACCATTTCTGATTGGCCAAGCCTTCACCAACAGCACATCCACCTTGGAGCCACCTGGCAGTGGCTCTGCCAGACCTGGGGAAGCTTTTAGCAGCTTCTCACAGAAACACTTGTAACCCTTCCCACTACCAAAACTTGGCTGTGCAAACCCAATACCCTCTGGAAAAGTACAACAACATCCTGGGAGGACAGCAAGGCACATCAGCTCAGCAAAAGTCCCAGGGCTTTTGTGCCAAAGGTACAGCTGTCAATAATTTCACTGAAAGAGAGCTCTATTACAAAAGGACTGAAAGAAGGGACCAGCTTTCTTGCTTGGAAGAAAAGGTTTAAATTCTTAGTTTTCCAGTTTTTGAAGCTTCTTCACCAAAGTACTTGATAAGGGCACCTGCTTGTTGGATCAGCCAGTATGTATGACCAGTTGTTCAGGGTATTTTTTGCCCTTTTCATAAAGGAATCAGCTACACATCTCACGCCTGTGAAGAATGTCAGACAAAAAGGTGTAAAAATGGAAAATACCTCTTTGTCACATCAGGCAGAGCAGCAACAGAGCACCCTGACCAAACAGGTGTCCTGAGAGAGGAGCAGAGCCACAAAGCCTCTGCTGAGCACTACAACCCCATGGGGCTGATGGCATCAGTCCAGCACCACAAGTGCTCAATGCATGTCCCACACAGTGCCACCAGCCCTCTCCCACTGTGGGCTCCCTGATGTCAGACTGCCATCACCTGTGTGACCTAGCAGACAACAGATCCTCTTTACGTATTTTAAAAGGCCCCCAAATCTGGAATGAACCTGAGTGCCCCTCACTGGAGTCAGAGGAGGTGCACATTTCCATACTGACTTCACCTGCACAGATGCCTTGCTAGTAACGCTGTCAAAATGAAACAAGCGCATCCTCACCATAATGCTGAAGTCAGTACTTGGACATGTGTATTCTCCACTGGATTTTGTTTCTTTCATATTCTTCCTCTTTTTGTCTGAAATCATCTACTCAGAAGTAACAAAAATTAAATGCTATTTTGCAGCTGAATTGTTGGGTACTGAAGTAACAATTAACCACATCATATGACCTTCCACACAGGACAAAACCAGAACTGGACAAGTCAGCTATAAGGAATTTCTAGTACTTGGTTTGTTACAGAAAATATCCTTCATTTTTCTTGAGCTATGCTCAATTAAACATTTTTGAATAAAGAACTCTAGCATTATCTCTAGATGCTGGACACTTTAATCTGTGGCTCTGCGGTGTTATTCACAACAATTGGTCTGTGCTTACAGACGTGGCTCAGAAATACATTTAAAGCCTGCTGTGATGGGGGAACATTTTCTTTCCCTCCAAAGAGCTTTGTCTCCATGTGTCTTCCTCCAATAAAACCCAGAGAATTTAGCAGGAAGTTTGATTGACAAGTACCAAATTTTTTTTTTTTTTTTTTTTTTTTTTAGCAAATCCCTATAATTTATAATTAGGCAGAACAAACTGAAAACTATGAATAAAATCAGAAGACATACAGGTAAACCAGAACTAAGGCATACACATGGATAAATTTATTTTTATGCTTCATTGTGCAATAAGTTTTATCTTGGGGGAGAAGAGGGATCTGGGTTTCAATTTATCTGAAAGCTTGGTCTATTTTACTGCACTACAAAAAGTCTGCCAGCTAACCTCCGTTCTAAAATTAAGAACCTCTATCCAGAAAGTTGTCCTTATTTTGTGCTTGTTCTGCTTAGTAGAGGACTGCACAAGAACCTGTTGCTGTGATGGCTAAAACCCCCCCGCCAGATTTCTAGTTTTGATATACTTGAGTGTAACTTATACATCCTTGCTCTTGTGACAACCTTCTCAACTTTAAACAGCTCTTTCTCCTTTCAGCCTTCGTGTGTCACCAGATTAGCAAGCCAAGCTCTTCCAGGGTATGTTTATACAGCCTTTCATAGGCAAATATGCACATGCTCTCCCTGTGCAGCTGGATGGCTGGGTGAGAGCCAGATGCAAACTCCACACTGTGTACACCTGGACAGGACATCATGGAGCCTGAATGGATGGGCTCTGGTGAGGGGTCCAGGTTGCTCTCATGCCTCTTGGTTCCAGCTCTCTCTGGCTCACAGCGTGGGAGGAGTAAGAGTCTGTGCCTTCAAAACACCCTGTACACACAGCCTTGGCTGCTGCTCTGAGACAGCCCCTGCTGCACTCTGTGCACTCCTCCACAGTCTTGCAGATCTGACTTCATCTCTTCTGAGCAGGGCTTGTCACCAGGCTACCCAAGTACCTCATCTGTACTGTATGTCGGTGTGCTGGGATGCATCCAGAGTGACAACAGCGACAGCTTTTCTCATCTTCCCTCTCTGGGCTCCACAGGGATGACCCACAACTTCTAGGAAAGAATAGCTGCAATGCTGTAGTACCTGGTGAGCTACAGGGGTGGCCTCAGAGCTCACAGCTCTCCAGTATGGTTGGCAAGCAGGTCTCCACAGAAACACCAGCACTTTGCACTTGGCTGAAATTTTGCTGCCAAATGAGTTTTGTTTTGATTTTCCACACAGGGCAGAACAACAAAGCAAGGGAACCGTCTACGTCATATAGGAAAGAAAAACTTGCCAACTCTGGGAAATCTGCATTATATCAAAATAACCTGATTTTGTGTTTCAAAGTAAAATTTACTCTGTTTCTTTCTTATTGTAATCAGTAGAGGTCCATCAGCAGCCTCAAAGCTCATCATCTTAAAGAAAAACCAAAAACTAAACAAACAAAAGAAAACACAACCACAAAACCCTGAGCTGCCATTCAGGTATGTGTAAGTCAGTATTTCCTGGTCTATTACTGACTGCCTTTAATAGCTGTTCATCAGCTACAGAGCTGCTTGGACAACAGAATCAAACAGCCATCTACATGGAACTGTTCATGCTTATTACATCTGTGCTTTTTATCTACCACCAAGAGGCTACTTATCTTGGCAAACAAAACTTAAAAACACAGGTTGTCCCTGGATCACTCCAACTTTCAAAATAAATATTATCTAAAATTCAAACAACACTGTGAAAGGACTGAAAACAACTGTCACTGACAGATAAGCATTCTGTCTTTTCCTCTTTTTATCAAATGTGCTTTCTATGTGTGTAAATATTAGCTTCCATACATATGTAATGTTCAAAACCAATATGGAAACACAAATAAAAGCAGATAGGATGGAGAACAACAGTTCATCAAAACAGTATGCCCCAAACTTTATGTTACAGTTCTAAAGATATGACTTATCTAGTTTTTTTAAGGTTTTTTGCTGATCAAACCTTCTCTGCAACAGGCAATTACATCTCGTCTTTTCTAAGATAGTATTATTTATAACATGTTGAGCATTAGGAATAAGTGAATATCAGCTTGAACTCACTTGTATCTAAGCAGAAATCCTTTGACTCATACTTTTCTCAAAGGTATGGGGAACACAATTTGCAACCCCCAAGTCTGGAACTGACTGAGGGACTATACAGAACAAATCAATGAAGATGTTTGGTATAAGTGAGGCTGCTGCACCAAGAAACTACAGCAGCAAGAAACAAAACACTTTCTGCATCCCTGTACCCTGCCACAAGAGGTGGCTTTTTCCCATCCTCTCACCCAGGGAGATGGGTGCCCTGACCTGCCTTCCCCTGACAGTGATGAATCGCTCCATTCATCAGGTCACACAGTGTTCAAAAGTCAATGCACGCTTTGAAAAATGTTGCTCCCCTCTGTCAACGCGCTGTGTTTGCAAGGACTAAGTGTTCATCACAGCTGCACCCACTGCAAAGGGTATAAACACACGACATGCACTATATTGCAAATCTGCATGAGCTATGAAGTCCAGACTTTAAGGAAATCTGAACACTAACTTCAGTCACATTCAGATTGGTAAAGCTAGGAGGGCATTTTCACAGACAATGGTCTAGAAGAGTTACATCAGTTCCCAGGGCTTTTGCAAAGCGTTTTTCTCTCGTTACCTTGGTAACTGCTACCTTGGCACCCCTGTTGATAAGCTGCACCACATTCTCCACTTGGCCTTTGTAGGCGGCTACAAGCAGGCGTTCTGAAAGCACGGCGACCACATCCTGCTGGCTCATGAATTAGGAGAGAAAGGTTTTCAGGTCTCTTCAATCCGAAAACAAAGGCTTGGGATCAGTTCAAGCAGCATGCAGGCGGGCGAGGAAGGATTCCAGCTCCCTGGACAGTGATGTTATTGCTATGCCATCCATTGGACCTATGGATCAGAAAACAACACTGCTGTCAGCCAGCTTCCAGAAACAGAGCACTACAGCAGCTCCTCCCTGAGTGTTTTCATCTTTGCATTGGTTTGGGAGGTGATCACAAAAACTCCTCAGAACCTGTTGAAGACACTGCACTTCTGTGGAAGGATGTAGACAGTAGTACATTTTCAATGTGCCCTCATTCCCTCCCCTTGGCTGGGACAAAAATCCTTAAACTTTCTGAGAGCTTAATGTTGTTTTACCCTGACTTCTATTTGTGTGGTCCCCTTTCATGCTCTCTCCCCCCCACATGGTTTCCTGGTCTTTAATTAGCCAAGGACGGGTTAACTACTGTTGGCCAAAGGAACAAGAATAGGTTATAGTTACTGGCTGCTAATATAAATATACAAACCTCTGCCCTGGAAGGATTGAGTGCAGTCAGCAATTAAAGGCAGCTGACTGTTCCCTCACGAGCATAAAATGCTTCACAGCCTCCCATGAACCATCCCAAGGACACTGCTGGGAGAGATCACAACCTGCTATTGGGAAACATTCATCTTTGCAGTCACTGAGAAATTATGTTCTCCCCACCAAGCTGAGATCATGCCCCACTGAATCAGAAACAATGCAGATTTAGCACTCATCATGCAAACTGAGTATGCAAACTGCCCAGACTCCACTGACCCATCACACAAGCCATCAGAGCTGAAAAGAGTTTTCTGATATAATTACAGAAAATGTATCCACTGATCACTTTGAGCCGTGGGATCCAGAACCTGCCCAATTTTGGAAGATTTCAGCTTTATTTGTGCTTTTCGCACTTTAGTATTTAATTGTCTCAGTACAGGAAAAACACCTTCAAGATATCCAGTGTATTTACCAATTATCTGTCCTCCTCTCTTGAAATATCACTGCACTGCTCCTTAACAGCCACCAGTATTAAACACTCTGCACAGTTGAAGACTAATAGGTGCAGGGTCCTGATGATCTTGGAGATCAATACTGGGATACAATGTCTTTCACCCTTATGTTATCCTTTAAATCCATCTCAGAACAGCAATAACTAAAACTGTAGGTTAATTTATAGTAGTAGACAGTAGCAGAATTTAATTTGCACTCCTAAGGTAATTTATATTAGCAAATCTTAGAACAATTTATGAGCTTTAACTCTTATAACATCCTTTGAGGTGAACAATGTGCAGAAGAATATTACATGCATTTTAGAAAAAGGCCCTTGAAAGCACAGAAAAGTTACTGCTTTCTCTGAGGTCAATAGAAAGTTATGCCAAAGCCAGTAAAAACTCCAGGTAACTGACTCTTGATTTCTAAGTATAAGCATTAGGCAATATATAATTTCCAGGTAAAAGTTTCCAGTTAGCTTTTCCTCACCTTTCTCTTCTTTCTAAATGCAAACATGTTTGGAGCAACATGGAAATAGATGCACATCTATTCAGAGAAACCAGACAAAGAGTTTCTGGGCCTTAAAGTCAGTAAAACACGGGACAACAGAGGAGTGGTGCTGTACCCTGTGCTACTGGACTGGTTTCAACCACACCCTCAGTGTGATGGACACCGTTTGTACCCTGGTAACATGGAAAATAGGGAAGATGGAAGAAAAACTCCTCATGCCCTTCACTAGCACATCATACCCTGCTCCTCTGACAGAGTGCTGTACACATTATAGTACAAACCATTTAAAAAGTGCCAAGAAACACAGATGGCCTACACTTAGTAATTTGATCTGTGACAAACAACAAAAGTTTCAACCTTACCTCCTCAAGTATTTGATTTCCAGCAACTCCTACTTCCAAAGCAAATGGAATACCCACCCTCCCACTCACCCATGATCCAAGCCCCCAGCTCCCAATGCATCCTTGACTCTCCCATCACATCCCAAAGTGGTGGTTCCATAAATTGGTGCATACCCCACAGCTCCCCTCTGTGACCAGTACACAGTGCAGGGCACACCTTACAACAGGGAGCTTTCCAGGCAGAGGATGGTGTGTTTCTGTGCCAGCCCCTGCCTGTGCAGTGGTAGTTTCCAGGTGAACTGTGCCATTGCTTGTTTGTCCCCAGCCTTACCCCTATGCTGGCTGCCAATACTTTGGCTGGAGGCATGTACAATATACTGACATCTTAAAACATTTCTGGTCAGAACCTGTTCGGTTTTCTTACTTCTTAAATTACAAACAAAAACACAAAACCAAAACAAAACAATATAGTGGTATCATTGTTATTGACAGATTTGCATATTCACTACAAAAATCTGTCTCAATAGAGACATTTTCCTGACACACTGACATTTCTGAGCAAGTTTGCAGAAACCATAGATGCTCATCACATCTTAGCCACAGCACTAGAAAGACACTAATATCTCAAGAATGTAGGGCCGGAAAAGTCTGGATAACCTATGCAAGGTAAAGGCTGGAAATCATACCCCCTAGTTTAATTGCTCTCCCTCTCTCACGCTGCCTTCCCATTACTGCAGCTCACTGTGATGATGAGCCTCCTCCTGCCATGTCCTGCCTGCCACACTGGAGTGATGGACTCTGATCGTGTCACTGTTGTCATGGAGTTTACCTCCTTGTCCTTTCCACCACCTGGATCACCCATAAAAGCATAGCAAGAAGCTGATTCAGCTATTGGTCTTTTAGGGATCTCTCCCACTTTGCCCAGGTCTCCAGCAGGTGTCGGTCCTGTTCCCAGAGGGCAGTCACAGCACGAGCCTGGCTCCTGCTCAAACAACAGGTCACATTCCCTATCACATCTGCTTTACATCTCCTCAACTGGGATTATTTGCAATCCAGAAAAATGTGTCCAATTAGAATAGGAAGCCCAGACAACTGAAAGACAAACTTTCCTTTTCTCCTGAGCTGGTAGAAAAAGGTGATGGGTGAACAGTGGAAGTGGGAACAGCCTTCTCATTCCCCTCCCCAGGGAGGCATCCCCAGCACAGTGGCTACACTGGCAGTGGCATCACTCCCCCCACCTTTAACTCTCTACGTGCCTCAGACACACAGAGCATCTTTCCTTGACCATGTCTGCACCCCCAGCAGCAGGAAGAAGGTACCAGATGCCCAAGGACTGCAATTAAAAGCTTGACTGCTCCTTTCACACCCAGATGGTGCAAAATGAACCCGACAACACGATTACAGGCACTGCATCGCATCCCTGCTGCCAGCACCTGCTGCCCAGAATTAAATCCCTCATTATCACCCCCAAGACCCAGAAGCTCAAGGGAGGCACAGAGCAAGAGAATATTCAAACCTTATACCTTCAAAACAAAACAAAAAACGATTGGTTTGCTTTAAAACATATTTTTAAATGAAAAACAGCCATCTCTGTGCTTCTTTGTTTAAGATCAGATTACTTACCTGGGGCAGGCTAGGAAAGCAACACCTACTTCCCAAGCCTCTCCAAGGAAACCGGCCAGATGTGATGCCCACAGGTTCAGTTGCTTTGTTGTGGGTCAGTCCCTTCCGAGGATAATGTGCTCACCCCATCAGTGGAGTGTGGAAAAGGACAGGCTGACTGTGGATTAGTGTTCCCAGTCAGCAGCTGCGAGGCACCGTCCCTGGGCGCTGAGGTCCAGCTGCATCCCCACGGATTATGCTCGCAGCTCACTGAGCCACCCTGCCATACAGATGCTTAGGAGATGTCTGAGGTGGCACAGCAGCGTGTGGGTGGTCAGCTGGCTGCTCGGTGGCAGGGCTGTAAAGCTCCCAGCTCTGTCCTCTCTCCCATGCAACTGGCAGAGCTGGCAAAAAACACTCCCTGCACCTTTCCCCTCCCCAGCTCCCTCCCCTCCAAACTGCTGCCAGGCTGCTTCAGTGGCCGTAGCGCCTACACGTCAGTAACAAAAAAAGCACAGGAATAATGATTTTCAAAAGCCAAAGGACAGTCCAGGAAACATCAAACATCATAGATACTGAAAAGCTAGGCAACAGACTCTCCGAAATTCATGCAAAGGGTTAAAACCAGCAGCTTCCTTGCTGAGGGAAGAGAAAAAAGCCAAAACTATGAAAGATTTAGGAGCTATGAGCTAATCAATTTTAAGAAGCTCCCTGTGCTAAATGGAAAAGATGAAATGCCAGAGCACAGGTCATTCTCAATGCAATCACTAAGTTAAATTAGTATTTGAATAAAAGAATGCTTACATAGCTAACAAAAAGTTTCTATGTGTCCTGAGGTACAAGGTGAAAGGGGAAAAAAAGAAGAAGGGACCACAGTTTTCTGCAAGGGATCCTGAATTTTATTTTTTAGTTTATCACCACAAATTATGCTGAATAGAATAGCAGAATCATAGAATAACAGAATTTCCTGAGTTGGAAGGGATCCACCAAGATCACCGAGTCCAACTCCTGGCCCAACACAAGATGGCCCCAAAAATCCCACCATGTGCCTGAGAGCATTGTCCAAATGTTTCCTGAATTCTGGCAGGCTTGGGGCTGTGACAACTTCCCTGGGGAGCCTGTAGTCCAAGAAAAAAATCTCAGCACCAGGTAGCTTTATTTTATTCACCATAAACAATGGAATAAAATTAGTCTAAAACATTTTGGAATACCCCAATATTAAGATACGGAGCCAGACCATTTACTTATGGGAGAGAAAGAAAAGCTACTAATTTATAATAGTAGTCTTTCTAAGAAAATTTCCTACATCTAAATACTGCTCATCTCTTCTTTGCTTGACTCTCACAGCAAAACAGGTTTTTTATTAGTACATAACAGTATAAAACCTATAAAATGCTCTTTTTCTCATGCAGCCTCTTTGCAAAGCAGTTTGTCATACATAAAATATGACGTAAACACGAAGATTGTATTCACTTTAGAATAACAGCATTATTCAGCAGAGTGGATTATTGCATTAGAAAGAGTGGGTTTCCTGGAACTCATTTATCATTTACTGCAGGATGCTGATATATCTGCCATTTCTCTCAGCTGACTTTAAAAGGATTTGTCCAAGACATGCAGCACTACTTCCTTTTCAGTGATTTTTCTTTAGTTCCACCATGGATCCAGTATAAACTACTCAGGAAAAATATCTATATATTTTGCTAAAGGGAAGACATTGCCTCTCACCCTTTCCTGCCCTAAAAGACAGTTAAAAATCAGTCGAAGGTGTAATTGTGAAAGCCAGCAGCAGCTTTATCTGGGAAACAGTAAAGCCCCCCACCAGGTCAAGAACAATGTGCTTTTGATTCACACTTTTCTTCTTTCCTTTACAGCATCATCAATACTATTTTTGGAGTTAGGTTTTATACCAACCAACATTTTGAACTGGACATCTACATAAACTTTTAGTAGATTATGTTGGTCTCAGGGCAGCGGGGGGAGGTGTTACTGTTTTCATTATGTATTTTATTGTGGCAAGTACAATCATTCGGTTTTCTTTTGGATAGCTGCATACTCATCACCCTAAGTATCACCACTGTCTGGGACATCTGAAAACATTTTCTGAGGGTTTATTTTTTTCTTTTTTTTTTTTTTCTTTTTCCACTTGTTGCTATTAATTACTTCAACAATGACTATTTAGCAGCTTCCCAGGGGGCATCTGCATGACAGTTGCTCATCAGGCTTCCCACCACAGAAGAGCAGACTGACTGATGTCACTGCTCCGCTGCAGGTGGCCGGACCAACAGCTAGCAATGAACATGGAGAGACAGTGGCCGCAGCTTCCCCAGCTGCTTTGTCCAGTCCATCTCCACTGCCTGGCCTGCCCTCAGTGTAAATCCTCAGCTGCCTGGCAGCTCTCAGGCAATGCCTTGGTACCATCAAAACCAACATCCAGAGTTGCACCTGCCAGGCAGAATGCTCTTGGAGAGAGGCACGGACACGTGGAGACCAGTGATGAAGATCAGAGACGGTTTCAAGTCATTGCCTAGACATAACCAATCTTGTATGCAAACAATTGTTTTTATTCCCCTCTTACTTCCCTCTTCCCCTCTGCCATGTAGCCCTGACCATTTTTACGCAACACAGAAGTTTTATACTTACCACTTTCCATATAACATGATTTGTGGGGTTAATTTGGCTTATCTTGTTGAAGTCTCACAGCTTTGTTACTCCCCACTCTTTCAACACCTGCGTACACACACACACGTCAAAACCACTCAGTACAAGCAAGCTCAACTCCCAGCAAGCCCTGTCAGTTGAGCACTATTAACATGACAAAACAATATCTATTGTTTGATAGGGGACAGTGCCAGTGTGCAAACACACATGCATGACATATCTGCTCCCATTTGCATAAAACCAGTTAGAAGATCTTTCCAGCTGACTGCTGTTTAACAGAAGTGCCGGAGCCTAACCTTGGGAACCAAGCAGATACACGGCTGTGCTCATGAGAGAATGGGAGTTTATGTTACCCTCACACACAGTGGGGCTTCTGGATGGGAGAACTGTCCTTCACCATCCCCTTCTGTGCAGGAACCAATTAAAATGACTGCAGGACCTCACTGTGAGCAGAAAGTACCATAACCCTTTCCACAACCAACTCCCTCTCCTTCTCTACTGTTCTTCCCTTTCTTACCCAAAAGCATGTCCTCTGCTGCGAGGGTTCAGATTATCTTCAGCATGAACGGTATCTGTCATTCAGTTTGGGGACCTTTCTGCTGCCATGTCATAGTGCTGTTGCAGAGATCTCCTCCTGCCCATGTACAACCTGAACCCTCTTCCCTGCTAGCACAAGCAGCTCCACACCCTCCCAGACAGCATATAACAGTAACTCAAGTTAATACTGCAAAAGACACTCCAGAAAATTTCAGGAAAAACTAATTCCTACACTTAAAGACTTTTTTTCAAGGCCAGAAAACGCCACTACAATAATCTAATGCCAACCAGCACTGAGGAACAAACTCTTGTTTGAGCTAGATCCTATCTTTATACACACTATTAAAGATGTGCAGCCAGGCAGTGATCAGGAAATGCTCTGGCTGACAGGGCAGAGAAGAAAAGAACACATTTACCAGCTTCAAAATATTTTTCAGCTGGCAAAAGAACACTGGAGATGTTCTTCTTCTTCAAGAAAAACATGACTTTGGAGCTGCCAGCAGCAATGACGCAGCCCCTCCTGTACCCTCACAGCTGATGTTTTGGGAGAGCACTGGGAGATGCAGTGAGGTAGGTGGACCAGTGCCATCCAGTTCAGCACTGAATCATGGAGACAACATGAGTACATGAGATGTTTGGATATTGGCACAATATTCCTTAATATTGCTAGGCTTCTGGCATGAGAGCAAGAGTCTGGCAGGCAGTGTGTCAATTAAAAGCTTAACAAGGCTCAAGCTGAAAGTCAGTGGATGAAATCTTAGGGATGGGGTGGCCAGGGTGGGAGAAAGATGTATTCAGGCAAGCATGGGTGGAAGTGCTGAGTATGTCCACTGTAATCCCCAGAGAAATGTGTGCCCCTGTTATGGTGCACACCATTGCCATCAAGAGATCACGATTTTTCCATTTGCCTCCCACCACAGGGTACTGCAACAGCAAGAGGAAGCACAAATATCCAGGGATTTGGCACACCCTGGAAAATGGGCAAGTGAGGGAAACTGATCACAGTAGGGAAGCAGACATGGAGGTCACATTTTTTTTGCGTGGAATCACCCCACCAGTGAGCACAGCTAGGACAGTAATTTGCATTTCCTAAACCCCTGCACTGATCCTCCAGTGCTGCTGTTGAGAAACTGGCTGTACCTTCCAAGAAAAAAACATTATTGATGAGCTAAATTAGCTGCATCTGATTCACACAGGGAACCTCTTTAGGAAAGATCCCCAGCCTGCTGAATCTGCCAGGGGGCTCTCTCTGACCGCAGCAGACTTTGGAAGAAACCTGACAGAACTGGGGCACAACTTTAAATTATCTCTGAGGAGATCCTAGTAAGGAGAAAAGTGTAGGTTTAGGGACTTTATCCTATCCCATCAATGCGTTTGCGCCAAAGACTGCAAAGACTCTCTGATGCAGTGCACAAAGCCTCAATGCTGCACACTTCTGTGGTGCTCAGTGTTTTGGATTAAACAGCAGCAGCAGAAGGGGGACAAAGCTTTTCCTCTTAAGACCATGGGCTCAATTCTGCTTTGGCAGACAGGTCAGGTTAGCTACCAAAACTGCTGTTTCCTGGCTGTGCAGGATCCTACACAACACCCACAGAAGGTCTCTACTGCAATTCTAGCACAAAGATGTTCATAAATGACAAAAATATTCCAACACACATGAAAGGACATCTTTGTCAGCTGTCTCAGCAAATAGACTGGACTACCATGAGAAGGCACAGAAACTAGGGCAATGAACAGAGATTTCCATACTGTCAGTGTTGTACTCCAGACAATTACAATGCTCTCTTCCCTATAAAATAAGCTGGTTTATCAAAATGATACCTAATATTTATCTACTGTATTGATAAACATAATGAAGCATGGAAGACCACTCTAGAGGATCCCTGTCCCCTTCCCTTCTTCCATTTCCTTTACTGCTTCCTTGTCTAGAAAAAACACTGGAGGTTTTTTGCCACTCCCCTCTAAATAACTTATTCCATCTCTCTGCTCCTTCATCCCCTGATGTAGTTCTTTTGAGGCTTGGTACTCAAAACTATGCAGAATATTTGCAGAGGGCTGTGGGCCTGATTTTCTGAGACTGTAAAGGTTTCAGCCTGTCAGACTGCTGACTTTCTTGGCTTGGGAAAAATCCATCTCCCAAGGACGATTTCTGTAAACAGCCATTTTGTTTTCATAATACTTCTGGGCTCTCATGGCCACTTCTCTTCCAGGTGTTGTTTCTGTTATTTAACCAATGAAGAGAAGTGCTGTTTTTACTAACCAATTACATGGTTCTTCAGCACAGCATGTTATAAAAGGACTGCACAATATGAAAAATAAAAAAAGCCTTCTGATCTTTGTAACTACTGGAGTCAAGTTCGTCATTTTCGTGTCCAACAGTGACAGAGGGCTCTTGATGTGAGCAGCCCTAAAGTGCAGCCTGGTTGCAAAAAGAGATACTAAGCAGAATATGTGTGCTGAAAGTGGAAATGCCTGCTGGACTGTGAGCCTGGGAGCCAGCAGTATCCTTGAGAAGTGCAGTCAGCATCTTTCAAGGGCAGCGGGGTGAAATCAGAGGCATCCTGAGATACCATCAAGAAGTACAAAACCAAGGAACTTATCATCTGAAAAGGTGAAAGAAGTGGGAAAAGTAGAAATAGGGGAAAACATCCTGAGAAAATAAGGTTCAACAACTGCCAATGGCTGTTCTAACTGCAAGAACAGGAAACAGAGGTCTGAGATGTGAGAAGTCTTCATCATCTACTTGTTCTCCCAGCTGAGAAGTATAAATTAACAGCACCTCTTGGCTAATGAGGTGAATGTGCTATACACCCTCTAATATCTCTGGGCCATAGACTTACTTTTTACCCCAACTGGAGCTTTATCCTCTAGTTATTTCCTGCACTGCTTGTGTTTTTCCTACACAGGCTGAGCACCCTGCACAAACTTTCCACAAGATCTTCTAGACAAAACTCTTCAACCCTCATTAGGGATGTCTGGCTGACTCCCAGCTTTGTGACAAAGCTCATCATTGATGTGAGACTCTGCCTGTAACTTTACTAGTCTTCCCCTGGGACCATTTCTGTATTACAGAAGCCTTGAGCCCCCCATGGTTGAAATCTTGTTATTCCTGTAGGCCAGGTAACCCTTCAGGTCATGACAACCCCACAGTTAATTCCCTCTGATCTCCTCTACAGATCAATTTCTGCATCCCAGAACCCTGGAGCAGGGCTTTGCCTTTCCTTGTAACTGCATCAGACAGATCAAATTCACTTCCCACCACACTCAAAATTCTCAGACCTATTTCTGCATCTTAAACAGTAATTCTCTGCCTTGTAGGAATCAGAGATCCTTTCTTACTGCGTAGTGCTTGGCACTCAACTCAGCAGAGTTTAATCCTCTTGATTTTGGACCTAGTAGAGCTAAATCCCAGTGGATTTCCTCTCCTTTTGAAGTTCCTGCACTTCCTCCCTATTCACCCTCCCACACTGCTTAGAGGTCCTTCCTGTCCCACCACCCCATTTGTGAATTGAGGGTTAAATGCTGTTTCTATCTTTCATAAGCTGGGGGGAACCAAGAAGAACACAGTTGAGTGTGATGAACCCAACAGTCCTGTTTTAACACTCATGTCTCTGTAGTTACACATGCAGGAGGGGCAGAAGCAGTAATAACTTCCAGAACCAAACATTTCAGGCAGCAACAGAGAATGTATCTACCTGGAAACCCTTTTATATTGTATTAAAGGATTGTTACACCTTGTTTTACAACATGCTGCAGACCCCTCAGGAATAAAGTAATTACTTTCACTAGCAGCATCCCACAATACAGAATACCTAAATAAGCAAAATCTTTGAGAAAAACAAGTCTGAAGAATAAAAATAACTTTAAAAATAAAACTAAAAAAAATAAGGTGTTTTGCACACATTCTACGGCCTGTATGCATCACATGCGATTACATTTTTTCTTGCTTTAATGTATTGTGCTATGAACTTGAAGATATCTTCATGCTAATGGCATGGCTGATCTTTCATGTTGGCTTGCAAGGGTGAGAGTAGACAGCTGTGCAAGGATTATCTCAATGGAAAAATCTCTGGTGAGACCAGAAGGTGCTCTGGTGATAGCATAATAAGGGATGCTTTACAAGGGAAAAGACTCTCTTTGGACACTGACAGTTAATAGTTCTTAAATAGCTCACTCACCTCTTCAGTTAGAGGTGTCCATCATGGAAGCTGAGGACAGTGGCACCAAAGAGCTGAAGCAAGAACTCTAACTTACCATGGGAAAACACTCGGAGTGGAAAAGAAATGCAAAAATGAACCGGTGCAGAAAGTATCAGCAAATCTCAGTAATGACTTATATTCTGCATGGACTACAGAATCACATCACACTCTTGGGTCTAATTTTCTAAGCCCTAGTCAGTGATCCCACAAGACCAGCTAGTCCTCCAGCCTTGAGAGTGCCTTGTTTTCCAGAAACAAGGAAACACTTTAGTGCATGGAAAGGCCCTCCTTGTGCAGAGTATGGGGCTTCCTAGGGGGACAGTCTGTGATTTTGTCTTGAAGAATTCAAGCTAGCCAAGCTAGCCTCCTGCTTAGGGAAATCCCATTTCAATGGCATGTCTGACACTCCTCAAGCCACTGGTCCTCAAAAACACAGCTCAGCAGAGGTGTACAAGGACAGCAGAGGAGGCAACCAAAGAACACAGCAGTGTGACATAAATACCATAACCCAGTGCCACAGGTCTTCACAATCCCTAGCTACCCAGGAACTGGAATGCATTTCTAAAATGCAAATCCATGTCACTATTTTTATACATTTCAGACAAAAAATCTGAAAGGTTGCATTTGTTTTTTACTTACTCTTATGGATCTATGGTTCCGTTTTTTCTGATGAACATTTTATAGCTGCGTCTTGCAAGGCAATCTCTGGAGAAGGACTATGGGGATGCCAGCTTCAGTCTTTCCCAGGGCTGACAGCAGCAGCAAGTCTCTGTACACTGCTCCTGAGTGAGGAGAAACACATCATAAATGGAGCATCACAGCAGATTGAGAATCACAGAAATTTAATACAAGTGTTTTCTGCAGCACTCAGCTGCCTACGTACACCTGGGTAAACCCAGGCATTTTTCTCCTGAGGTTTAAACAGCCACTTCCCATTATAAACAAGTTCCAACCACAGCTCTCCAGTTTGGTTCCCACTAACTGACCTCTGAAAATAAAATTGTGCAGCTCTCACTGCTTTGTAGGACAAGGAAAATACAATGTTCATTTCTTCCCAGAAATCACATGACAAATCAATAAAATCAGGAAAGGGACAAGTTCACAACAGTGTTCAGGAATGATGGAAGTCACTTGGCCTGCATGAACTTTTGTGAGCTGAAAACTGCTAAGGAAAAATAATCTCTCTTGATCTCTGAAGCAGAAATCATTGCTGAAATGCCAGTTCAGTGACTTAAATTAGAAAATGCTGTTGGAAGACCTTACCATCCCTCTTTCCTACTAATTAAAATCACCACACAATTTAGTTGCTTTTGGTATCCTTTTTCCTAATACATTCAGATCAGCAGATGTGTTTAAGTAAAAAATCCACCTGATAATACATAAAGGCGTTAGAAAACTAAGCACTAATTATGTCTGTGACTTGACCTTTTGGTACTGTTTTACTGACTGTGTTGTCAATGACAATGTCACTGTCTTGTGAATACACCTTGCTGCTTCATTTTAATTGGAAATACCAATTGAAATATAAAGAACCAAGTAAGTAAGCTGTATTTAAACTACAGGTAGACTATCAACAGTCATGTTCAAAACGATGTGCAAAAAGACATAGCCTAAAGTGAGAATCAAGAAGTGGAACTTGGAGAGACATCTCCAGAGCTCATCCCATCTTACAGCTTGGATGAACTCATATGCTACCTCTGTTTAGGAATAAATGGTGTACTCTGAAAACAGGTTCCTAGAATATCTCAGAGGTGGCAAAAGTTCCACAGCTTATGTGCTATGACAATTTCACGTAGGAACTGGAAAAATAGAAGGTTCTTTTTTAAAAAAACACAAACTACAAACAAACCAAGAACATTCATGCAGAAATGTAATTGTGCCTAATTGAAGATAATTTGATTAGCTGTATCATTCCGTTCACCTCACCAGGTTGATCAGGAACACAGTGTAATTTCACTTGGGTATCTTATCTCTTATCTATACTCTTTGAAAACTGCACACTCACAGAAGTAACTCTACATCAGTACAAGTAATCTATCTGTCAAATAGTATCTACAGTATGAAATTAACATACCATGCTGCTAATTTACACATTACTTGTTAAAGTCTACTCACAATCTGAAACTCGGTTCAAAGAAAAGGGTCCAAAAGGTGAAATAGATCCCTCTTCTGTATTTGTGAGGAAAATCAAGCAGCAGCAATTGGACAGAGTGGCAGACAGTGAGGGAGGGATCCAGCAGCAATGCTGTGAACAGTCTAAGAGCCCAGGCATGCTACCCAATATCTTGTATGAGATCAGAGAACAAAAGCATGGGCAGGACTTCAAGAACATCAGGGACTCCAGACAGATGACAGCTGATGTGAGGCTGAGGAGGAAGTGTACATTGTAACTTTTGATGAGGAAGAGGTCAGGAAAGACACTGCCCAGCATGATATGAGCAAAGCTAGACTGGAAAAGTCACTGTACCACCAACAACTACTGACAGCACATGGAGCAATAAGGGGGAGAAGGGAATTGCAGACGGGATCTAGAAGAGCAAATATAACTGGTGATTGTCTGGTCTTTTTTCATGCTGGAAGAGGTTCAGATGAGCTTATGTTGCTTGCAAAACCAGAGGCATGAGACATGAGGGTGGATACTAAGGGAAGAGATGAAAATGCAATGCAATGGTCTGAGAGAGTACACGATCATCAGGGCAAGTGGAGGGGTTAGCCAAGGAGGGCAGGCAAAGAACTGCCTTTGCCAAAGAATGAAAGGCTTGTAAGAAAGGAGAAGAGAATACAAGCAATGAAGAAGCTTCTTTTGCCAGTATTCTCTTCAAAACCATTGCTGGGTTCCTATACTGAGAGAGAACTGGAGGAAGAAAAATGGGAATCTCCCAGGGACAAGCCCATGGTGTCAAAAACCTCACCGACGCTGTAGAGTAAATATGTGTAATAAATTATTACTTCTTTATAAACAGTCATATTTGCTTAGTGCGCAAGATTTAAGAAATACACAGGTATTTCCCAAAATACACTCCAGTCCATTTAGGAGGAGGTATTTCATATTTTCTTTAGGTGGGAATAGAAAGTTATATACTCCTCTCTTTTGCATCAGTCATGCAAGTCTTTCTTAATAAAGACTATGAACACTTTTTTCTTCCTCCCTGACATTTTTGATGTATGCACAAATCACTTACAGAATCAACACTGCAACTTAATATATAAGGGAGCCAATTTAATTGCTGGAGATCAACAACAAAACTTTAATTACCAACAGTAAGATGAGAATTTGAGTTTAAGAAAGCGTGACTCTAAAACACTAATAAAGCTGTCCTCATCTTTGAACTGCTGCAATGAGTGTTAAGCATTTCACTTTAGATTAAATATGGCATCCATTCGATGTGCAGTGTTCCCTTGTACGCTGTAGGCACACAGAAAAATACACAAATCTGTACAAACCAGGTCTTAGCCAAACTCATTATTTTTCATGCATATTAAATATATTTTAGCAGCATAACTATTAGTTATTATATTGCACAATAGCAATTGTTCTTCTCTAGAACCATCCATTAAATATGTTCATATACATCAATTAAATGTTCATATACTTACATTCAATTAATAAATTGCAAAGCATCTATTTCACTACCTTTGGAATATAAATATGCTGAGCTCCACCATTCACCTGGTGTACCTGGCAAAGTATTTGAAGTGATATTGGAAAATACAATGAGTTATAAAGCAAAGATTGATAAGGCTGTAAACAATGTTGATACTGATGCTATAATTATTATTTAGGTTTTAATCTTGTAAATCCAGGGAAAACAGCTTGGCTTAACAGTTTGTCGACAGGACAGTATCTTCGAAAATCAGCTGTTCACTGAAAGATGATGTTCTTCCTCAATACTGCAACTGAATAAGGTCGGGTACATATTTTTCTCAATCAATCAATCAATCATCATTGATCAAACCCTATGTTGGTAAAACCCACCTAGAGTCCTCTTGAAACACATTTGTTTTATTTCCTAATGGTGAGAAATCTTTGGTCTGCCGTGTTAGAGAAACAGAAGAAGAGAAAAATTCCTGAAAAATGGCCAGTCTTACTGAGAAATGAGTTGCAATTAAAGCCTTCCACACATTAGCCATAAAAAACAGACACAAAATTATGGCACACACAGCAGCAATTTTTTTAAACTGAATATTGAATTGATTGTACAAGCCTTTCCTACTGAAAGGAGGCAAAAGAGAGCTGGCACTGTGCTTTATAATATATCTGAGGAACAGCACTCATAAACGGTAGTGTGCAGCCATTCACAGACGGTGCTCATATTTTGTTATTAGCCAAGTCGCTCCAAGCTCTGGATGAAAGCAGAAACAGATGTTCTGTTTTCTTTGAGACTTTTCTGCAAGTCCAGCCCAGTGGGGACACGTCTGTCTCTGGCTGCACACCCTGCAGAGCGGTATTGTGATATCTCCCTGAGAACTTGGGCCAAGAAAAGATGATTTCCCTGTGCAAAACTGAGTAGAAAAAATGGTAGACTTAGCTGGGCTAGGTTTAGCACAGTGTACTGGATGGTGAGTGTCTGAAGAGTGTTCAATAATGTGCATTATCAGGGCATGATAAACTAAATTTCTTTCAAGATGACTAGACTTCACTATTAGTGAAAAAAAAAGCTGGACTGGGTGATGTTTCAGCAGCCCTCAGTAATGGCAGTAAATTGAGAGCACAGTAAAAACCCCTCTCACACCAGGGCATGGCAGAGAGACAGAGTCTGTCCAAAGAGCCACTGTCATAGCTCATACCTGTTTTCATTCGGCAACATCGAGAGGGGGGAGATGGTAATTGGGTCTCTTTGTTCATTCAGTTCTTAATCTCTCTGTTGAGACTGACAACGGGGGAGACCATTAGTGTCAGCTCTGCTGGGACTTTCTGTTATTAAGGCTACTTAAGCTTTTCCAAGTAAATTGCATGTGTCAAACTAACAGCCCACAGTGATGGGCAAAAAAGCCATTACACAACTGCTCTCCCTTTCTATTGATCCACCCAGGTGCAAGGGGGAAGGGAAAGACAAAGCCCCGGAGACTTCAGCCAATTCTCTGCAATTCCCTGCTCCTCCCACTCATTATTTTACACTATTTACAGGCAATACATTACTCATTCCCTCCACTACTTTCTCTTAACAGGAAGTTAACGACTGAACACACAAGTCCCTCACAAAGCTTTGGAATAGTGACCATGCTGGATACACTTTGCTGGATAAATCAAAACTTTAAAAGGTTTTGATTTAGATTAGTTAAATTTCCTACTGCAGTGGATGAAGAAAGGCAAACAACTGTACCATAGTTACACAGGAGCGCCCCAGCTTCTTTCTTGGCCATTCCTCTGAACACAAAGGGACAATCATCTCTAATTTTCATACACCTCTACTTAGATGGTGCAAGTCCCATACGTAACAACAACCTGGCCATCCTTTAGAGAAAATCTTTTGCTATGTCAAGGCTTCCATCTTCTTAGAGAAAGAGCTAAAAATTGTTTCTAGACTGTCTTCTGAACTGTCATTATAGCCCTTAGCTCCCATCTGAGGCTACGGGATTCCCAGCACCTTCTAACCACCATTCATTTTCTGTCACTAAAGCAGCAAAGCCATCCCTGGTGCCACGTTGACCATATCTAACCTTAGATATGCAAAACCTTATGTAGAAATAAGTATGATTCTTGACCCTATTATATCACAGGGAATTTGCTGTTAACTTTAATGATTTTACTCCAACTCCTGATACCCAGAGAGCTACAAGGTTTGTTATTGTTCATATTTACAAATGACTTTAAATCTTTAGGCCACTTTTTTGGATCTTGGGATATTTAGTCTGTGGATCTTGATATATAAAACATCATACTGAAGAATTCTTTCTGCTAGGTGAAATGTTTGTCAGTAAAATTCGTGCAGGCTCTTTGAGGCAAACAGGGATTTACACCCTGCAACACAACTCCAAAATATGAATTGTAAAAGGAACAGTTCTTAGTTCAAGTGTGAGTTCAACTAACTAAGGCATTTCTCCATTATGTCTTACTTCCCTCTCTTTTGCTAGTTTCTTTACTGCTTTTCAGAAGAAAATCATATGAGAGAGGGGAGAAACAGTAGAGGGGAAGTTTAAGCAGATAGAACTTAGTCCATTTAAAGTTAGGGATGCCAAATTCAGCTACTGGCAAAGCCACTGTAGGGCACACATATTAAAACCAGATACTGTGGCAGGCTACAAGGCAGAGGCACCAGAGAATCTTTATACTTCTTGCAGGAAAACAAACCTTTATATTTATGAACTTCCTGGCTGTTTGCTCTCTGTCTAAAAGTTTCATGATGAGCACAAGTAGCTGCATCACTGTTTCATTAAGTACCCTGACATTTTAGCTGGATGTTTCAAAGAGATTTATGCCCCTCATCCAAAGGGGGCAAAAAGAAAGGCAAAGATGAACAAAGGGCTCTGGAGCACTATGACCGTGGGAATGAGGTGCCCTCCACATGAAAACAGAAGAGGTCTTTAGATAACAGAATGGACAGCCTATGAAATGTCACTTACTCAGCTTTCTCTAAAGATGGGGAGTTTTAGGACTACCATGTGTAGGAATTAATTCAAACAAATGAACAGGCTGCTAGATTTTTCCTCTAGAAGATTCTGATGGCCACACTGCCCCACTTCTTTCCCTCACCACCATGCTTCAGGAAAGACAAGGGACAGGGAATACATAGCTCCAGGTAGCCCAGACCCATTCTCTTCAATGACTGCAGAGCATGCTTAAGGAGATGGAAACAGAAGGCAGTCCACACTAGCCATTTAATTTAGAGATTCGAAGCATCCCTTTCCGTTCAGTAGAAGAGAGTCCCAGGCAGACAGGCTGGTTTAAGAGTCAAATGTCCAAATTTGAATAGCCTGATGTTTCAACTAACACCTGAAAAACTTGGCAAAATGACCTGTTCACTTTCTCACATTCATTTCAAATCATCATGTTTAAAATATATTAGCAAATATAGGAACTATTTTTCCTCACCTAATTTAAACTAAAACCCATACTTTTTGCGTGTGTATGTGAGGGCACTAGATTAGTCCCATTTTAGTCTTGGATATTAAAACCCAAGTATGGGATTCAGCCTTGGTGGTGGTTCCCACTGTTCTGCCACTACTGACCATTTCCAGTCTTTCCATAAGAAAGCAGGTGCATGGATACATCTGGACAGGCAAGGCAGGTCTGTCAGAAGGCACACCCACTGTGCTGGCGACTGCATACCTGCTCAGCACACTGCCTGCTTCCCATCTGGCACAAATAAAAAGGGCAAAGGGTTAAAAATCAGCTAACACAACTGGATAGCTACAACCTGGATATCTGAAAAAAACTCCTAAAAATATCCCAAATACCTTCTGCTTTATTTGTGCTCTTAAGAGTAAGCTCCAACAGAAACAGCAGGAAACAAAAACAAAAAGTCAGGAGTTGAAGGGAAAATGTTCAAATTAAAATAATATATGTAATTTAAAGTCTTTTTGTGGGTTTTGTGAGTTTTTATACACACCAATTATTTTCAAGGTCTTATTAATTATGTACACTCTGAATATATATTTCTATAATACAGTCAACAGTCATTATTTTTGTTAAGTCATTTGTGCACATGAAAGAAAACCAGGAAACCCATACCACAATTTGATGTGAAGGTCTCCAACCACAACATTTGCCAAAGGTTTCACTCTAAAACTCTTACTAAATGTTTAAGGAAGCTTAACAGAGATACTCTCTGATTCCTGTTCCCTGCTTATCTGCGCAGGGGGGAAATTTCCCTTTCACACACAGACAAGGATGAAGCTTCTGTTGACTTAGATGGTGTAACAGGAAATAACAGATAAATGTTATTGCAGAATGAAAGAGAAAGAAAGAAAAACAAGTATCTCTGCAATTTTGTCAGACTTTTTGATTTCTGATAACAATCTAAACAAGTGCAATGACTTTAGATGCCTACCAAAGCAGCTCAAACTACATGGAATAAAGAAACCTGGTACTGAGATATACTCTAGTTCTCTCCCATCTACTCAGGACTGCTGTATGGCAGGTAGTAATGAAGAAATCTGATTCTTTATTCAGCTGTAACATAAAACAATGCATATGATAAAAAATAATAAATAGAATTTCCTTGGCAAAATAGAACCATACGGAATTTCTGAAAGTGATTCCATAAACAAAAACTAGTGACTTAATAGCAAAGCAATTTAAATGTCCACATATTTTTCACAACTTAAGGTAAAAACAATTAGATTGGTGATCTCGTTTGTATTAAAACAAGAAGGAAAATATTGCCTGGAAGTATTACATAAGAGTATCCCATATCAGTGCTCTCATCTGATTTAGAGGGAGAAGTGCAGCAGCCAGCAGCTACCCAGACTGTCAGCAGCTGCAGTCCATGGCAGAGGAACTGGGTGTGACCAAAGCAAAGCAGGGCATTTTTAAACCCACCCCAGAGCAAATAATTCTCAATATCTAATCCCTACCAGCAGCTAAATGGACACGTGGCTGGGCTGATGTTTTTCCATTTCAATCCAGAAATAAAACCTCCCACAACTGCAACAGAAAAAATACATTTCACTCAGCTTCACACCTTCTGAAGACAACCCAACATGCCCTGAGATTTTATGTCCAAAAAGAAGGCTCCTTAAGAGTTTTTGAGCAGCAGATTTAACTGGCATGTAAGTGAGGCATTGGGATGAACTGATTTAATTTTAAGAACTAGTTTTACATGCAATTTTAAAAATGTGAAAGCTAGGCATCTCTGGTAATAAAGACACAATCCCTTGCAACAAAAAAATATAAACTTAACAGTAAAATTTGACAGTTCTACTTTTTAACCAAAAAGGTACTATATTTTCACAAATGTATATTCAGTATAAAGGAAAGTATTAGAAAACAGTGAATTTTTGATGTATTTTTATACAATATGACTGTTACTTCCCAATATTGTGCAGAGCTGTTTTTAGAGGGTACGATACTTCAGTTACAATGGTAAAAAATAGTGGGTTTAAAATAGTTTTATTAATTATTTCAAAACACTTTAAACACTGGTTACAATTAAAAACCCCCCACATATAACATTTTTCTTTCTGATAATTCACTGATTGTTTGGGGGTTTGGTGCATTTAGAAGGTTGGGGTTTTTTTATTTTTTAACTCTAAGAACCCACTGTATGTCAAAGTATACTTTGAAGAAATCTAGTACCAGCTCCACTTTGCTACACAATCTTAAAAATAACATCATTAGTTAATAAGGTTTTTTCACATAGGACATATCAAGTAACTTTTGACACAGTCAACAAAATAAATTCAAATTAATATGAAATAAAATTAATATTAATGGAGCACACATATACTCGAAACATCTAATATGAAACAGTTAAAAGAACAACATTCATTAAAGGGTATTTCCAAATCAATTAAAAGACCTTCAAAAGGATAAAGATCAAAAGAGGAATAGAAAGCATTTCTCAAATGAAGCTGCACATAGCACAGCAAACACCTGCACCATCGTCAGACAGCTGCAAGCTCCAAAGCCAAAGTCCAATCAAGACAGAAGAAAGCAAAGATCACAGCACTGGTGTCATGCCTGCTACTTATCACCCACTCTGGAGCAAAACCACCTTCTCAGGAGGGGAAAAAAAGAAAAACAAAACAAAATAAGTAAAAATAATATATATACATATATATATGTACATATGCTGCTGGATCTATCACTGCATGATAGATCTCTCATTAGACACCACAAAAGATACTCTAATTGCTACCTGCCAAAGTTTATGAGTGAATTAGAGACTTCCTTGCCTGCCCCCAGAGCTGAGAGTTCATCAGGGACACCTCAGTGGAGAATGGGCTCCCCTAATGCTGTGAGTCCCCAGAGCAGCACCTCCTGTTCCTGAATGGTCTCTTCTTAGCACCTGGGGTGTCTCATGTCTTCCTAGCTTCCACTTGATTTCCAAAGAGGCCCACAGTGCATTATTCCCCACTCTGCAACCCAGCAGAGGGAAGCAGGAGAAGAAACCCTCTGTGCAGAATCATTCAGGATTATATTTAGCCCAGTTTGATCTTATGGTCCGTAATTTGGGCAACAAATTACTGGCTCCACTAAGGGTATAGAAGAAGAGCACATGCCCCAGTGTGCCTGATCCTGCTCTAAGTAAACAAACTAATCCCCTTCTGAACTACTTGAGTCAAAAGCAATTATTTTAGAAGACAGACAAGACATCAGTCAGTCTGTATTATCAATATTCAGACACTTTCATAAGGCTCTTGGATAAACTCTCAGCTATTTCTTTTGTGGCCTCATTGATAACCACCTAATGCACAGAGTTGCCTCTGAGGGTGTGCAGGGCTGTGCACAGCTTTGGACATCTCCAGCAGTCCCTGGCTGAATCAGGTGGTCAGCACAAAGCAACAGGACACAGTGCAGAGACAGAGAGAAGGAAAATTTCAGGGAAACAAAAATAAAGAGCATTAGAGGTTCCTGATAACTCTACAGGACCATAAAAGCTGCAGAGACAAGAGACTTAAGCTGCTCTGCCTGTCAAAACCTCCTGTAGGGCTACGCTTCTAAGTAGGCAGACAAGAGACGTGGTTATAGCTGCTATTCATCAAGCCTCAGCATCACCAACGCAGAGAACAGGAGAGTAAAGACAAAGTTCAGATGTCAACTTAAATTCTGTTTTCAAACTTCAGTCCTTCCATGTAACATAATATCATAAGAAAAGGGAGCAAACAGTTCATCTGCCAAAAGCTTGTCTAATTACCGCGATTTTGTTTGGTTCACATTTCTTGAATTCCTTTCTCTTTGCCAGACAATTGACTAAGAAATACTCCTTTCCTCAAAAAAGCACCGAAGCAGAATAAATAGAACAACTAATATAAACTGGCAGCTGTAAATTAATCTATATAGCAGCCAGTCTGGAGGGCTTTGTTCATCCCTACAGCTTTGTCGGCTACAAACCAGAGGAAACAAAAACAACCCCAAACACTCATGCACATCCGCACACTGTTCATTAAACAGCAGCACTAATACTTAATCTCACCAGATGCTGGGATGCAACGAGCAGCCCAGTCTCAGCGTGCTCAAGTGGTGTTGTGCCAAACAAGAGCTGTTACAGTGCTGGCACAATTGTCTGAAAAACAAGCAGCTGTACATGCCTGCATGCACAAGCCAGCAAGAGAGTGAGTGCTTCCATTGCTGCCTCAGTTTCTTCAAAAGCTCTCACACTTTAAAACTGGTATCATTTGAGCCTGTTCCAAACAGGTTACAGAGTAAATTTATGTTCTGTTTTTCCAAATTGAGCCCTATGCTCCCAATTTATATTCATGCATTCTTAATGAAGAATTTTGAGTGATTATACCTGTTTTTGTTGTATTTCTTTTCCCATTCTTGTCAATTTAAAAGAAGCTGAACCTAAGAAAAAGGATGGAGTTTGCACAGTGAAAGACCCTGATTTATCACCTCTGGTAAAGAGAAGAAACACACAGCTATTCTGTAACAGTTAGTATAGCACTAGGTTATTAAGCATTCTACTCCTCAAATGTATCTAAAGCACGTTATTACATCTTAATCACTCTGCAACTACAGAAAGATGTTTACTGAAACCTCTGACCAGCAGTTTTATAACTATTTCTTTAGCACCGATCTGAGAATGAAAACATAAACAGAGGGCTGGCTCTAAATGTTTAGTACATTCAGGTGATGATATCTGCCTCAGAGATACATTATCCAACATAAAAATCTATAGTTTTATTCAACATATATAGAACAGTATGTTCATTCGCAGCATTCAAATCTAAGCTCCTGGGCTCTTCAGAGGAAAAGGCAGTCAGTAAAAGCAATTTGGGCTTTTAAAACTCTCTCTTGATTTACGGTATCGTATGGAGAAAAAAAATCTCTGTATATAACTGTTCATATTACATACTGCAGTATTCAAATATAATGGGGAAAAGCAATCAAAATAAGTCTTCCCTTTCCCTGCCATTTCAATGTATTTCATTCAAGAAAGTAACCTCCAGCTGATTACTTGCAGCAGCAGCATCAGTAAGAGTGTGTCACAGCTCATTTGCCAGAGTTGCAAGAACGAAGCTCATTCTGTGCTCGAGACATACCTCCATAAACCAAATGAACAGGTG
Organism: Aegithalos caudatus; assembly: GCA_013389925.1. NCBI lineage: Eukaryota > Metazoa > Chordata > Aves > Passeriformes > Aegithalidae > Aegithalos > Aegithalos caudatus. The sequence goes on from WEIU01004675.1 coordinate 208,314, forward strand.
CTCATTTAGAAGCTTGGGGTTTATGAGTTCACCTCTTCATGAGGTCTTAGTTTTGGGTTCTTGATCTGTAGCACCACTATGAAAGAAAGATGACAGTTTCAGGTACCCACATAACAATGCATTAAAAATTTTTAATATGAGTTATTAACCAGGTCAATTCATACAGCAGTAGAATAAGCTTCTCAGGGAGGCGCTGGGATAATAAAAACTTTACTATGCTGAAACATTGAAAACAGAAGTAAAACCAACTGAAAGGCATGTTCTGGCCACTCCCATCATATGGTTTGGAGTGGATCCAGTACATTTTGAAGGCAGAACCCCCACAGCAGTGGACAGACAAGCATTTTCCATTGAGAAAGCACTCACAAAGCACTTGTCCAAGTACATTTGCCTCATTCATGTTCATTTCACCTGAACTCATCTTGAACCACAGTTGCTGGGGGCTTTCTTTTTGATCCTTACTTCTGTCAGATACTTGAATGACAAAAGTGCAAGACCACCACAGTTGAGCATGGAGACCAACAAGGCGAGCAAAGCAAAACTTTCCTTACCAATTATATATATATATATTTGACACATTTATATATACATCAAATATATTTATATATGTATGGTTTTATTCACTTTACTTTCTACACTCTGCATTACGGTTTATAGATACCTAAGGTGATTTTTCCCTCCACCTTCTGTTCTGTAACACCACCTACCACACTAAACCTGGTAACCCTACTCTGGGCACCTTTGGCATGTATCCCTATAGCTAGGCTCCAGCCAGCTCCAAACCCTGCAGCCCCAAGCTCTGGGGGTAAGGCAAGCCCTGGCCACACCAGTCTCACCACCAACACTGCACATAACCATCCTGCCATTTCAGAAGAAAGCTTCTGCTCCCCATCAAATCCCCTCCAGTAACAGCTGGACCTGAGATGTCTCCTCCAGGCAACTCCCACCTCTCTTTGCATCAGAAGTCCCTCCACACTGTCTTGGCACAGGATAAGCTTGAGTTCAAGAGAGCTTGTGTTTGGTTTGGCTTTGCGCCACAGGTCTTGTGCTCGTGCTCCCACCCAGGCTGAAGGGAATTGCAGCAAGCCCCAAATACCAGCCCTGGCATGACCTGCAGCTGCTCAGCTGGGAGGCAGCAGGGAGAGGACAGCAGAGGAGCACTTGTGGAACTCTAACCCCAGGTGAACTGATACACATATTCACCCTGTCTGTGTCTGGCAGGACTACATCGCTAAAAAGTGGAGAAACCTTGGAGATAAGGGCTAAAAGGGTTACAGTGAAATATCAACATACCCATTTCTATCACTGTAAATTGTGCAATTCCTTACGGGAAGGATTATGTCCCCAGAGCACCATGCTGTGACCAAAACACACCCCTCCTCAGAGTGCCTCCCTGGATAATACCCAGCAAATAAATCCTCTCCCCTCCAAGGGTGCTGTCAAATGCTAATGCAAACTGTAGCTTACAGGAGCAAAACTATTTCCAGCCTTCAAAGGCAAACCCCCCCACTCCAGGCCACCATATCCCTTCACTGAAACACAAACACAAAACAAAAATTACTTATGAACAGCATAAGCATGTGTTTAGTTCTCCTACTTGTGTGTGCACGTACACGTGTGTGTGCATATATATGTGTGTGTGTGTGTATATATATATATATATATATATATTGCACTGCCATCTGTCAGAGGCTTCTACCAGCAGCTGCAGGAGGCCAATGCCCCCCTGCCTAATGCCCTCCCTATGTGGGAAAATAGCTCATTTTACTAGCTGAATGCATGCTATATATTTTCTTTATTTATATGTATCATTAGACATTCTTTTCCCTGTGTCATGAATGAATTGGAGAAGAGTCACTGATTTCTAATGAGGAAGAGCAGAAAGGCAGAGGGACAATAAAGGGACCCTGTATTAATCAAATGTCCACCCCAGACAGGAATTCCAAGGCCTTAATCTCTGTCTGGGAGAAGTGTTGCTTAAAGCTTTCACTCAAAGAAAAAAGGAGAGATTTCATATGGCAGGTGCTGCACTTGCTGCAGCAGTGTAAAACTCCATTATTCCACATTTCTGGTGAACATTAGAAGAGAAAGAAGGAAAAGAAGAAAGGAAACAATACAAGCAGCAGCCTCAATGCAGAGGGAAGTGGGAAGGAATGGGATTCCTTGCTAAATTTTCACATTATTATGCATTAACACATCTAAACAGACTAAAACAACATGACAGGCAGCCAACACACTTGTTCCTCATCTGTAAGCAACTCAGATGAGGCCACATTTTGTTCTGGCACATGTTCCCCACATGACAGAGCCAGAGCATCAGAAAACATGAATCTGCACAGCTCCATGGCACAGGTTTGCCTTGAGCTGGGAGCCTGCTTTCATCTCTTCCCTAGAGGATGTTCTTGCCTCTTGGCTGAAGCAGCAGAGGCCTCTTCTGTGTCCATCCAAATGCACTGCCAGTGCAAAACATTTCCCTGCTCAGAAATCTGGAAGAGCCTTTGTAAACCTCCCTCATCTACTTTCTGACTTGTTTCAAACCCAAGGAGAAAATGTCTTGCCTTTCTTGTCTGAGCTTCTTAATGTCCCTCTGTAACAAAATTACTTAAGTGTTTTGGCATAAAAATTGAGTGGAATAGTCATAAAAATGCCAAAAGAAAACATATCCTCTGTCCCTGCAATATTAAATTACATATTTAGGTGAGAAGAAAAGCTCTTGTTTATTATTTGTATTAGAAATTCATGTCTTGCCTCTCCTGGGATGCCACATGAATGACTGGAAAGATGATGTCAGAGTAAGCATCACAGCAAAAGTGCCAAAGGAAAGGAAAAATCCTTTCTGTTAGTTTTTTTGGTTTGGATTATGTCCAGGAAGATGCATCACTTCAGTACAATTGCCAAAGTGTTTCTTGCATCATACCAGTCTGCAGCCTAGAGCTGAACATTGCCCATCCTGACCATGCTGGCTCTCCATGGAGACCTCCAACACATTCAGAGAAGACAGTGGAGTTTGAAATACTGTATAATGAAAAGTAAAGCAATCAAGGGAAACAGCAAACCCTTTCAGACTTGCTGCGAGCAACACTGAAATAAAATTATATCATTTTCTTCTTTCATTCACAGAAACTACAAGCCAATAAAGCAGTGGGTAGGATTCCTAGACCTGGTGAGGTGTCTGCAGAGCTTAATGTGCTCAATCATCAGCTTCATAAAACACAAAAGTAACAATGACACATCTCATGGACTAATCTCTAAAACTTTAAAAAATTTACAGCTCTTCAGCTCAAAGCACCATGACTTCAGTATGTTCACCCAGCTGTACCAAACATATCCTGCACCTTTTACTTCTCTCCTATTGTTTCATCAGTCTTTCATCCTTCTTTCATCACTCTTCCCAAGAAGCAGCTGTTTTCATTTAAAATATTAACAATGCTTCTTAACCATTTTAGATAAACCTTTTATCAGTCATGTTCATACCCTCAAAATAATGTTGCAGTCATTCAATTCTCACACAATATATAATTAGTTACATTAACTCTCTAGGCCAGGTACCCTTTCCAAAGTCACACCACAGTTTAGAATAAAAGAACACTGCAGCCACAGCAGTCATAGGGTAACATAAGGAAAAAATACCAGAAAGTTCTGACAAAGATATAAGCATTAATTATTTAAATATCCAGCAACAATTACATTGTAGCAAAAGGACTGTTTTACCTTCAGAAACTAGCACAAACATTCATTTATGGAATTTCGGAAATCAAGCTTAGCTCGTTGTTACTCAACCCCATTTTATCCAGAAAAAGGATGATGTTGATATTGAAGGACCATATGGAGTCAAGGGAGAGAGAGTTTTCCTTCCTTCTCTTCCCTAGCTATACATCCCTGTCCACTGTGTGAGGCAAGGAGGAGGAGCTTTTTGGTCCAGCTAAGCCAATATAGCTGCTCATTTTCCTGCCTTGTCTTGTTATACCAAAGAAAGCCCATGAGAGAATATAAGGGGTGGTCAGGACATTCTGGAAAATATTATCAATTAAAATGCTCAGCCAATGTCCCTACACCTGTTCAGGTTTATATTTATAAACTTGCTGAGAAGAGAGAAAATTGACAAATTCTACCAAGGAAGGTCAAGATTGCCATTGAAAAGGTGAAAAGAAGAAAAACTAAAAGAATTACAAACTTCCACCCTGCCCTTATCACCCAGAAATAAACGGTTAAGCAGTCACAATGAGAATACAAGAATGGAAGTAAGATAACAAAACTCTAACAGCACAAGAATCATCAAAATTATGTCTGTAATATTCCTCTTTGACAGGGTAACTTCTCATTAGGCAAAGAGAAAAGCAGAGTATGCATCTTGAATTCAGTAAGGCTTTTGACACTGATATATGAACTAAGAAAATACAACCTATGGGGGCAAGCTAGGTGCCCAAGTGGTTTAGAAAATCAATAGCTCAGTAGTTATCTCTGAAAGTTTCTTTATCAAACAGTCCTAAAATTTCTGATAGGCTCTGATTTCTGATATGTATATGCTGGGTCCAGTTTTGTTCAACAGTCCCATTTGGGATCAAAGAAACAGAGATGACACTTGTGAAATCTCTCTCTCTAACATCAGAATGGGTCAAGTTTCAAGTTCTTTAGAGAGACAGGTCATTTCTCAAAGTCATTTGAAATTGCAGAAATGGTCTGGAATAAAGTGGATGTGATCAATAAAGTGCAAAGTTACACATTTACATAGGAATAATCAACTCTAAAAATGCAAAAAGAGGAATGAACTGACCAAGCAGAAATACTGGAGGAAATCACCTGTTAGACACAGTGAACCAAAATCTAAATGGAAATAAAGAATACAGTGCTGAAGGGTAAAGCATACCTCTCAGGATGGACAAGTTGGTAGTGGCTAGACAGCTGTTGGTTCTGTAGGCAAAGGAAGAAAAATTCAGAGGCTATTCTGTGTGAATAAGATATGCCAGTGTGACTTAGATTGTGATTTAAAAACAACTTTATTAAACTGACCCAAAAAATACATTGATGCTGTTGTAAAGCAGCCCATGTTTAATTAATTTAGCATAGCTTGATAAAGAAATCTGACTTATCGGTTACTCCTGTTCCTCCAGATCTCTTCACTTCAAAAATGGGACTAAGTGAAGTGTGAACACTGATAATGTGTATTTTTCACTTTATTCACTTTGAATGTGACCACTGGACCATATTAAATTACAGTAAAACTCACCAGTGATTTTTCTGAGAGAAGCAACTTCCATATCATCCCATTATTGCTAATCAAATTGCTTTAAAAATGTACATGAAAATCTGAGCACTTGCAGCTGTTCATTGGAAACTGAGTGAAATGAAACAGCCCCAGTGCTGAACCTCTCCAGTGTTAACTCCAAACCAGCACATCTCACCACTTTCTACAGAGCTAAACAGCTTTTTCATTCCAGAAATAAATTTTAATCATATTTACGTGGGAAAACTGAATTTAGTGTGCCTTTTATTTCACAACTAGAAGCATTCAGCATACAGGATCAAATGTACCACTATTAAAATCTCAAAAATATGAAAACCTCCTTTAGCAAGCTGCCAATTGCCATCCTTCTTACAGTGGAATAAGGTGGTCTTGCACTTTGACTAACAAAGCAAAATGTGCATTTCCCATTTAACATAATTCCCTACTGACAACAGCACATCACTTGTACAGTACAGTGAGAGACACCAGGGGATTTTCAACAAGCTGTCAAAAAGACTTTCTCTACTTTAGGAAACATTCAGTCTCTAAATATAATGGTGTCCACAATTACATGAATTGGAAATAATCCTGAAGACCCTGTTCTCCATAGATAACAGCAGTTATATGTTCTGCAGTCTTTCTTAATAAGCAGTACATCCATGTCCCACCATATTTTTATTGAGCATATTTATGATACCAGAAGCAGCAGTGTCCTGGCTATGTTACAACCATGATGGAAAGCATTATGGAGAGCCAGGTAAATGTGTACCCCAAAGCAGTTCCAGAGTGGCCAGGCCTGAAGCAATCCAGACTGTTTGATAAGACTCAAATCAAGAGAGCAATGAGATGAGAAAGATGAAAAGGTCAGACAGACAAATAAAGCAGCAACTAGGCACAGAGGTAGCATGGCCCAGTGATGTGACCAGGATATCCATCTGTATTCCAGTTCCAGGTCTGACAGAGGCTTTATCTGTACTGTTGAGAGAGTCATTTCATTTTCCTACACTTGTGGTTTACAAGCTTTAGAGACACTGGTTCCAGATTTACTGAGACATACAGTGGTAGTGCAAGAAGAAATGCACTACCATTTACACTCAGCTAAGTTTCTAAGAAGGAACATAAAAGATGACAGTAGAGAGTAGGGGGAAATGATGTAAGGGAGGAGAAGGAAAAAACAAAAAGGAATGTGAAAATAAACAAACAAAAAACCTCCTGAAACAAGGAGTTTACAACCGAAGTTTGAAACTGACTCTTTAACTCACAATTAAAAGTTTGAAAAACCATTAGTTTCTGAAATACAGGTTTCCATTAAGCCATGTTATGGAAGGCAGCAAGATGGAATGTTATGGAAAGCGAGGGAAACCAGCACAAGGCAAGCCAGCCTCTTAGTCTATACAAATAAATATTAAATATTTATAAATAAGAGGTGTGTTTACTTAAGGAATATTCTCCAGAATCCTTATACTGACTGATCACAATGAATCAGGGCACAGGGTCTAGGAAAACACTTTTTTTTTTTTTTTTTTTTTAATTTTTTGCTTTCTGAAGACTTGTGTAGGGTAAATTTGTCCACATGGCAAAAATTTCTGCTGTCCAAAAGGTACCTCTGATTTCCCCTAGCTTCAGCCACTTGTTTTCAGGAAGAAAGGAACACTGTGAGAGTCTCCTGAAAATTGGCTTTGTTAGCTTAGTCTTCTACTTTGAATGGAGCAGAGGTTCACAGGCAATGTAATTTCAGAAATTACTAATGCTACTCAAACAATCATATGCCTCTATTTTTACACTGCCCTCCATTCTTCTGCCAGATGCTTCTCTTCTTTCATTTCATCTCCTTAATGAAGCTCAGCTATGTAGGCCCCAGTGCTTTGATTTTAGAAAATTATGTAAGAGACTTTATTAAAAAACATTCTCATTATTATTAAGATGACTGACTGCCTAATTTTTTTTAAAAAAAGGTAACATTTAGTTTAGCTGTTCAAAAGGGTACTTGGTGGTGCCAATAACTCACCCTGCAGAGGGTAAAACCAGAGATAAATATCCAGCCAGAATTAAAATAGGCACAGGATACTTAAAGCAATCATACACAAGAAAGGGTACATGACATTTTGTCCCCATTTGGGTAGTGGAGTATTTTTTGCACTGACAAAGAAATGACAATGTAATATGGAATAGCTAACAGTCTATTTTTATCTGTGTGTTTATCTAGGATCTCACAGTATGGGATTCCAGACACGTGGATGGTTTCATTACCGTGAGTTCTCTCTGAATCTAGCAAATCTGTCTGTTATTTTCCTCATCCCTAAAGAATTAGTATTGTAAGACCCCCTGAAACCTCTAATTTTATCTTTATGCCCTCATCATACTCAATGAATTCAAATTGCTAACTTGCATGACCTTAGAATTCAGGTTGCTATATGATTAATTTTTAATTTGCCTTAATTGAAACAGTGAAGAAGGAATATAAAAGTTAAAAAGCAATATTCAAACTCACATTTATTACTAGTCTCAAGGGTGCAATTCATCTACCCTGAGGAAGGCAAAGAAGGGTGTAAGGTCTCATTTGGATGCTTTCTGGCACAGCAAGGACCACAGTGACAAAAGCAGAGCATAGCTGTCACAAGAAGTTGTGCTGCGCTGGGTAGAGGAATTACAGAGCAGGTGCAACCTCCATAAGGAATCCCCACAACCCCCCATCTGAATTAGAGTGGTACCACCACTTCTGAATAGAAGTGAAGAGGCAAGGCTGGAAGTAACTCACAGCTGCAGGTGCTCAGGATCAGCACCAAAAGCTGCTGTTACCCCCAGAGGGTAAAAAGAGTTCCAAAACTGGAGGACAGCTCTCACGGCATCCACAAAAGCGGCTGCAATGCCTGGGAATGCAAAGCATCTCAGGTGTCCTTTAATGCACTGGGCAGTTCCCAAACTGCCTAGGGGACATGTTCAGAAGGTGAGAAAGGCACCAAGGGTCAGTAAACGACATCAATTAGAGTTTCAGAGTTGATTTACTCATTTCTGTTAGGCAGAGGGATTGCACTTCCACATTGCCCTGTTACGTACTGTGTTACAGGGCAAAAGAGTATTTTACTTTACCACATGAGATGAGCTCTCATATTTCATAATACAGCTGTTTTTACTGACAAGTGAGATTTTAAAGACAAGTTAAAAGTACAAGTACAAAACCGCCGGTAAGAGGAAAGAGGTCAGGTCCCCACCTGTGTCAGGAAGGAAAACATTAACACAGCTTTGGAGCTGTTGATTCAGTGTTAGCTTGTCTGCTTTATTTTTAATGAACCATGAACAAGACAGCAACTTTGACTAACAGTTAATACCTCGACTCAGCACATATATAAAACCAGACACAGCCCCAGGGAACAGGTTTACTCCACGGGTCAATCTAACCAGAGAAAAAAAGTGTTATATATGGGTTTGGCTTGATCTAATTCAGCCACAGCACAAGGTGGGGCCAAATACACTGCAGGAATGACCTTTTTGCAAACATGGCATGAGGGGCAGCTGATTACACAGGGCAGAAAAAAGGGCCTATTAATGCAGGGCTGCAGGAGAGGTTGCACAGCATGCAGTGACCCTCCTTCCTTCTGTGCCTTCCGCTGCTCAGCAAATTGACTACACAGGATACTGGAGCAAAAGCTGTACAAGAGGGTAAATGGCTTTCTGATCTACCAGCTAAAAAGAGAAATTCAGCAATTTGCTTTCAAGAGCTATCTTTTAAAAATAATTTCTGATATCTAATCTGCAGATAATGGGTGTTGCAAGAAATTCCCTTAGCACGAGAAATTTTCCCAGGCTCTTTTTTTCTCCTCTAACGTTAGGATAACACAATGGTTCCCAAATCCTAATGCACATATTGCCTCTGATTTGTATCTTGCAGCAAATAATCACAAACACTTGCCTTGCGGGGCTGTAAAAGAAACTATATTATTACAATTACTATTTTAGTTCTCACAAGCCCACAGCAAGGATTACCACAGGACTGAATAGCCCTCCTGACTTGGCAGTTATTCTCTCCTAACAGATGGATTCAAAGTATTTCTCTCTCTCTTCTCTGCTTACAGGAGCTTTTTAGGCAGGTGAGCACAGGTGGCAAAATGGCCTTTTATTTTAGCAGCAGCTGGATACAAATAATGTCAGCATACAGTAGGTAAAGAAATACACAGGACAGGCTGGAAAATTAATAATGAAGTAACAAAAATCCTCATGAATAGATACTCCCATCTCCTTGTCCGTTTTGGAAAGCCACAAATGCACCAAACATTTCCTGTAAGGGGCAAGTGAGGAGAAGGAGAATCCTAAATTTGATCCCCTTCTACTATAAGGAAGTTGTTACAAGTTTTATATTTATGCCCTAAATTTTAAAATACTAACATTAAAAACTGATGAAATAAAACATATGAGCACAGTCAAAAGCAATTCTGAGAAAAAACTGGGTGTCTAGAGGTGACGGGCACCCTGTGGTCACCCTACTTCCATTACAGTCCCCAACTTCCATTACTGAATACATGATCCCCTCCATTATCCCACTTATTTTTTCCTTTAAAATATTAGACAATGAAAGCTTGCCTTCCTTCCAGTATATGAATGGTAAGTGAGTACACTCACATAAAATAAATCTCCATGAATGGTGAAGACAAAGACCATCCATTATAACTACCAAATGCCATGGAAGCAGAGCTTAACTCTGACATCAGGGAAACATCTGCCTCCAACATCACCACCAATACCTTCCAAAAACAGAATAATGTTCTTCTGCACAATTCAGCAGTAAAAAAATAATCTGACTGAAGAACTTGGCATTTCTTGAGCCCCCTAGCTAATCCAAGGTGTTCCTTGTGGTGGTTTAATCTTAACTGGATGCCAGATGCCCAGCAAAGCTGCTCTATCATCCTCCTCCTCAACTGGACAGGGAGAGAAAATATAATGAAAGGCTCATGGGTCAACCTAAGGGCAGGAAGAGATCACTCACCAGTTACCATCTCAGGCAAAATAGACTTGACTTGAACGCTTTACCAATCAAATCAGAGTAGGATAATGAGAAGTAAAATCAAATCTTAAAAGCACCTTCCCCTCATCTCTCCCTCCTTCCTGGGCTTAACTTCATTCCTGGTTCTCTGCCTTCCTCCTCTGGGGAACCAAGATCTTACAACCTTCACCTGCTCCAGCCTGAGGTCCTTCCCCCAGGAGACAGTTCTCCACAAACTTCTCCAGTGTGAGTCCATCCTACAGGCTGCAGACCTTTACAAACTGTTCCAGTGTCAGTCCCTCCCATGGGATGCAGTTCTTCAGGAACAGGCTGCTCCAGTGTGGGTCCCCTGTGGGGTCACAAGTCCTGCCAGCAAACCTGCTCCAGTGTGGGCTCCTCTCTCAATGAGGTCTTATGGGACTCCAGGAGCCTTTTCCAGCTTCCCATGGGATCACAACCTTCTCTGGGCATCCACCAGCTATGGTGTGGAGTCACCATGGGCAGCAGGTGGATCTCTGCTCCCCCATGGACCTTATGGGCTGCAGGGACAAAGTTGCTTCATCACTGTGGGCTGCAAGGGAATCTCGGTTTTGGCTCCTGGAGCACCTTCTTCCCCTCTTTCCTCACTGATCTTGGTGTCTGCAGAATTGTCTCTCCCACATATTCTCACTCTTCTCTTCTCTGGCTGCAGTTCTGCCACTGTGCAGTAGCTTTTTCCCCTTCTTCACTCTGGTATCCCAGAGGCAATGCCACCATCAGTGATGGGCTCAGCCTTGACCAGCCAGGGGCCCGTCAAGGAGCCTGCTGGCATTGCCTATATGAACACAGAGAAAGCTTCTGGCAGCTTCTCAGAGAAGCAATCCCTGTAGCCCACCTGTTAGCAAAACCTGGCTGCACAAACCTCACCTGGAGATGAACCATTCCCAGCTTCCTGCTGGCCTGCCTGGACATTATGGTCAGGTAAGTCTTTGTGCACCTGGACATTTAACTCAGCCCCACATTGGTGAGTTACAAGATTTGTTGTCATTGGAACCTGAGTAATGGTACTGCCAATCTGTATTTGTTGCTGTGCTGTTACTTAGAAATGAGGTATTGGTCCAGTGTGTGATACTGTACCCTGCACCAGGCATCAATGGGGTTGTCTCTAAAATCCATCAAGAACTCATTCAATCATTCCTCAAACATCTGACCACCAGTGATTTGACAGACAGCAAAGAAACTAAGGCAAGAGAGGGGGGATTCCCTGCAGAGTCCCAATACCTAAAATAGTTTCAAATATACACAGGCTCGAAGTCTGTCATGAAGAGAAGAGTGACAATTGCAGGATCATCAGGATAGTCAACCATCAACACAAACGTAGGAATGAGAGAAAAGGTGGAGGAGAGGTTCCCTTTCTGGAGGCTAGTTTTGTGGCAGCAAGAGATGCTGATCTCTTTTTAAAACAAGAATCAAGAGATGACTTTTTACTACCTTGAAATTTTGATCAACATGACCACTCTTCATAACACAAGATGAAAACTTGCAATGCTCTGCCCAATCACTCTCAAAATGAATGACCTCCTGACAAGATTTCACTGCTTCACCTATGAAGCTGAATACCAACACAAACCACTTTGTGCAAATGTCCTTGGCTGCTTTTTTTTTGTTTTGAATGGCTAAATTTTCACTGTTGTCATCACCTTCACCAGATGCTCATTGCTCAAAAGCTCAGTCAAGGGTGAAGGACAAAAACATGGCAATGATGTAAGGGCAGCTGTGAAATGATTGCTCAAGATTAAATAGATAGCAGTGTGCTACTGTTTGGAGATCAGCAGTACAATTGAAAGCTACTGAGCCAAATGTGGTTTCATCTTCAATTAGGAAAGCATGGTGTATGAGGACCTGATTTAGTTACCTTCATTGTTTTATAGCACTGTTCCAGCATACAAAGTGTGCAGCTTCCACAGATCTCCAGGCATCCCTTCCAAACCCAACTATTATGTGGTATGAACAAGATTAGAAAATATTCATCAGTATATATACTGGGAGAATATGGAAAGACTTTGCCACTTCTAAATTAAATTTATTTGTACAATGACTGTAGTAAGAATTCAGTTTCAGGGCTTATGTTGCATGTATTCTACTTGTCAGAAAAAATGCAAGATACTAGTAGGTCAAAGGATGGTTTCATATGGGAATATAATTCCATCCACTGGTGGGTTGAACACTCCTTCAGCAAGGGAATATTTACAAGGAGGCTTTTTAAAATTCTGATATACAATTTAACTAGGAGGAAAAGTTACATATCTTTCTCTGAGAGAACAGAAGGCTGCTACTGCTATTAACTCATTTTGAGACTGCCTTAATGGCTTAACTGTCCAAGACAACCACTGGCAGTGTCTTATTTTAAACCTGTTGTTGGGAGAGAAGCTCCAAAATTAAACTAATCTTTAAAGACAGGAGAATTAAGTTACTTTTCCATATAGGCTGTGCAAGTTGTCTTTGTAAGAGATTTTCACTGCACATTAATAAGCACAGTCAATATTACTTCCAAACAACAATGTGTTTGTGGGATAACACATAGGATAACATGTTTCCTGAGCCACATGTTCAAAAATAAAGAAAGCATGTTCTAGTTGTTGAATTTGCCACAAAATGATGGATTTCAAAAAGCAGTTCTGAAACAACAGCTGATCAGTCCTGCTTTGTTCCTATGCCTATCAGGGAAGACAATACTGTAATACATGTTGGCTCACTTGGAGCACAGCAGAAGGTAAAACAGAAGCAGGAGGAATATCTACAACAGATTATAGAACTAGCTAACTAAAAGCACATTCTATAAGGAAACCTTAGCTGCTTCTCCCACCAGAAGCCAGGTACAAAACAATCCCAATGCCTTTACACAAAAACGGATCTGCCCAAACTTCCCTCATGAAAAAATGTGACCTAAAATTGGTTCTTTTGAGATTCCATGGGTTTTCATATCTGTTTGGTTGACAAACTCAGAGGTTTTCACATGTGGTGACACCCAGCTCCACATTTACCTCTGTGTGAGCAGCTGGCACTGTTTTCCCTCAGGAGGTCAAAAAGGACCTAACTCACAATACCCTCCACATCAACCTGCAGCGCTTGGAAAGGCTCCTGGCTGCACAGATGCTGCCACACCACAAAGCATTCCCAACCTGCCTTCCCTTCCTGCACAGGGACTGAGTAATACAGAAGCCATTCTTACAGCTACAGGTCTCCCTGAAACAGAAAACACCAAACACCTAGTACCATTCCACCAGCTCTCCTGCAACACTATCATATTACATTTTGACTATTGTACAATAAAGAACCTTCTGTCTTGTTAAATGAATGAGGAAGTGGCAACCTGGGGTTATAGAGAGGAGGGCAGCGATGAGAGAGCAAACATCCTGCAAAACATGTTCAATCCTGGATGCTACATCTTGGAGATCTCTAGCAACAACACTAGGCAACAACCTAGTTTTTTTGGTTTAAAACAAAATGAAACAAAACACCCAAACCTTCAGAATGGGCAGAAAACTCTTCCTCTCCACACCATTCTGCAGAAAGTTCTACAGCCACAAATTCCCTTGGGCAAGTGTGCATTGCAATTTTCACAATATTCAGTACTTGCTGACTTGAATCAGTAGCTTCTATGAGCCCATAAACAAACCTAGGAAACATCTGAAGAAAACTGAGGATACCAGCTCCTCCATCTTGCCTTAAGAATAGAGCCTTACTTTTACAGTAATGTTAAACAGCTAAGACTGATGGAGTCCCTTTGCTGGGAGGGGAGACTGTCACCTGCTGGCACAAGAGAAAAGGCTATCTCAGCACATTTACAGAGAACCATGTGTCTACAGCTCTGTTTTCTGCAGGGGTCTCTCTGCTTCCCAAGAGGCCAGTGCTGCACTCCCCTGCTAGAACAGACTCCACAGTGAGTTTTCTCATGTGAGCAACAGCAGCAATGTTGGTTTATGACAGCACTCATTCCCTTAAAAATACTTTATGGCTGTAATACCAGCTTTTGCAGCGTGGAGGACAAAACCAGTCGCAGAAAGCATTTTTAAAGAGGAATGTGCTTGTCTTTTCCCCCTGCATCCGTGAGCAATGTTTCACATTAGAAATCAGGAGCAAATTCTCCACATATTACTGGCTTATCTGTGGTGTGTGAGTCTGGCAGGCCTGCTCTATCCCCATAAATGTGGGAAGCTCTTCAGAAGGACTGTGTTCTTGGGATGTCCTGTCACAACAAAACCATCAGGGAGAGCGGAGTGCCCATCTGTCATCTTCAGACTGCAGGGAGAAGGGAAGAGCCATCAGTGCAGCTCTGCATCAGCTGCAGCTGGTGGCATGGGCTATTGGGGTGCTTCCCTCACAGGTACAGGGAAAAGAGGCTGCCTTGCTCTTGAAACTTGTACCCACTTCTGGTTTCTCTCCTTTCTTGCCTGGTGATGGAGGGAAGTAGCCCCATCTAGCCAGATATCTTGCAATGCTCCTCAACAATCACCCTGCCAGGGCATTCCCTTAGCGCTGAAAAGATTTGGATGTTTGCCACTGCATTCCAAAGTCTCCTCCTGAGATCTGAAGGGATAAAGGCTGCTGCAACTGTTCAGAAGAACAAGCAGCACAGAGAGGGAGCACAGTCTTCCCAGCCAAACTCTTTGTACATAATAAAGAAGTGAAACACAGAACTTGGTGCAGTGTGGAAAGCAGCTGCCTGCCTCCTGAGTTAGACATTTTGTCCAGAAGATTTCCATACAAAATAAGCATCTGAGTCTCTAAAAAGCTCTCCCAGACAAGACTGGCTGCCAAGCCAATGCACCAGCAGCCAACACAAAAAGCTGGAAGAATCTGTGGAGACAGAGCAGCTCCCTTGAAGCTGGAAACTGATGGCTCTGACAGCAATGCTGAAAAGATGCTACAATGTTTGCTGCAGCAGAGCTGCCCACTTCAGTTTGGGAGAGGAGGAAACATTGCAAAAGGAGACAACAGAAGCTCCTACAATAATTGAAGGGTAAAATATGGAACTGTTCAAGGACACTTCTCTCTCCCTCTCTCTCTCTCTCTCAGTATTTAAGTGAAAAAGCATCACAGGAATTTCAAACAATGGATTAATTTCAAAGACATTTGTATGATACCCTGTTATACCTAATGAAGAACTAAGGGTTTGGAGACAAGACTGAGAGACTCAATTCTGCTCACTGCAAGCTTTCACAAGCAAGGACTCCTGTCAAACTAGAAGGCAGTTCCTCCATTGCATCAAGTGCCCCTTCCTGGAAGTGACAGCTCACACATCTATGTTTACATATTACTATTGCCTATGAGTAATCAGATACTACCATGTGAGGCATGGTGGTTAACTTCACCAAGGTGCACTCCTGGGACACAGCTGCTGCAGCCCTGACCATACACTGCTCCCTACCTTGTTAAGATAGAAACTGCCATAGTTCTCCAGCTCTCCAATACCCAGTTCTCCAGTTCCAGTTACTACAAGAAAACCCTATGCAGGAAGAAAAATGTATGTTTGGGATTCTGACATAGCCTGGACAAAATACACATGCAATCCAAATTCTCCCTGTAGGAAGCTCCAAGCTGAAGTATCAACAAATAAACCAAATCTTAGAATAATAATACTCTTGCAAAATAGTTTAGAATAGAAAACAAAAATCAACATACAGATTTATTCCAAGGAACTGGGAGTCAGTTAGACCTGAATATCTGTTTAAAAAGTGGTGATTTTAAAATGGAAAGTTTTCATTATCATCTCCCAGCTTGGATCAGCAAGTTCAAAATCAAACTTCCTACATAAATTTAAATATCCCCAAACTGTGTCGTTTCAGAAGTGAAGTAATATGATTGCTGCATCTTCAGATTTAACAAACTGAGTCAACTTCCTCTGCATTTTCCCCCACCCCCCCTCCCTGTCAATGCAATTCACCCTTCTTGTAAGTGTTGCAGGACAGTACTTAATATTGCCTCCCCTTCCTTGCAATTCAAAAGAAGGCAACAAAAGACTCAGTAATCAAGAACTATTCTCTGAATGAAAAGGTCCAATTTTACGAAATTCATCACAAAGTCTCTTATTCATCAGCAGCCCTGGCACTCTTACTCTTCTACCTCACACAGACATTTCTGGAATGTGTTTCAGGCTACTGGAGGGGAAAAAAAGTTAGTTCAACAGGAAACAGCAGAGGGTAAAGAAATGAAGACTCTGAAATTGACCCTGTCCTAGAAAGCACAACTTCTGTCAGAAGCATCAAGCAGATTATCCCCTTGGTGAGCACAGTTTTCTTTTTAATTTTTCTGTTTTGGTACCTCCAGTAATATTGACAAACTATTTACACAGAAGAATACTTGCAATTTTGCATCAACAGACTTGTAGCTGTTATTTTACATGGCATTTGAGATCTTATATAAACTAGATTTGGAGATTGAGAACAACAGATTTGTATTTTCATCTGGTTAGGGAAAGTTCTACTTGAAAATTTTCCTCCTTGTTAGACGCTGTATTGGTTTACTGACAGACCTGCTAGGATGAGGATACACAGAAATTCACTTCAGAAGCTGCAGGAGGTTCTACTACCATTTTTATGAGAAGAGTATTGCTCTTGCTTGCTCTGATTCAAAGCTTATGAAAACCAATTAAGAGATTGAAACCAAGTCAGCAGAACCAATACAGGCAAGAAGTGTCTGATTCCAGTACTAGACCTGGCATCTGGGCAACCTTTGCAACAGAGTGCCAGTCTCCCCTCAAAGAATACTTTCTCTGCATTTTCAGACAGTTCTGCTCTGGACCATACAAGGGATGTAATAATAACAATAACAATACCATTATTTTTGTTGTTATTGTTTCATTCCTTGGATTTAAACTCATGTGAATTGATTATCACTAGTGCAGCTTCTTCCCCAGAGATCTGATCCCTCAGTATAGTACTTTCAGAGATAGGTATAAAAACAAGGAAACAAAAATCCTGAAACACATTTTTTTCTTGTGTGCAGTGCAAATGCATGCAAAAGAATACAGTAAAAGCAAGGTATGTGCAGAAAGTTATCCTAGTTTTGATGAATGTGTCCGTTTGGGAGTGAAACAAGAAACCTAAGGAACTTGTTTGTCCTGGATTAATGTAACACCAAGGAGGAGTTAATGTAACACTAAAGCTGCAAAGCAAATCATAGAGAGAGCAGGAACTGCCAGAATTAGTCAAGCGCTTCTCCCGATGCTGCAAGCCCGCTCTTGGGTTCCAGGTCATGGCTTCCACACAAAAGTGCACTCTTACCTCTCCAGAGCCTTGCCCAGTCACTGCCTGTCCCATGCACCACACAGGGCACGTCTCCCACACAGCAGCAAATACCCAATGACGTCTTTAAGGTTTATACCACAGCATTCTCTTCTTACCGTTTTTGGTGTTTCATTTCCTTTTTAAATAAAAGCCATGGAAAACCAAATATCCAACAGTACCACTTGGCTCTGCATTCTCTAATACCACTTGCCTATGCTAATGGACAGGACTTGCACTCAAGGGTGTTTAAAACCATGGTAAACACCTCCTTCAGCACCTGAACTACAGGAACAAGTGCTAGAAGGCTTACAAACCAGAAGAGGACTGGCTAGTGGTGAGGAACAGAGTCAGCTTCTTGTCATAGACTTTCACACATATTTGTAAGACATGAGAGGAATGTTGGGAGTCAAGCTTTTTTTTTTTTTTTTTTTTTTTTTTTTTGTGTGGAAAGGAGCAAGAGGTGTCACTGAATAATGAGAAATTTACACCTAGTGGCTGAGTGCAGCACAAATGAAAACAGGTTTGGCACTTTCTGAAAGGCAGTGAAGATGCTGATAAGACTTAGGGCAGCTGTTGTAACTGGTGACCTCGGCATGGACTGGAGTGATTTCTATACCCGTGAACATGCCTATGAATTATGATTATGAATGCATAAATACAAATAATGCAGAATGATTGTACTTGCTTTAGTTCTGTGGCTGTAGTGTAATCTTGTTCAAAAGAAAGAAAAAGGTGCATACATTAACACTGGTGGGCTGATGAAAGGAAACCAAAAGCAAAGACCTGTTGCCATGTTTGTCTCACTTTGTACAAGATACAAAAACCTCCTCAGAACAGTACAGCAAACTGATAAAAACTTTTCAGCTTTATTTCTCAAAGATAAGTCTCAGGAAAAGTTTTCAGCAAACATCCAATGCTGAGGCCCTGAATGTTTATTTATTCCACAATTTAGAACAAAGACCTCTAATCCTTTACAATTCCACTTCCCTTTCTCTCAAATTATCTTGCATTTCATCAAAAACATTCTATATTTCTAAGAAGAAAACAGGTAAACATTTGGTTATTCCATCTGCAAAAAGTTAAGCTGTTATCACCATAAAGTTCAAGGCAAAAATTTTAACAGATAAGAGGATAATGTTTCTGTGATTATTTTTTTTTTTATCTCATAAATCAAGCCAGGAATTCTAAAGCATTTCTCATTAAAAATGTCCCTTGGGTTCTTTGAAGACATGTGGTGGCAGGCCACAAATAAAAGTCTTACAATTGTCAATTTTGGGGGAAGAAGGAGAGGTACACATGAGAAAAACCACATTCTGGGACAGACTGCACAATAATGACAGAAGCAGTTTTGGTACAAGAGCTTTGTTTCATTAAAACATACTGGGCTGAATATAGTAGTAGGACACATTTTCTGACTCAGATGTTACAACATGACAATCCAGGAGTAAGTTTAGTTTACGCAAACACAGACTAAAGACTGTCCCGGCAGTGAGTGAATAACATGGGTTTGAAGAAGTATCTGCAAAAAGCCTTCAGCTGCACCAGTCCATTTCATGCCCTGCTCACTCTAGTTACACCTTCTCCTTGTCCTGGTCTTGGCTTGGATAGAGCAAATTTTCCTAGTAGTTGTTCAGTGCTGTGTTTTGGTTTTGGTATGGGAATAATGCTGGTAACACACTGACGTTTCAGTTGTGGCTCAGCAGTGCTTACCCTGAGTCCAGGGCTTTTCACTGTCTCATGCCCTGCCAGTGAGGGGGAGCACAAGAAGCCAGGAGGGAGCATGGCCAGCACAGCTGACCTGAACTGGCTAAAGGGATATGCCATACCATAAAGCAAGTTCTGGACATGGGCCTTGATTCCCCACAGAAATAAGACTTGGATGTTTCATGCACTCACCATTATCAATAAATAGTCAGGGACACAGATGCCACACGGATGCAGCACTCTCTAAGTTCTTCTGGAAGGAAGGCTATCATATGAAACAGTATCTGCAAAAAGTAATCTAAATCCCCTCTGAAGTTGTAAGACAACAAGGTCAACTTGCCCTTCACAGCTGTATCTGTTTTGCAAGTAATCTCCAAACAGGTCATGCAAACAGAACCATGGAAATTCTGATCCTCTTGCCTGGACCTTTGGCAGACATGGAGCTGAAGGATCTCTCAGTGGGTTGTGGGCACCCTCTGTGCTACCTTTATTACTTGGTAAATTCTCTGAAAGTTCTGCAGAAGACTCTTCCCCATTCCACGCAGAAGTTCACTGGTGGGAATCTCGGTCAGATAACAAAAGTGATTCCCTGCCTCAGAGCTCTTTTCTTCTAACCCACCTGAAAAGCCCAGTTGCCAGAATGGCCATGCAGAGCAATAGTCTCAACTCAGCATTTGATTAATGAGGAATGCCTCCCCACCAAGCCCAAAACAAAATCATGTTTCTGTCCTATCCTACTTTTATTGCAAACTATGATCTCAGTTAATTTTGAAAAACTATGCATCGACACAAAATACTTCCAGTACAAGTAACTGAAGTTAATCTCTCTCAGCTCAGGCTACAGCTCAATTAACACATCTCACCACGAATATCACATTGCTCTTCCCTGTATCTCGAGAATCTTGCCAGCTGTACTAACATAGGAAAAACAGGAGAAAGTAGCTATCACAAAACCTTGGCTCTTGCATCAGGTGACTGAAATGAGCATTGCACAAGGGTGCTTTGATGTTCTAAAAGGCCTAAGAAAATGCCAGGGGGTTGGGGTGTATTTCTTGCTGTGTTTATTTTCTTACCAAAGGGCACTTGTCATACACATGCCATCTGCTGCACTGAAACATGATATTCTCCCAGGTAAAATAAAAATCTCCCATACCAGAAGGCTCTTTGTACAGATTAAAAGATCACCACTAATATAATTTTAGGTGATTCAAGAAACTGTGCTACAGAGACTATATTTCTTGAAAGGTTCTCCTCTTGTAGGACAGAACCTCAGCTCCCAGTGAAGACTCTTCCCTCATGGCTGCACACAAGAAGTTAACAGGTTCATAATCCAGAAATATTCGTACTTGTGTCTCATACAGAGAGCTGAGAGTGCAAAGTGAACACAAATGACCCCAGTCCCCCTCACTGCCCCCTGATCCCCCTCCTTTCACCTGTGTGCTCACAGGCACTGCAGGACCCCAAAGGAGCAATCCTGCAGTGGAAGCCATCTCTCTGGGAATTGAAACTGGTTTTAAGGACACTAAGCCTCTTAATGCTTGTGAATATTTCTCACAGCTTAAAAGAAAGGAAAATCTGGGAATGTGTTACTACATGGGCCTACCTACAGCACCCTGGTAAAGTCAGGATCCCTTAGTACAAGCAACTCCTTGGTCAGCCACTAATAGGAACCATGGAGGATCATGCTATTTGTTGCACCCATTTCAGTCTCCTTACGTTTTTTATTTGTCTTCAGTCAAAATAGATACTTTGGTCTATTTTGAGTACTGAAAAGGATCATGCAGTTCAGTGTATCTGCTTTATAATAATGAATATTCTGAAATCTCAGCATACCTGACTATTCTTCATACTCTACAAGAGGCCAGCTCATCCAAGATTGTGTTAAGACATGGAGAACATTTTACATTATCTGCCCACAAAGGCTGCCCAGGTCAGAAAGAGAAATAAGAAGCAAAAACCCCCCAAAACTGATGACAGAAAAACAGAGAAGGGCAGGATCATGCTAAAGGGACATCATATTTCTGGACCATGTTCACAGAAACAGGCTGGATTTTCCTCATGGCCACCTCCTTCCCTACCCTTAAGAAGCTCAGCACGCCTATGCCTCTTCTATTTGAGGATACCCTTTAAAAGAGATTCCATTTTCACTTCTACAACACACAAGAAAAACACAATAGAAATCTCAAGGAGGTGGCAGCTCCTGTCCAGTAATATAGAAACAGATATTCCTTAACCATCACTCCTACCAAGGAATGTAGTGAACCATTGTTATCAAAAAAACAGTGCACTGATAAGGACTAGAAGCCTAGCAAAGCCAGAAGTACAACAAGAAAAACCCATGAGCTACTGATGTTGGAACAGAGAGAGTTGAAAGCAGTCAGAGATGGAAAAACACACCCCAAGACCCAAAAAAATACTAGAATTTAGGTGAAAGCAGAAAAACTAAGATTGCAAATTTAGACAGGTAAAGGTTAGAGGACAGAATGAGGAAGAAAATACTGAACATAAAGCTTTTAAAAAGCCTTGGGAGATGTCACAACAATTAATCTGATCTGTGGAAGAGGGACACATATCCTTTTTCATTCTCTCACAAATTCTTTCTTAAAGGATTGTCAAAAAACCTTTTGCTCTATTCACACCTCTTCTGGGTTCTAAATGTTGACTCAGCACTTATTAACCACTGTTAGAAGCACAACTAGCAAAACAACAGATTTGTAGGGGATGAAGAACCGACCAAAAAAAGTCAGATGACTCTGTAATCAATGATACAAAAGTACTAGGACAAAAGAGAGAAGACAAAATTGAGGAACAATGCAGAGCTTTTAGAAGTGGAACAGAATGAAGAGAAAATGGGAAAATTAAATGGTAAAAAGGTCAAGGACACCTTCATTACCTTAAAATCACAGGAGTGGCCTAATATGGTAGAAACACGCATTGGTGTTTCGGTGCAGACAAGATCAAACTTCACTCCTGAGCTGTGCTGCTCTATCTCTGGATTTGCAGGTACTGCAGTGTTGGTAAGGAGGAGTTAACAGCAGAGTTCTGCTCTGTCGGCACTACAGGAGTGAATCACACCTAATCAGGGGAGCTGCACTGCCACACAACCACCAGCTCCCAGTGGTGTATAAAACACACAGAGAAACCCCAGCGGTGTATAAAACACAGAGAGAGAAAACTAAGGAAGAGGAGGACTGACTCTAGTGCTGTTTTCTTACAGATAGTCTTCCCATTTATTTTTGACTCAATACAGGGAGTCAAAAAGGAGGGGTAGAAAGAGAATGCAAGCAGATTATATATTTGTATTGTTGTTTTCCAGTCCTTCCAGAAAGGCCAGTTTTGTAAACAGAGAGAAAGCTGAGATTTTCTTTATCTTGTTAACTACTCCCATGACTGTAACACACCATGCAAAGTTCACAATTATCTCTCTGCTCAACGTTATCGAAAATGCACTGCAACTTCTTTTGCATCACGTTATTTTAGTCAGGCTATCTGCACCTAAAAACACTCAGCCTATTGTTTCAACAGCACAGACCTGCATGTTGAATTATAAAAATTGTTCAATATCATATTATCTTGGCTACAGATTTAATTTCACGGAATATGAAACTTCACTGAAAATCATTGTACTACAAGATAAGGAAACATAAACATTCTCTCTTTTTTTTGTCTTTTTTTCCCTTTATATTAAGTGTGAGCCTACTACAACTCCCTCTGGGAGGATATTTTTCGTACAAAGCCACATTCTTTGTGTCTTATTCACATAAACAGTCATTGAATTGAATGAGATCAGCCACAGAAGCAGGGAAATCAGGTTTTGATCCAGCATTACTGATACAAAATATGACATAAAATTAAATTTAAAAAAAACCAACAGGATAATAAACATCCATCTTTAAACTATCTAATAATGCAAAAACTAGTCAAAAGTTTTGTTTTTCAGTTGTACCCTTCTGAGATAGAATACAGTAAATTAATTATAATTTTGCTACACACAATTTGTTGATAATTACCTCTCTGTGGGCCATACTGTTACTTGAGTACAAATCATGGGAACTTTTAAAATAGTCATTATTTCAGTATCACTTCTTCATCCTTAAGCAAGCAAGGCCTGAAAATCCCACTTACAGAACACAAGGGAAGTGATTTTCAAACACTACTTGGTAAAAACTGCTAACTTTTGCATTACAGACATTTTTGCCTGAAACACCATATATATTTTGAGCTGAGCTTAACATATACAAACCCTGAAAAACCTTTTTTTTAGCAGAAGAATGGATATTCATGCTCAAAATTTGAATCATGACAACTGATCAACTGAAGGTCAGTTTATTTTTTACAAGTAAAAAGGACAGACATACAACAGATGCTTGCTGCTATATTAAAATTTACAGTGTGACTTTTATTAATAACAATCAAACTAAGACACTGCCTATATAGTTAATGCTTTCCAAAATCTCAGTATTTTGGGGAAGACGACAAGTATACAGCTCCCTTGAATGACAGAAAAATCCTTCATCTTAGTGTAAAACACTGTAGCATATATTTACTAATGTGCTGAGAAATTCCATCAGTGTCACTCTCCTCTCATAACCCTCCCTGGCTTAACTTACATGAAAAGTACATTTAGTGCTTTTTCCACTAAGGCAGAGTATCTGTGTGTTCCATGAGAGTGACACAGGCCTGAAACACAGAGCAAGTTCTCAATTTCACTGACACTCTTTATTCCATGTCTGGGAAAGACTGAGAATGGATCCCAGACAAAACTAGCTTTACACCACAGCCTCCTGAGTAGCTCAACACTTATTTCAACCTGATCAAGGAGAGAGTCTTGATTTCAAATTATGAGGAGAACAAATAAACTTTTAAATGTTGGTTTGTTGTTTTGTTTTGTTTTTCTTTCAAGTGCTGTGCACCATTCTTTTGAATGCACCCTTACTTGTTTTCTTGGTATGCCTGCTCAGAAAAACCAGCTCATCCCATGTAAGTATATTCAGACAGTTGCTGCATGCACTAATCCACACATGATATGTAAGCAAATTCATATTATTACAACTTTTCAAAACAATTATTCTTAAAAGCTGGAAATACACGTATCCAAGCTCTGTATGCTTGATTTTGAATAAAAGATGTTTCTGTCTTCCATGTCAAGTATCCTACTTTCAGGATTACAAACAAAAAGAAGAAAAACCTGGCACAGTTCTAGTAAATGAAGTAGCAATATTCTCCTCATTTGTATGTCTGCAGTTGTAGACATGAAAGGCTAAATTTTCTAAAACAATATGGAACCCAGAAGTTTGCTTTTGAACTTCTCAACCATGTGTTGGTGGGCAGAGATAAGGGGAACAGAAAGGAGGCAGAAAAAAAAATTAGGGTTTTTTTTCTACCTAAATTACTCCTTTATGGAGACTATGAATCTGGGAACAATTTCTTAAAATACTAGTTTTTTTCAGTTGAGAGACTCTGACAAGAACCAGAGTTTATAGCCACAAAATCTCCTCTGATTTATTGATATGGCATGCTACTTAGTGCAAGTATTCACACCGTTCTTTAATTCTGCCATTCACTTTCCCATTGGGACCCATCTTGCTTCCAGGTAAACAAAGTGTAAAATTCTTATAAAGAAAGGATGAATAAGCAAAGCAGAGCTAAATATAGAAATAGAACCTGTTCTGACAAGTAAGAAGAATGAGAGGCAGGAGTTACTGTAACACACGCAGCGCTCTCTTTGACCAAAACTAAATCCCAAATAGAATACTGAAATTTAAAATTTTATGAAGCAAGCTGGGATGTGATTGTAATGTAGATTAGATAGAGCTGAGCACTGATTGTTTGGATACAAGACAGATGTTTAAATTAAGCCACTTCAGATTTGTGGTGAGCGTACATGTAGCCTGTTACCACAGTTGCACTGATGTGAAGTTATTCCTCAATAACTGATTTCCAATCCCCAAAGATTCCCTTCAAAGGAAGGAAGGCTGCTTAAAAGAAAAGAAAAAAAAAAGAGGGGGGGGGGGGGGGAGCAAACCCACAAAAAAGAAAAAAAAGAAGTCCCAGTACTATAAAAGCTAGGCAGTCCTGGGATAACAGGAAAAGTCCTCATCTGTGTAGAGAACCAGTCAGACAGGAAATAAACAGTACAAGGTCAGTCTTCCCAAGAGAAGGACGCTAAGCCTGCAGCCCCACAGTCATCTGCATTAAGCATATATTGTGTTCATTATACCCACTAATGAATCACAAGGGGACAGGGAAAGATTACAACTGTTAAAATGGCTGGTAGATTTCAATACCATTTAAACACAGTATTTGTGGTGGGAAAAAAACACCTCAACTTCATAAGCATAATAATAGGCTTGAGATGATCCAAGAATGAAATCCTGGATTGACAGTGGACTGTTCTTACAAAAGCATCAGCACAGTTAAAAGCAGGAAAGATGCTAAAAAAATTGTTACTGCAGAGAGTACAATTAAACTCACCTTTATTCAATCATCTAAGAAATTCTGTTACATCTTAGAAGTTGTAGGTCTGGCCTTCTCCTCTTTGGAAAGGTTTAGCAAAACTAGAAGAATTTAAAGGAAGGAGAACATAAGACAGCCAAAGGTAGGACACAATTAAGTAGAAGAAAACCAGGTTGGAGAAGTAGAAGACATCAGATTAAACCAGCATATTTCAAGATCAAAAAAAGTGAGAAGAAATAGCTCTTATCAAACAGCAACTTGTAAGCTGTGTTTATCATAGCCTTTCTTCTCTGATTTTCTCAGGCTGTTTCCCATTCACTCATGTTCCCTCCTCAGCTTCAAAGACTCACTGATATGGACGCCCTACAAGAGTGAAAGGCATTAAAGAGAATATATGTCATCTTTCCCTGCAAACTAAATGCAGCCAACTTAGAGACGAGAATTGGCCAGGCTGACTATGAAACCATTCACCCACACCTCCAAACCAGGCTCATCATACCTGCAGCCACGGGACTTGCTCAGCTCCTGGCCACAGTGCAGGAAGAACTGAAAGAAATCTCCCCAGACAGTCCTGTCCTAGTCAGTGAGAAATGTCCATCTCTCTCTGTCTTCAAACGAGCATGATTTATAAAAATGGTCACACAGAGAAGCTGCTAATGTTAGGCACTCTCTTATTCCAACTCTGTCAAAGGTTTCTATGTCACTTGGTAAATTTTTGAAAACTCTTTACATTTTTAGAATATAAATAAATTAAATTTAATCTTGCTTATTTTTGGGCTAGCAGCAACTAAGACAGGTAACATCAACACCCTCTCTTGACTGAGCTGTCCTCATTCATCCCCAAATCCAGTTCTGCTTCATCAGGCATGCTGGTAATGAAGCTGCTCATTGGCAGGGGCACCTCCACTTGTCTGTCAAGACACCAGGGAATAAGTGAAATGGATGACAGCCTCACCCAGTGCATGCCAGGTCAGGATTTTTTAAACCCTGGCTTCTCTGAACTGATTAAATGTAGTCTTACAGGGAAAGATGAGATTCCAACTTGGTAGCTGACTGTGCATTAATAAAATACTACACTTCAAATTCATGTATTAAGCTTACTCCACACCTGAGTCTGTCATTCATAGCATACTTACACCATAAGCTTAAAAATAAACATTAAAAACCACCATAAACTTAAAAATAATAATAAAAAAGAATACATGAAAAGTGTATGGCCGGATTTTACACAGAAGCTGTGAAAAGATAACAACACATACTTGCAAGAATTCAGGAGCTGCTGCAAAGTCTGGAAAAAAAACAGACTGATAAGAAAGTGCTGCACTTTTAAAATCTGGGTTCAAACCTGAACAATAACATCAATGAAAAACTGTAGATGTTAGGCAGATAATTCCACAGCCAGAAGAAAGATATCCACCTTCCCTCCCTCCCTCCCATAATCCTCTTGAAAGACTTCAGCCAGACACAGTCAAATCCCAAAAGTGCTCAGACAGAAAATGAATGAAAATTACTCATATGTAAACTTTACAAAATACTAAAAAACTGAGTTAAGCAACAGATCTGCCTGGCAGTTATTAGTGCAATTATTTGCAACAGTAGTCATGCAGTGAAAAAATCACATTCTGCCCAAGACTCTGAACCAGCTGCAATTTCTGCATCTGCTGCACAGACATCATCTCTGAACAGAAGTAAAGCATACCTAAAATGATTCACTGTGACCACTATTAAAAAGTTACTCAAATATTAAGCTCATCTATAATTTCCATACATTCACAGTACTTTCTTATTTTTTAAGGCTGGCACTTTTCCTCAGTAATTGACCCAGCTGAGACAATTAAAGGCACTTTAACTCAGAAGTGTATTGGCACAATTTAAATAGACCTAGCAACAGTTCTCCCTAAGATGTCACATTGCAGATGCTGTTAAAACCAACAGAATATATTCCTGACTGTCTTAAAGGAATTGGCATCTCAAACTGGAAAAGGAAATTATCCCACTGCAATGCAGACACAATGAAGATGCACACCCTTAAGGAGCCAATTTCCATGAATTCCAAATGCATTTTCCATAATGCAAATGAAAATGCTTTTGTCCAACAGCATGCCAAGACATGCACACAAAACCTGTATCTTCAGCAGCTCACTTCACAAAGTGGATGGTGCTTAGGTGGGGAAGGTGGCAAACCATGAGAGAGAAAGTAAGGGATAGGCTGTTAGAAGCAGCTCATTTAAATCCAGGATTTGAAGGAGGTATGATTTAATGATTTGAAGAGTACCCCAAATAAGTTTTTGATCACAATATAAGATTTAAAAGCCTAGGCTTTTTTGGCATAGGAGTATATAAATTTTTCTTCAGCATTATGGCAATCCCACTAGGGTACATATGCTCAGCACATCACATCCCTGTTACCATGTAGCCCCAGTATGCTCCATCTGGCTGGCAACCCCACCAGATATTTCCATCCATTACTTGCCCACAAATGTTCCCAAATATCATCCCTAATCGCATCCAGATTCCCCCACCCATGGCTATGGCTTGGCTGAGATGCACCTAGGCTTTGGAGGACCAGCAGTGGGTGTGGGGAGTGGGAAGGGGAGAGCCACAGAGGAGAAAGCAGGAAGACATGAGTGCTGGCTGGAATAGAGTCTTCCTGTTCATTCCAAGTATCTTTAGTTTCATCTCACACATGGCAGGACCACTGACAAAGGATCAAACAGTCCAAGAGCAAGCCAGCAATCTACAGTCCTGCATTGTATCATGAGCTATGTATGCATTTGATATTACATCAGAGGTACATCACTGAGGCTACCAAAACAACCTCTCCACTGCTGGATAATGCAAGAATCCAAGTTGTTGTACTGTATCCATTAGATCATCCAATGGGGACTGATTTACCAAACTATTAATGGTAATAAGCTAGATTGCTTTTAGCCTCAAACTCCTGTGCAGCCTTAATGCTTCATTTATCACAAACCTTTCGAAAGTGTATCCTAAATTGACATTCATTTCATCATTGGGTTTTTTTATAGCATTCTTGACCCTGGTATCAAACTACTGCATACCAACAGTATCCTTCCTGCTTCACTCTCAACACCTACAAATCTCCAACTCAACCTCAGTGTTTTCCAGAAAACAAAACAAAAAAAAATCTGTCTGGCCAAACCACAGCACTTTGAATACAAAGCATCACTGTGTCATGCACAACCTGTCAAAGGCACAGAGAACATCCCAGTCACAGGGAACATCCCAACACTCATGTGTTTAAAAGCTATGCAACAAATAAGCAAGGATGCCACACACTGATTCTGACTCTTCCTAAATTTGGAACACCTGCCTTCATAAATCCAACAGTCTTCTGAATGGCAGCATTAGATAAACCAAATGCATACAAAAGGAATGGAAAAAGTTTAGAGAGAGACCAGTTCACATAATTCAGTGACAGGTCACAGCAAGTCATGGGGTATTTCAGGATTTCACTATTCTCACAACTGCTGTCAATGAACTGAACAAACTGTTCTTCAGCAGCACCTGCTAACAGGGAGTGGAGTAATCAAGTGAGAAGTAATTAAGCTATTCCTAAAGGATTCACAATTTAGCGATGGTATGCAAGAATATTTCTAGTATTGTATTTCAGAAACTGTTCTGGAGATTTTTGAGATCAAAATAGCTGGACAGGAGGCAGGGAAGAAAATTAGCCCCTTGCTGTTATGAATTAAGGTCTTGCTGAAGTGCAGCTCTACACCTTCTATTTTTAGCTGGATCATTTCTGAGGAAGTCACATATTTAATTCCTGAATAAACAAAAGGAACTAGAAATATTTATTTCAGACTTTTATTTGCCCAAAGCAATTACAATCAATTTATGCCTTTGATAAATATCTCCCTAGATCAATCTTGCCGATAAAATATGGTACCTCATTTGTGGTTTTAAATAAAATACTTGCACCAGGGACGTGTTGTACTGATGTATCTCTAAAGAAAGATAGAACTTCTCTGCAAGTTCATCCAAAGTCCTAACTGTTGAAGGAAAAAGAGGAATTGCACATCTGAAATTAATGAGAATAAATATAGTTGTCAGTATAATTAATTGAAGAACTTGAAGTGCTTTAGAAATGTTCATTGGTACACCACCTATCCAAACCAATAAGCATTGTGCATCCTGTTGTACAGATTTAGTGAATAAGGGACCGTAAGGTCTTTTTCTTTTACAACACAAAATGACTCACTGGCAGAGTCAAACAGAGGTGACGCTAAAGACACATGGAGAAATGCAGCTTTAGGCTCAATTGCTCATTACCACACCCTACAAGCACCTGATTTATTAAAGTATCATTCACCTCACCTAGTCCAAGGACATCGTAAATTTGATAATCCGAACTCCAGAATGTGCCACCTGTGACTGGGCAAGATGCTAAGCCTGGTACTGCAATTACATTATATCAGCCAACATGGGAGTAGTACAGACAACTTCTCACAAGTTCTGTTCCCCAAAAAAAGAAAAGACCTCTGTGAAAAAATCTTGAAGGAAAGCACCTGCATGATCAGGAGGTTTTCACTTTATTTTGACCAATCATTTAATTTCTTGTGTTCAAAGCCAGTCTCCTGTATGACACTGGTAGCACTGTCTCAGTAAATATTAAGGAGCAAGGGAAAGTAAAAACTTTCCAACTGAATACTATCACAAAACTTCTTTTAATTTTATTTTAATTTCAAACAAAAAAAAAAAACCAAAACAAAACAAAACAGACAAAAACAGGGAGAAAAGCAGACATTTCTACTGCTGCAACACAGTTCCCATTTACCCTTGCAGACTAATAGGTCCTCACAATCAAGCATACATTATCTACATACTAGGCATCTAAATATTTTATGTAGCCACCCAACTGTAGATTTTACTACATGAGTGTTTTTAACTATTTTTGAGTATTTTCTGCTCAAAAATTGTTATGAAGTTCTGAAGGAGAGTTATTACACCATTGTCTTGTGGTCTGCAATGCAACTGCAGATCTTACATGTAATCACACATCTCCAGAAACACTTTGTTTTCCAACTATCTAGAGAATGAAGATTACACAATACTTGGAACCTGAGCCTGCCAAAATAAGTTGTTATAAAACTAGCTGCACAGCCTGACACATCACCTTGAAAGAAAGTAAATAACATTCTCCTCAGAATAAACCATAGACTCAAACAGTCCTACCAGGAGATCTGATCCATGCCTAACCAATGCTGCCTAAGAGTTAAGAAATGGTTACATTTTTCTGTCTTTGGACAGAGGCGGACTTACTGATCTTCCCAGTTACACCTTTAACATTGGTAGGGAATTCTAAGTTCATTTAAACAGCTCATGGGGCAAAGATTCACCGTTCCACCTACCAGCTACTTTCTAACTCTCTCAGTGTTTTCCCTGTGAACAAAAGGTATTCAGTGGCAGACAACATGTCCTTTTCGTCATGTGCATTGCAGAAATACCAAGCAGAAACCCAAACAATCATTTCACATATAATTATAAAATATTACGATATTGGTTATGCCTTTTTAAAAAACGAGAGCACTGTCTACAGCCTATACTGTAATACACCAACACCCCAGGGCACGATAAGCTCTTCATTAATGCTTGCAACAAAAAGAACACTGCAGAACGATTACACGCCGTAGCCATGGATTTCCACAATCAGAGCTCTGCCAGCTGCCAGTGCGTACTTACAAGGTGTTGAGACTTCAGCGGAGGGTGATGTTTGCAGCAAACTCGTGGAAATATTTCCAGTGGAGTTTTCAGGTGATGTCAACAACAGGAAGGATGACTTTGAGCCAGATTTCCATTTCTCATCAGACGCGGCCTTAAAAGTTGAAACAAGAACGTTAAGACTTCTCATCGTCACCCCAAATCTGCAACTGAACCCCTACTCCGACACAGGCTCCTG
>WEIU01004675.1:244864-275087 GCA_013389925.1 Aegithalos caudatus
CGGGGGACGCAGGGCCGCCGCCAGGAGGTGAGGTTCGGCGGCCCGCGGATGTGGGTCAGGGAGGAGGCGAGGCGCCCCGCGGGGCGAGGGGCGCGAGGGGAGCCAGGGACAGCGGTGCGGGGAAGACGAGACCGGAGTGAGGGCAGGCCCAGCTGGGGACGGGGTTGGGCGCTGAGAGGCCGGGCGGAGCGAGGATGCTGCGGAGGTGGCCATGGGAAGGGCCGGGACGGGGACAGGGTGCTCGGTGGGTCAAAGGGTGCAGGGAGCTCTGAGGAGGGAGCAGGGCAAGGGCTGACAGGTAGCAGGAAACGTTGGGAAAGAGGGAGGAGGCAAAGGGAATGCAGGCAAAGTGTGTGTGTGTGTGTAATTTCTCATCAGTATTCTTCATGTCTGGGGTGAGAGTTATTAGTTATTAGAGGCCACAGCTTGATGATGTGACCTGAGTGTGCCAAGGAGGTGGGGGTTGGGTGTCACGCTATAAAAGGCAGCGGCCACACGCAGCTCTGTGTCCGGGGCTGCTCCGCAGCTGCGAGTGTCAGTCCCACGGTGGCAGGCTCTGCTAAATGTCCGTCTGTCTGTGCTTGTGAGGAGCTGCTTTACTCGCTGCATGTCCGTGTCAGTATGGATGGTGATGCTGAGAAGGACGGGCTTACCAGGAAAAGCAGTCTCATTCAGTAGAAAAAGGAAATGCCAGCTCAGAGCCTGTTGCGTTCATTCAGAGCCTGAATTCATTCTTCTGAGACATATTTCACAAAGGAGCTTGGAGAACTCTCAGTATCGCAGGATAAAAAAAGAAGTGCTTTTTTATAAGAGCAGAATAAAAGGCCACATGTTTTAAGTCTACTTTGATATTAGCGTGCGGAACCCTTCTTCTTAAAGGCCCAGTCCTCCAGGCTGCCATGGGAGGTGCTGCATTGACTAATGTAATTTTGGGGAGTGGAGCAAGGTCAGTGCTTTGAGTATAAGCCTTTATGGTTAAAAGCTATAGGAATGTTAGACTGTAATAGCTATAACAGACTAAATGAAGTCTTACTTGAACCTGCCAAAGAATTGCCTTCATTTTGATGCAAAGAGAATAAATTTTAATGTGTTTCTTTAGTGCTACACTTAGTATTTTCTGTAGAGAAGTAAACTCTGTACTGTCTTCAAACAAATTATTTTGGATATTTCTGAATAGGAACTTATTAGACTGCTAAAAATTGCAATTGCTTCTTTATAGTAATACCAGAATATTGTACTTAGCAGAAAAGAACCTTTACATCCTGAATAGCCTGAGAAGACAGTCCATGCAGGGACTTTTTACACAGGATTAAAACAAAATCCATTCTAACTGTCCAGATTCCCTGGTTTTCTGTTTCATTTTGAATTCTCTAGAGAAAGAGGCATACAACATCTGAAATGGAGGGGGTTGGGATTCAGGTCTGTGTTTTGTGTAACAGTGGGCTGCAGGGCAAGGGGCTTTCCCCTTTCTTTTTTTGTCCTCTCTTCCTGGCTCTGTACAGCAAGCAGTCCAAAATTCAGCCTTTTCTACAAAGAGGGAATGAAAAGGGCAGTATAAGAAGAATGGCTTCAATGCATGGCTGTTGACAGTGAAGAGAGAAGCCAGGCTTAAAAGTAAAAGCATAATTTCTTCTTGTAAGCATGCAGAAGATTTCAGAATTTCATACTGGTCATCCCTCACCCTATACTGGGTTTGTGTCTCCAGCTTCAATGCTGAAACCATGGCTCTTGTCCTTAGTTTACACTTAGAGTCGTATTCAGAGACCTTAAAACACTTAGATTTACGTAAAGCCTAGTCATATTTTTTATGGATGCAATTAAAAAGTTTTTAGAAGCAGGAAAACCCTCTGCAGACTGTCCAAGAAAGTGGCTTTGGGTCATACCACTGCAGAGTGCTGCACTTATGGTAGTGTGGAACCAGGTCTCTTCTGTAGCCACAAGAATTTCCTTCCACCAGGAGTTTCTGCAATGTCTATGAACCCACTGTGGCTGAACAGTCTTCTTCATTGCATTCAAGCTTTTTCTGTTAACTCCTTAGTCTCAGGCTGTCCATTAGCATTGAAGATGTTCATTGTATGTGTTTTGTGAGGCCATGGTCTTGACAGCAATGCAAAGTGCTGCAAATACCACAGTCACAGCACTACTGGAAATGCTACAAAATTACTGGGTTTGAAGGTAAGAGTAGAAAGTTTGGGGCTGCTACTTCTCCTTATTTCTCCTTTACACAGAAATGGTTAATATTAACTACATTAGTAGGGAAAAAGAAAAATCATTATTAGCTGTATTAGTTCAAAATTAGACTCAAGAAGCTTGTTACCTTGTGGACGGTAACATGAGCAAACTAATTCCTTTTGGCTTTATGTTACTTGAACAGATGAGCTGTGATGTTTTCTTTGGACATTTGAAAGCTGGTGGGATGTACAGAACATGGAATCCCCATCCCATACACCTGCAAAGCACAGATAGTGACCTGCTGTGACAATTAATTGCAACTGATCTGGAATTCAGGATGGGTTTCAAAACCTGTTTTAGCTATCTATATATATCTAATAGCATAAAAGAGATATAAAGTATTCATTGTGTACTGGTGAGACAGGTTGGGACTGCTACGTGCAGTTCTCCACTCCTCAGAGCTGTGCTCTTCTGCATGTTGCAATGCATGCAAAACACACTCCATAAGCAGGGACACAACTGCAGTTAACAGGTTTGTAAGGAATCGAGTGCTTGTCTGGGGGAAAGTGCTTTTAGGTTTGTTGAGTTAAAACTGTGAATAGTTCAAAGGAATGGCCTCTAACCAGCATGGCTTCTGTTCTTAGTGGCTGCATCGAAAAGTTGAAATATGAAAGGCTGTTGATACGCATTAGAGACTGGCATTTCACAACATTTACTCTTTGCTAAAGTGAATGAAGCAGGAATGTGTTGCATCTCACAATAGGCAAAATTATCTTTCCCGTTATAGAACAGAGAAGAGTTTAGTGTTTCTTTTGGACATATTATGATCTCACTCAGTAAGCTAGTCTGGGAAGTTGCAGTGATACATCTACTGGCATTTCTGTGGCAAATTAAAAAAGGAGTTGTCATGTACTCCTGCGAAGGAATGTGGGCAGGCAATGCATCGTCCAATTCCTTTACATATAAGGTAATCTCTTAACTCTCTCTGAGAGGGAAGTGCTGTTAGAAGCCTTGCTATCTCATCAGGTTTGGATGATACTCTTACATTTCCCTGTCTTTGAACTGGCAGGATTTCAAAAGCTAAGTAACAGTCTTACTAGCAGAAGAGCTGATCTTCATTCTTCTCATGGCTAATTCTGTTTGCAGTTGCAACTGTATTTTTTTTTTAGTATGGCTTTAATATAAAGCAATTTCCTGCTATTAAAGCATTAGAGTCAGTAAAAATCTAACAGCCTGGAATACTTTAATACTGCAACATAAAAACTCCAAGTTATTTAAAATATTTCTTCAGATATATGTGGGGTTTTAGCTTGTTTCTGAAAGAAAAGGGAGTTAGGTAGGTAGTGTGTCCTCTGGTTGTCTCATCAATGGTCAGAATTTTGGAAACTGCTGTCCACCTTCAACCAAATCTGAACAAAAGATGTCTCAAAGGTTATTAAGTTCCCAGAAGTGTGAGGAGAACTGGCATTCAGAAGAGAGCAGAAAGCTAAATGAAGTGTCCTCAGAGGGACAGGTGAGCAGCTTTGTGTGTTCACTGCGGCAGCAGCGGCAGACGGGTGTGCACAGCGTAGCCAAGTGAAATGTGCTGAGCTCCAGATCAGCCACAGCATGTCATATCTGTTACTTGGAGGACATGTCATAAGACATACAGGAGGAAGTTGGTGTTATTGTGGTGGGAAGAGGAAGGGGACAAAAAGTACTAATCCATGTAGATGAGGCTTCACAAGTTCAGTTGTGTACAGAGCAAATGGGAGGCTTTTTTTGGTTTCTTTGAAACATGCAGTAAAGCCTCAACTTGAAGACTGTTCTTTGTATGCTTTTATAAAGTCTTTATAAAGCTTCAAATAAATTATTTTCTTTTCTGATGGCCAAAAAACAGAGTGAGACTGAGGATATACCATTAAATCATGCATGTTTGGTTTGGTTTGGTTTATTGACAAGACCGTACCCCCAAAACATAAAATATCATTACATCATCTTAGAGCAGATGTTTGTTATTCTTCTGGAAGTGTGAAGTGTTATAGGCATGTGTTTCTCCTAGCCACAGGAGGTACTGCCTCTCTTCAAGTTGATGGGAAGAGTAGAGGAGCATATTGACCTCAGTTTCTTCCTAAATGTGTGGTGTGTAGATCAGCAAAAGTGGTCATTGCTGTTTATATTATGAGATTTTTACAGAGTTGCCTATCCCTGTTCTGCCTGGAAGTGCTTCCCCTGTGCACTACTCCTGCTTGGCAGTGTTCATGTGTGGTAATTGACAAGATCACAGTAAGTGGTAATACCTGCCAAGGCCTTTCAACTGTGTTTGAAATGGACAGGATGAGCTGAACTGAAAACTTCTGTCAGTCGCTGGTGACACGGACCTGCACTGAGTGGCACAACCTCTCACAAGCCAGTAGATGGTGCCAGGAGATGTTTTATGCTAACTCTGCAATACCTTCAGTTTGAGAAGCCCTACTTCACTGTCACTCAAATTTGGGAGGCACAAACAGACTTGGACAAGGTTCTGTACCCTCCTGGCAGACATACCCTGCTCCTCCTGTGTTTCTGAAAGCTGTAACTGAGGCTTCAGGCACACGAGAAGACACAAGATGTGGTCACCACCCCTGGGTGCAAAACATGCTCCTAGGCAAAGGATTCCTTTAAGCTTTCCATCTTTTTTGGCAGATAAGACTATAATAAATTGGCAAGTTCAAATTCTTGATGAGGTTTCTTGGTTTCGATTTTTACATTTTGGGAGTAAAGCTGACCACTTGACATATGCAGGGCATATTCAAGAATGATGCATGTGAATAAATGTGTGCAAGTTTTCTGCAATTCAAAACTTACCCCAGAATAAAAAAAAAATGCAATTATGTGGTGCTATGAAGTATATTCTGAATAGTCTGTACTGCCATGGGTGGGAGAAGGTCTACCAAACCTCACTGGATACTATGTTTAGCCTGTTGTGTGATCGGTATTTTAAACCTGACCTCTGTGTACTCTTGAGTTGTACTCTGTAGATTTAGCACTGACAACTCATTTTCTTGAGTTGCTTGTGTTTGACACTGCAGAGTCACAGAGGTGTTTCAAAGCTTTTTACATATAAGGGCGGTGCCATTTCACCTCAGCACCAATGGGCATTTCAAAGCTACAGGCCAAGTAAATGCAGCAATTTAGACTGCTTTAGGTGTTTTGATTAGAGATACCTGAAGCTAAAGTTGGTGTGCCTACAGGAACAGATAGCTATACATTCATGTCCTTACAGATATAACAGCACAGTTTTCTTTAGGAACTACTTGATGCTGATATAATTGCATCAGCACCAGAGAAAGTGGTGCCACTTTGAAGCTGGGATAGGTAACACAATGAAACTCCTGTGTTCCCAGGCCTTTGTTTTGCAGATAGGCAGATGATTTGCTGTAATCTTATTTATTGGTTAACAAACCTTTACAGATTGTAACACAAATTACTGAGCAGCAGGTGAAATCCTGAGCACCTTAGAAAAGGACTCCTCATGAGCTCAGTACTGTAAGTTCCAACATAGAAGCATTGTGTGCCTGCTGAGTTGAACTCTTCCTGTAGCTCCTTTCATGTGTGGTTTCATTTATCTATTTATTTATTGGTTGATTGATTTTAGAGAAAGGAAGCCTTCAGGTAAAAAGGTCAGGCAGAGGTACTTAACACAGTCTTACTCTGATCTCCTAGCAGTGTGATGTAGCTATCTGCTGAAAAGGGTATTTGTTATCAGATGATACTCTTTTAAAGAATAATATATGTGGCATAATGTTAATTAGAGTAAAATTAGGTATTTTAAGATGTTTATGTGTGATAACAGATTTTTCACATACAAACAGAGCAGTCAAGCCTTCTGCAGTTTCTGTCTTGGAGGTGAGAAGTAGGTTTTCTGATAGTATACCCTAAGGGGCAAATAATTCAAGTCAAAATGCATGTAGCACTGCTCACTAAGCTTAAACATTAGCAACATTAGCATAAATTCATATTCAAATTTCATGAAAATAAATATCAAATGCATGTTATCTGGCAGTTACTAATTATATTGCCATAGTATATTCCTTTTCTTCTTCTGTGATTTTATTCAGTTTTGGATTTCAATGATCCCTTCAGTACTGAAGTTAAGCCAAGAATTCTGCTCATGGGATTGAGAAGAAGTGGAAAGTCTTCCATTCAGAAAGTTGTCTTTCACAAAATGTCGCCGAATGAGACTCTCTTCTTGGAGAGCACAAACAAGATCTGCAGAGAGGATGTTTCCAACAGCTCCTTTGTCAACTTTCAGATCTGGGATTTTCCTGGGCAAATTGACTTCTTTGACCCTACGTTTGATTATGAGATGATTTTCAGAGGCACTGGAGCACTGATATTTGTTATTGATTCTCAGGTAAAAAAAGGGGGCTTTAAGCTACTTATTTCTTTTCTTCCTTCAGCAATAGACAAATGAGTTGAAAAGCACAGTTTTTTTTCAAAGCAAATAAATAATCTACATCACAAACACACATTAAAAGAAGTCATTAAAACTTGAAGAGCTGCTTGGCTATTTTTAATCTCTCTGCAGTGTGTTCGGAAGTTAACTAATTTGTTTTAACATCTCAAGGTTCTTACTCAGATTCCTAAGTGCTGACAGCATGAGATTGGTGCACATGCTGGATGTAGGTTCGGGCTTCTACTTATAAAACATTAAAAAATCAAGCTGTTGTTGAGGTGTAGTACTATCTAAAAATAAGTATCATAAAATTTTATATATATTTTTTTAAATACTTTCCTAACTCCTAACTTCTTTTTCCT
This sequence comes from Aegithalos caudatus, assembly GCA_013389925.1. Classification (NCBI taxonomy): domain Eukaryota; kingdom Metazoa; phylum Chordata; class Aves; order Passeriformes; family Aegithalidae; genus Aegithalos; species Aegithalos caudatus. The sequence continues at coordinate 251,816 of WEIU01004675.1, forward strand.
TTATTAGGATGATTATATGGAAGCATTAGCTCGGCTACATCTTACTGTGACCAGAGCCTATAAAGTGAATCCAGATATCAACTTTGAAATCTTTATCCATAAAGTGGATGGTTTATCTGATGATCACAAGATTGAAACCCAGAGGGATATTCACCAGAGGGCAAATGATGACCTTGCAGATGCTGGATTGGAGAAGATTCACCTCAGGTGAGAAAAGTTGCTATGCAGAGAATGCTAAAGAGGAGAGCAGCTTATTTGACAAGTTAGCATTTTCTGTCCTCTTGAAGTAGCAGGCAACATGCTTTTGATATATGAAGGAAAGGGATAATCAGAGATACTGCATTTGACCTGAGCCAAAGTATCCTATTTGATTGCTGTCTTGAGGGGAAAGATGGAGAGCTGCTTAATAACAGATTAGTAACAGACAATAAACATGCCAGAATCCTATCAGTTTTTGCTGCAGTTGCTGCCTTAAAATAATTTGGCTTGGACAGTGACAACAGTTCCAGGCAGTGGAGTGTATATGCCACTACATCACTTTTGTCTTCTTTGAAAGCTGTCTGCCACACGGTCCCCTCCCAGTCACTCATCCTCACTGCTGCAGCCTGCTTAGAGCCCCTGGGGAGACCTGTACTTTATCTTTGCCTTGTGTCTTCTGGTAAAATGGATTACTGTAGCAAATTGTGACCAGTAGTGGACTTTGTAGACTGGGAACCAGAGGACATCAAGTTGTCATGGCTTTCTTAGTGCTTTAAAGCCAAGTACAAATATATTTACAAAGAGACCTGCTCCATGAACATGCCAGCTATTTAGAGCTCTTAACTACTTCACTGCATCACTGCACTCATAAATGGGTCCACAACTTTCAAAAAGTAGATCACAACAGACAGACTCAGTATGATGTGATCTCCTGAAATTCGAGAAATTTTTTTTGTGAGAATACCAGTGTGGGAATTACATTAAAATGTTCTACATCAAGTTCTAGGTTTCAGTGTCCAAGTTGGGGGATTTTTTAGTATAGAGGTGAAGTCCTGTGCTTCAATCATATAATGACTTTTGATCATGGGGGTAATTGCATTAGTGTAGGCACTTACTGTCTGACAATATTTTATTTCACTCATATTATGAAAGGTACATTATGTTCACCGTATGTGGCTAAAAGGAAAATGTGGTGACATTTTTTTCCAGCTTTTATCTGACAAGCATATATGATCATTCTATATTTGAAGCATTTAGCAAAGTGGTACAGAAACTGATTCCACAGCTCCCAACACTGGAAAACCTGCTTAACATCTTTATTTCAGTAAGTACTTTCTATATCCTTTGTCTGTAGATCTGTCAGTGTCCAACATGCATGTTCAGATACTCTGTTCACTGCCTTCTTAGAGATCATGAGCAATGTGAACTCCCAGAGAAATCATCAGAACTTAGTTGAAATGCACGTCCATGCAGCTTGGCCTCACCTCCATGTCTATTAAACAGCACTGATGAGCTGCTGAGGTACTCGTAGGATTTCCTGAGTCACATAAAGTGGGCTAGCAGCCATCACTTTTCTTCTTGTAACATCAGTCTGAATGTTGCAAAAGTCTGTGCTGCATGTATTTCTTTAAGTTGCATTTAAAATTTTTATGAATAAATATTTAAAGGAACATCATCTAGTCTGACCTCATATGGGGAGCTGTCTGTAGTGCTTCCCAGAATTAATTTTACTTTGTATCAGAAGTTTACCAGCTTAGGAAAATCTTCTTATGTAGTGAAATCTTTAAACATAGACTCCACCACAACTTTCACCACTTCCACAGTTACTCAGAAGGCCAGTTAGGGAGTTTTGTATATCTAGTGGTTTGTTACCATTGTGGAAGAGATTGCTCACTCCCACTCCTCCTGTATGTCTGATCTCTTCCTTTCCTTTGTACTGGTTCTGACACTCACCTGTTCCCTCATGGGATTACTATACCATACACTTATGCATTGTTTAATTTAGTTAAAAGGAGGTGATGGAGGCGTCCAACATGCTCTTGTTTTGACACAAGGTAAGAGATGGAAACATGGGGCAGTATGTGAAGGGGAGCACATGAGTAGGTTGTGAAAAGTGGAAACTCCCTTTTTTAGTGGTTGTTAAAGCAGGTGATATTGGCTCCGAAAACTGCACCCTTTTTCACAGTATTCTAATTTTGTGCTTGGCATTTAGTACTAATTTCTGAAGCTTCAATTTCCAAGCAAGATACTTTGTTGTGTCTTTTTGTGATTTTGACCTAAGAAATTATTTGATATCATTCAACAGCCTGTAAGATAGAATTAGACTTCATGGTTTCTCGGAGTGAAAATGGAGAGATAAAAATTGGATGTGAAAGGGAAAGCTGGGAATAGAGGAAGATAATTCCAAAACTTATTCTCTTACTATTAAACAGCATATTTATACTGTTTCATAATGAATAGTTTACTACAAAGGTCTGTTTCTTCCAAAACTGCTGGGCTGTATATGAGATATTATCATGTAGTCCCAAAACGCCATGACAGAAAGGTAATGAAGAAACGATGACAACAATTGTAGAGCAATTAGATAGTGGTTTTGGCACACAGTCTTACAGAGAAAGCTGGCTGAATAATAGTCTTCCTTGTGCCAGAGTCACTCCAGTCACTTATTGTGAGTCAGATCTCCATGTGGAGTCTCCTCACTGGAGTTGTTGAAGGGTTTGTACAGAATCTCCATATGAACTGAGCTCTGGCAGCTTCCTGAATGACTGATGACAGTTGCTTGTGTGTCTGGAACAGCCAGCTCCAATCATACCAAGAATATCAGGTACAGTTTGTAAGGAAGAACAAGTATTTCATATAAATGGGAAGTCCAGAAAATGAAGGAGGTGTGCTACCTCCCTTGTTCAGTATGGGAAAGAGTCTTGGACTGCTTCTTTGCTCCAGTTTCTTCGTGACCTAGGGCCACATGTAGCTGCATCACTATGTCCTCAGCATGCTTGCTGTTTTTACAAGTATTTTCTGTTTGTAGACAGAGAGACTCAGAATGACTATTTGCAACCACAGGAAGATTAAACATCCTTCTCCTTCAAACAATTAGTTAGGAGGTGCCTCTTTACCTTGGCAACTTAGTAACAACAAATTTTGGCATGGATTTTGATCACGCCTTACCTCAGGAAGCCAACTGTTGGATATCAGGGTGTGGGTGTATTAGTGTTCTACTTTTGGTTTTGCAGCAGCATTCATTAGGAAGTGCTTTCATTTATGCCGCAGAGACTTCCAACGCAAAAAGCTGACAATTACAAAAATAGATCTGCGATCACTCTTAAGTTCACAGCACGTTTTTGCCCAAGTTTATAACACTACAGTGTGTGAACGTGTTTGAGGAACCATCAGTGTGATAATACTGCTTCTGCATTCTTTAATGTAACTGCTTGTAAGTCATTAAATAACTGGCACTCAAAATCCATATTACTCTTACTGACTAACACACCAGCTTCATATAGAACAATGCCTGTTTCTTAATTAATGTGGCCTTATCAACTGATCAAATTGTGTGACATGGAAAAGCGAACTTTCATTTGAGAGTTGGTTGTTTTGTTTTGAGGGATATTAAAAAGTATGTATTAAAGTAAATTATTATAGTAAAAATAAAAGTATGTACAGTTTTGATAATTTAATTATTTAAATTTTGTAATCTGCAAATATAGTGCTTAAAATTAATTCATTAAATCTGTGGTGTGATGTAAGGCCTGTTTAAATAATTGTCCAAAATTCATTAATAACTGGATGTGACTGGCAATATCCACTTAAGTTCTTTTGAGAGTTGCTTTTTAGGGCCAAATTCTGGCTTACTTTCATACATTAAAGACTGAAAAAGACAGGCCTACTTACCTATCTTAGCAATTGGAAGAATACTACCACTTCTACTGAACCCATTCTATTTAAGGAATAGAAACTGTCTTCTATGACATCACACCCCATATAGTTGAGAAACATGGTTTGAATTTCAGGTACCTCATGGTTTTTACCTGTCCAAAATAAAATCTCATATATTCACTACAGATTTTTCACAATGACTCTCTTGGTTCAGATTAACCATGGAATATTCTTACATTGATGCAGAATGCTTTTAGCACATGTTGCATCTTCTCTGCAGACTGTAGGGTTGTGTCAGAGAGAACTGGTGCTTATTCGGACCCTGCTCTCATTTAATGGCAGCCTTTCATTCAGTAAGGAACTCACCAGCTCTAGTAACAGAAACAGTTGATTTCTTATTGTTGTTTTCCCTAAGCATTAATGATGTAATATCTCTTTGAATAGTACTTTTTATCCACCTTTTCCTGGTTTTTCATGACTTGTTATTATTGTTTCTACCATTTCTGTTTGGGTTTTTTTTTTGCAGGCTAGGGTTGGGGCATGGGGTGTTGAGTAGTTGCCACACAAAAAAAAACTTGGGAAATCCTTTGATTTTTTTCTGTTACAGTTGTATTAAAATCTCTGGCACATGAAACATTTGAAGGCATGTGGGTAAATTTAGTGGTTACTACTCCTGGCAGTCCATCCTACTGTTTCAGAGGGCTTTCTGTCACCATGCAAAGTTTTAAAGGAGCAAATATGTGCAGTTTCTCAGCAGGTCCTACCACAATGGATTAATTGCAATTGAAAACAAGCATAGTTTATGTTGAGACCAATTTCTGCCCTTAACCAGCAGGTGTAACTTCTGGCATAGCAAATATCTCAAGACGTTCATGACAAATGTACAGAAAACTTTCTGAACTGTCACTGCAAGTACAGGCAGGCTGCAGCACCTGGACCTATGAGATGAAAAAATCACTTCTCATTGTTAAATGTTACTATATTGTCACTGGCATCTTAATAGTTTAAAGTGCATATTACTTGTACAGCTGAAATTGTTGCTATGTCTCTCTTTGTGTAATACAAAACTTTGTAATTGACTTCTCATGAATAACATTGCAGGGCTCAAGTTTCAGCTTCTTCTGTCTGAAATGACTTGTATCTTCCAGTACAATTTTGGCAATGAGTTACAGCTATGAACTTACTTGATATTTCAAGAAAGGCTTGTAATTAATCTTATTTGACAGGATCTATTGAACTGTGTGAGGTGCTGTCAGAATTACTATTCAAAAAGTAAAATTACAGTAAAAAGTAAAATAAAATGAACTCCAATATGCGGCCAGAACAACCAGCATAAATATGCATACGTTTTTGTTCTTTGTGCTCAAAAACACACACTCATGGAACCCTGGAGGCTGAAAGGGACATTTGGAGTTCAGTTTCTGCTCAGTCAGGCCAGTTACACCAAGCTGGTTATGGCTGTGTCCAGTTCAGTTTTGTGCATTTGGAAGGATAGAAATGCTACAGACTCTCAGGTCAGCAAGCTCCCAATCCTTCACCACTCTTATGTTAATTTTTTTTGTTCTTGTATCAAGTCAGAATTCCAGTCTGTGCCTTTTGGCCTCTGTCCTTCAACATTGTAGCTCTTGAGAAGAGTTTGGCTCTGGCTCCTCTGAATCCTGACATTAGGTATCTGTAGATAGCAAAGAGTCTTCTCTTTTCAGATTGAACAAAGCCATTTCTCTGAGACTCTCCTTGTACATTCTGTGCTTCAGCCCATCTACCTAAGGTATCCACAGTGTATACTTTGTTTTGAATATTTTTTATTACTGACTTACTGAAATATGCCACTCAGAGAGTCTTTTCCATTATGAAATGCAAGAAATTCACCTCTATACTCTGTGCAGTGATGGAAGAATGATGCCTCTTTAAGAAGGGAATGCCCAAGATACTGCTGGCCATTGTTGAATAGCACATCTAGTGTTGGAAATTATTCTGCCTATTTCAGGAAATACGGAAAACAGGAGAGTCACTTTAGTTACTTAACTATGTTAACTATGCTAACTTAACATCTTTTTGTTAAATAGTTGACTTAGAAAAGAAAGAAGAAAAAATGGATAAATTCTGTAACTGTACAAAAAAAGCTGAAACTATTAAAATTTATTAGGGATTTTCAGTGTGGTTTTTGGTGGTTACAGAACTACTGTGGCAGTAGTCCCAAAGCATGTTAAAATGGGAATCCCATATACGGAGACAGTTCAGTTGGATGGAGAAGGTTGCTTGTCTTCCCAAATGAGTGGATAGTGAGGAGTATTTTATAGCTTGTGCTTTAGCAATACTGGGAAATAGCCCTTTTTTCACGCTGGGACAGCTGTGCAGGTGTAATCCCTTGACATCAGCCAATAAGGCTACTGTTTTCAGTTAAGCAGTACACTTTTTTTTTCCAGGAAGCAGAGGCTTATGGCAGTTTACCTTATTTACACAAAGAGTCAGAGGTAGCATTCCTGGCTAGCTTCTCAGAGCTGTGAATATGATACATCTCCAGTATGGAGAGTGTCTTAATCAGCTTAGCAGGATGACAGGAATGTAGCTGTCATCACTTTAGCAAGCCGTAGCATTTTAAACGTGGCTTTAACCAACAGGGCTACATGAAACCTAAGGCAGCATCAAAACACTGGTCTCTCTCCTATGATCCTAAAAGATGTTCTACAGAACCAGACAGTAGAACAGCTACAGACTGCAATGAAAAAATGTCTTCATTTACTTGAGAAATCAGTTCCTGAACAGTACTGTCTTCTTCGTCCATCAGCATTTTCTTTCCTTTGTTTCTATCTTCTCATATTCTAGCTAGAATAACTTCAGATTACAGCTTTCTTTTATGCCTGTTGCTACAATTCAAACACCAAAAGCTTGAACTTGGAAGATTTTTCTGCTCCCTTCTTGCCCCCCACCCCATTTTCCACTGAAAAGAAATGTAATCTCTCCAGGTGGAGAAATTAGGGAGTGTCACTTGGCATTATGTCTGCTTAGAGGCAGAAACTGTTGGAAGGTTTGTGAGCATTATGGTTTGCAAATACAACAGTGCTGTATGTACAGTTCTTTCAAAATGAGCTTGATTGCAATTTAATTTCTTTAGACTAACTTTTTTGTATAACAGGCAAGTAAGGGAACAGAAAAGCTTGGGGTTAATTTGAAAACATGGATTCCACTTTATTTTTCTTTTTTTTTTTTTCTTCTCTTGAATAGAATTCTGGGATTGAAAAAGCATTTTTATTTGATGTAGTCAGTAAAATCTATATTGCAACAGACAGCACTCCAGTGGATATGCAAACTTACGAGCTCTGCTGTGATATGATAGATGTTGTGATTGACATTTCTTGTATATATGGGTAAGTAAATTATGACTGTTTTCCATATAGCTGTGTACTGAGAATCTGAATAGCCTCAAAATTAGAGTGATACAGGTATGAACAATAATGAGAATGGGTAATTTGCTAGGACAGGGGAGGAGGAAATGACTGGCTTCTGAGGGACTGATCCTTCCCAGCAATAAATACTGCTCCCTGTCCAGTTTTTTGTGAGAATCTTCCTCTTTCTATGCTAATAATTTTATTTGGAGGGAGAAGTGGGAAGAAACCAACCTAAAATAAAAGGAAACATCATCTTTTTGTTTCCTAGGTATGAAATCAACAGAAGGATGCCTCCTGTTTTAAAAACAAGTGGGGCCATATTTAGTTTTATTTAATAGGCAGTGGCCTCTAATAGCCTCAGAGTGTTGTTTCACTCTCACTTCAGTTCTCTGTTTGTCCCCTATTCCCTGCATGACTTTTTCTGGGTTTTTTTTTTCAGTTTCCCCTTCTTGTGCATTAGCAAGTGGAAGTCTCCTGGGCTGGCACGTGCATCTCCTTTCAAGTTATGTGTTCAGAGGCTTGACCCTTGGCCAAATGTAATGCCAGCCATTCCAGGGAAAGGCAGGGGCATATTAAGAATTAGAGCATTAAGATGCTTACACTTGGAGGCCAATGCACAACATGCTTATAGAGTGGTAGGCTGGGGTAGCTTTGCATTTGTAACCAATAAGATTTCTTGCACTCTTGGAGAAGGTACAAGGGACAGTCCTGGTGTAGATGTGCAATAAGCAATGGAACAATAAACTGTTGAATACTTAACCTAAAATCTCTGAAGTTTGTATATTCTGCTGGATGTTTCAGATTTTGGAGTCATCACTTCAGTAACTGTGTAAGAACTTGTTTTACAGAGGTATAAAAAAAGGATGCTGACTTCTGTAAAGAGAAAGATTCTGCTGTGTAGTTCAAAATAGTGTGCATTTAATAATTATCTGTACACAACCACTTTTGGGGCTCTTTATATACAAAATATCATTCTGCCACTGTGGTTGTGTAACCACGTAGCATTTATCACCAGAGATCTGCTTGCTATTTTAAAAATTATTACAATTCATTTCTTGTCCTCTGATCCTGGAGTATCTGTGGAACTTGCTGCTTTAATATATCATTGAGACTAATTGTTCTGGGAGGTTGGTGATAACTATCCATTTAACAATATCTGTGTGTGCATTCAGGAATCAGGATAAAATTACAATATTACAATGTATAAAAACATAAAACAATGATCATCATGACTCAGCATCTGTGAATGAGAAATTCTCTTTTCATAATAGGATGTTGCAAAAGCCAACATCTCATGAGGAAAGTCTCATGATGTCTTAAACTATCAGGCAGCTGCTACCGCTCAAGCAAGGTTACGGGGTTTGGAGTTATCGGTACAGACCTACTGTTTAACATGTTTATGATAAGTCATAATGCACAGATTAAATGAAAAGCAGCCTTGTGGCAAATGGGTGGTAACTTACAGAGAAAAAAGTAAGGTTCCAGTTCAGGTACTTGGCAATCAAACAATCTGATTTCTAGCCCCAGATCTAAGGTTTGGTGTATGATGGGATAAACAGTTTAATCTCTTTGTCTTCTTAATTTACGTAGTGTGTAGTATGAAGAAGAGTCTCCCTGAAAGATTAAAATGAAGATTTCATAAAATTTGAGATTATTTGGTGAGAGAAGCAATGTCTCAGTACCTTTGTTAGCTAATCTGATGTCTTATCTTTTCTTGTTTGTTTGACTATTGCTCTTTAGGCTTAAAGATGATGGCACTGGAACTCCTTATGACAAAGAATCAATGGCAATCATAAAACTGAATAATACAACTGTCCTTTATTTAAAAGAGGTGACAAAATTCCTTGCTCTTGTTTGTTTTGTCAGAGAAGAAAGCTTTGAGAGAAAAGGTATTTCCCCCTTTTCTAGTAATGCATTAATTTTCTCTTATATTAGTAAGTTAATGAATAACCAAGGTTGTTATTAGCTGATAACAGTTTCTAACTGTATCATAAATACTGAGGTAAGTACAGCTTGATAAAGCTTACATAACATTTTAAAGGGATGAAAGTACTCGCACAGGCATTGAGATGGGATGAAATCATAAACGTATTTGACAACCTTCTGATATGAAAGCATTTGAAAGTTTACATCCAAGCAGTAAAGCTTCACCCTGCAACTGTAGACTGTGTTAGTTTATCTTGACTGACACTGATTTGTGCATGTTGACACCGGCATACACATTTGGAACGGCTTACCTGCAATAACCAAGGGAAAATTTTTGTAACTGACTGATATTATGTTCTTGCTTTTCTTATATCGAAAAGGAGGCTTTTGAAAAACTGCGTATTTACAACATAGTCCTATTTAGGAGTGCTTCAATATTTTGCCGTTAAAGTGCATAAAATTTCTTTGTTATCTTTCTGACCCTGGTCAAAGTCAATACTGAACCCTTAGTTGATGACCTCTCTGCTCACTCGCACAATGTTCACTGAGTTGCTGGTCTTTGAGACATGCCCTGAGACCAAAACTCAGCAGTGGAAGAGCAAGCTGTCATCTGGGCTTGTGTGCCCACCTTGTGACAGCAATTTCACCAGTCAGTGTTGGTGTGTTTGTGAATGCAGCACTTGTACCATGTCTGCTGGGCTGCTTGACAGCCTACTGAGCTTTTGATAGAACTTAAACTGGTCAGAGGTCTCTTCCATACCCCTACCGCCTTTATTGCATATGAATGTCGGATGCAGTCACTTGCTTTTGTAAGCTTAAAAACTGCTGCATACTTCTGCATACTTACTAACAGCACTGTTTCAGAAAGACACCACGTTGAATAAACATCCATTAGGGTGTGTCCGTAACTGTGTGAGGTTGTTGTGTCTGCTTAGTAGGACACTTGGTAGCCTGCATTCCTCTGCAGTAAGATTCTGGTATTATAACGGAGATGAGCTTTTTGTGCCTCACGAATTCCAAGCAATATTTTGTCTGAACTGTTGGAAGACAGAAAACAATTCCTGGGGGAAAAAAAAGTGTAACACAGTTGATTTAAACCACTTAAAGATATGTATCTCCTGTTTGGGAAATTGAAGTAGAAAATGCTGCAGTATTTGAGTTAAGAAAGCTTATGGCATTAATATTGAATGAAGTCATGAGCTCAGTACCAAAAGTCTAAAATCGTATTGTGGTATTACAGAATTGTAGCGCTCAGTAAGTCTTCCAAATGACTACCAATATGGCTTTACAGCTTTTCAATGGGAACACATTCAGCCCACTGACATGGTAATGTTATTTGCCTATTATATAAGTATCTAATCTAACAGCTTGCCTGTTGTGTTACTTTTTAATTACAGTGTAAGATGAAATATAGCTGGCTGAGATTTGGTAATAGTTATATCAAGTATCCATTTCAAAATTTATGTATTGTCAAAAAAAATGAACATTTCTTGATTAATAGATGCTACTTATTTTTATCACAGTTATTCTGTAAAGCAGATTTCCAAAATGGCACCATATTTTATGAAAGATTTCAGTTTTTCTTCTAGTGTATTGAGCACTTCTTCAAAGCCCTTTATTAAATATGGATCTGTTATCTGCCAATGAACTTCTTTTTGTTTTCTCTTAAAACTTGCAAGTATATTTAATAGCAGACAGAGTATCAAGCTGTAATGCTTACTGAATTATTTGTACTTATCAAATGTGCTTTTGGTTAGCCCAGAAAGAATTCCTGGACATTCACTCAATATGACCTCCAGACAGATAGTATGGTATTTCACTAAACACAGAATATAAGCAATGTTTTGATTACCTTATTTATATGAATAAATATAAATGTCTCTATATATGAAGACATGTATATGAATGTCTTTATTAATACATTTCTGTCTCTGTAGGATTAATAGACTACAATTTCCATTGTTTTCGAAAAGCCATACAAGAAGTTTTTGAAGTAAGAATGAAAGTAGTAAGATCTCGAAAACATCAAAGCCACCTGCAAAAAAATAAAAGACCCACTCCCAATGGGACACCAAGAATGCCACTGTAACTGCGGATTTCTGGCAATGTGGCAAGCAAAGTTTTCATGAAGTTGACGTGACTTCTGCATCTCATTGCACTGAGTGAAGAGGAAAACAAATGGGACTGATGTATTATATGAATTTTCCCTGAACGTTCAGAAAGCACTGTTTAAATATTTTTATCCAATCAGTTTTTTCATATAGTGAGCACTTTGAGCAAAATGTTGTATATATAAACATTGAGGTGAGCACTTGTAAGAATTTTCTTAATATATGCTGTAAACCTTTTTCATGCCATATTAAGAAAAAACAGCTGTGACAGAAATACTGGGTACATAATTTGCACTTTTTCATGTTTTCCTTGTGGACTTGGACTTTGATAAACTTAGTTTTTATGGTGATTTTGATGCATGGTGTCAGGTAAAATGTATGCTGTAGTTTATTTACCTGCAACAATCAAATTGGTTAGTAAACAATTAAGAAAACTTGGTACAATGCCTTTTTAAATTTGTGACAGCTAATACCTAACATTCATACAGATCTAATTTCATATATTTTTCAATTTGTAAACTGAAGAATAATATTGAAGTATTACAGCAATAAGCACCTTACCAGGGATCGTAACTGGTAGGTAAATATTAGCTTTTATAAAACAGGCTTTTGGCCAAATTTCATTTGGAGTTCTCCTTAACACTGGTCATGCCCTTTCTTGGGTCTGGTTTTATTATTTACCTCAGTATATACCACTAAAATACCTTTCTATAAAGATGATTGTTTTGTAAAATGGCTCTATGTTGCACTGGTATTTTTATAAGGCTTCAGAGGAGTACGTTGTATCTGTGTGGCTGGATTTACATTGCTAAGTTTGTGTCGAGAGCCTGCACGTGTACAGTTGGCACAATGAAGAATCTGTTTGTATTTCCACCCTGGTGTTCTGATGTACTGATAAGTCATAAAGGTGGGAACACTGGGTTCTTATTCCCTCTAACAGGGGTACCTCTGTGACTGAAATCAAGTCAAAACCATTAAAATGAGGACTGGACAATCTACCTGCTGTAATAATCAGCGTACATCGCTACTTTTTATTGTAATATTGAACATGGGCAGATTTACCACATGATCAGCCAGGACAGCAGAGCACTCTCAAACCTAAAAAGAAGTAACATTTGCTTTCCATGATCTGTAGTCAATGTTTTTGTTTAATTAGTGATACAAAATTATAATTTCTAGATGGAAAGGAAACTCAGTTTTTTACCAATTGCATGCACAGTCCAGTGGTGTTGGCAGCTTTTGGGAGCGAGAAGAACTTGACCAGAATGGGAGGCAGCTTGCTGTACACCAGAAAGAGGTAAGGGGAATGTACCTTATTTACAGCTAATCTGCCCCTAGCCAAAACAGCTCTGGAGGCAGGCAGGAAGATGGAACCAATAGCACTGTCAAGAGTTATATGATAAGTAACGCAGTTCAAGGGGCTCAGGAAGGTGAGAAATACTGAGAACAGTGAAAAAGATCCTAGTGATAATAGTGATCACAGACCACCTAAAGATAATAGTGATCACAGATCCTGATGTGAAGAACAGTGACAGTAGCTGTAGTCAAATCAGTGTTTCAAAAACACAGAGCTCAGATTCCTTTTCTCTGTCACCACCCATCATCTTAGTTGAGGGCAATTCTTCTGATTAGCCTCTCAGTTAAAGTAATGCAAAGCTGCTCTGAGAGTTCACCAAAGCTGTGATGGGTAAGACATCTTTTGGCAGCTTTCTAGTCCACAGGACTTTCATTGAAGGGCTGCTGTAATTTCTGGCCATGTGTTTGTCTTTCATTTTGTTGAGATTCCCCCACTGGGTCACAATCTCGGTCCTCTCTTCGCCCCACCAGGTGTAGGTGGCTCTGTGGGACTAAGAACACCTATCAGGCTGGGCTAGATTTTTTAATATGTAAATTACCTCATCATAGTGGCTGTGGTATGAGTCATAACTAAATGTAGCATCCATATATTTGGCCTGAGTTCATTGTAGTCATGCATGCTTTTGTATTAGAGACCATCAGCTTGTTTTAAGACAGTGAAGTTACCTCTTGAAGTCCCTTGTATAATTTGGAACAGACTATCTAGCATACTTTAGTGAAGGTGACTTTAGCCAACATAAAACTTCCAAATGGATATTATCTGGGTAAGTGTAATTTTCACCAGATTACTTATGTTTCAAATAGAAAATTGCAGGAATGTTAAAAATTCATTAGTTTTAGTGTTTAACTTTGGTATTTTCAGGTTAGGTGATGACTCATTTCACATTTGAGTAATCATTTTCTAATGTTCTAGCTGAAGTGATTGAGCACTGAGTGAGGCATGAAAGGTTCTTTTTAAGAACATATTTTAAAGCTTGCTTTTACTTAAAATCTTTTAAATTTTATTGAGATTCTAGTTTTTATTTTAAAGAAATTAAATGCCCCATGTGCTACAAGAGCCACTTAAGGCAGTGTTGATACACCTTTTCTAAAATAAGAAATTGTGGAAGAAGTATTTACTTTCCAAATAATCCAGTATTTCTAAAGTACCCGATCCATGAATCTCCATTTCTTACTTATCATTGAAGTTGACTAGAAATGGTAGGGGTCATGAATGAACAAGCCATATGAACATAAAACAGTGGTTTACAATAACCCCAAATCAGTTTAGTACCCCATAGACATTTTAAAGTCATGAGTTAGATAACTATAAAATACAAAAACTTGTTATAAAAACAAGAACTTGTTAACAAGCCAACAATCCCTGTAAGTAATTCAACAGGCAGCATCTCTGTGTGTGAAGGGTTCTCTGAAGAGTTCAAATGCACCTTTGAGTGTGCACTGGAATGGCTATTTAAAATGTTACAGTGCTGGAATATGTTTCTAAAATCTGGTGATTACCAACATGCTGTGCATTGGCATGGAAGTGTAATTGACAGGAGCAAACTACTCTGATAAAGCATAATTCATATGGATCGTTTGAGATCTCATGCTTCATGATGGAACAATTTTTTTTGCACTAAAACAAAAATTGTGTGGTTTCTTGCATGTGAAATTTCATTTCTGATGGATTGATACTAAGAAAGTTCATTCTGTGAAAGTACTGCAGCAATTTTAAAAAGAAATGTTAATTTACGAACTCCCTCCATTTTTATATGCATCATCAGATTAAGTGGAGGAATTAAAATAACCCTTGTCATTGTATACAGTAGCAACTGTTTGCTTTGATGACATATTTACTGTGCTGTCATTTGCAGTAGTCATTGTAGAACATTTTTTTCTTAAATTGAACACTGAGGTTTTCCTAATTTTGTTCTGAACAATGTATATGACATCATGATTTTTGTGCTGCAGCTTTGTCCTGTTCAATGGACAGATACGTTAACACCAAAACTTCTTACTCAGATTCTAAATGTTTTTCAATAGCTGCATGTGAATTTACTCTATTATGGATAAACGCATCTAATTCTCCCATTTCAGCTTTGTGGAAAATGAGAAAAAAGCTTGATTGGGAAGTTCTTTTGGGCTACTCTTATATGATGGCATATGGTTGACATCCCACTTGATTTCTCACTGTATTAATATTTGCATATTAGCTCATGCACATATCTTCAAATAGCTACATTTAAAAATGACACTAGCAGATTGCTGCTTTTAATTTATTTTCTCCCTGGTATCTTCTGTGTTACCTTTCTCAGTTTGCTATCTCTGAATTTCACATTTTGCTGTAACCAGGTCTCATACCCAGTCTCCTTCGTTCCTGTGAGCCTATTTCCTTTGGCTCGTAGGCATTATGAGCCACAGGCTAAGTCTTGAGCTAAAACTTGCTGAAAAAATACTGAGTACAACAACATCTAAATTGTAAGAATCCATTACATGCTATTAACTTCCCTAAAAAGACTCAACATAGTTATGTAATCCTGGTTGGTATGCATGCCATAAAATATGTATTCATATTGAAGTTACAGTTTATGTTCGCAGTCAGATTTTAAACATTTCTTAATCATGTCCAGAACATATTATAAAATTTTACAAAAATTATATATGTCCAGGACAAAACCCCCTAGTGCAGCAGTCTACCACAATGGCTCTTGGAATAAACATATTTTTGATAACGTAAAAGATTTTCATGAGACTAGTCAGATAAGATACTATGCTGAATATTTTCCTGAATACCTGGACCTGCCACTAGTAAGAGGGATTATTTATATCAGAATTGTTGAATAGCAGAAGAGAAAAAATTAATTTATGTCCTTTCTTAAAATAAAAACAAGCCAACAACTAACTAGCCTAAATTGAGAAGCATTGGGATTAGACATCTGGATGAGTGCAAACATGAGAGGCAGGAAAAAAGTACAGAGTGGCCAAAGGTACAGAGTGTAGGCCAGAGCATTTTGGTGTATTCAAACTGCCTTACACAAAATGTACAGGTTGGATATTTGGAGGAATTTCTTCACAGAAAGGGTGACTAAACATTGGAATGGGCCACCCAGGGAGGTAATGGAGTCACCATCCCTGGAGGTATTTAAGGAAAGACTGGACATAGTACTTAGTTCTATGGTCTAATTGACCTGGTGGTGTTTAGTCAGAGATTGGACTCGATGATCCCAGAGGTCTTCCAACTGAATTGATTCTGTGGCTCTGTGAAAATGTAGATCAAGGAGAGGTAAGGGGCTTATCACAGCAGGGTCAGCCACGGGGAGGTGGTGTGGGTGAGGTCAATTTCACCACATGGTCCTCAAAGGTCCAAGTAGTTGACACAGAGCAACAGGACAGTATCAAAGCTGCCTTTCCTATTATAGCAAGATTTACCCTCTGTTTTTATCTGCATTCTGTGCAAACTATAAGCCATTTGTGCTGAACTGAAGCATAGTGTCAGTACAAATATAGGTATAAATCATATGAACCACATTCACACGGGAAATGAAAAAGAATTCTAAAGCAGGAGAGCAGCACAGGGAGAGCAACAGCCTGACTACATCCAAGAGGAACCTCAGCTTGTCAGTAAAAATGGGTGTCATGTTGTGTCAATTCCTCGAGAGTGCTAGTCAGGGAATGCTACAGTCTTAACTCACTTTCTCATCAGCACTGCAAGTTTCTGACCCAGATGAACTTGTGTTTGCATTTAGGTGTTTATGTGTCAGGTAGGTGCCCACTCAGCCAGTTCAATGCATGCATCACTGCAAATTCTTGGTCCTCAGAACTGGGTTGCGTCCTTAACTCCTTCCCACACAAATCCCAAGTCTCAAACTTAGTGCATGCTTCTTTGATAAATACTGCCCTAATCCTTCCACAGCTTTCCGTTACCCAGATAAAAAAATCATCCAACAGTTCAGGAGCCAGTAGTGCTTCCAGACTCCTTCACAACTAGTGCTGCAAGCTCTCTTCTGCAGCTGGAGCTCCTCTTAATGCTGCTGATAAAACTGCCTAATTGGATGGAGAGATGCATACCCTAGCAATAAACTTAAAACTTTTCAGCAGCACTTCTGGGGTTTCTGGAAGCCCCACCATGCAGTGCAGTGGTATCGCACAACTCTGACTTGTTCTGAGGTTAAGTCAGCTGTGGATTGAATTCTCCCTTTGCTTATGCATATCTACATCTGGGTTTGGGGCTACTTTGATAGTGAAAGCCATCACAAGCATTATACAGAGAGAACAGGTTTGCCTTCTGGGAAATCCAGTAGTGCCAGATAAAAAAGTCCTGGGACCATCTTTGTCTCCAAAGTCTGTGCTGAGAAATGGAACCATATTCTGTTTCTCCACAATGCCCTTTTCATTGACTGAATTGTCCTCTGGTGAGCCAAATGGTCTGATCCACAAATTGCTTCTCTTTCAATACACTGCAGCTGCTTCAACTTATTTGGACTGTCAGTATGCCATTCATCATGCTATCTTGGTCTCATATCCTAAGTGCTGAATGCAAGTTTTGCAGCAGAGGCACACAAATTAACTCACTCCCACCAGTCCTGTTCCCCTTGCTCAGCACTGTTTCCAGCTCTGTTCCTTCAGTAATTTCATTTCATGTTTCAATTCCACATTTTCTGTCTATAAAGCAGCAGTTGTCATTCAAATTTTGCATTCTTCATAAAGTACATTATGCAGAAACTTGATTATTGGCTTTAAATTTAGTATTCTCTTGATAGATTATAAATACCTTTCTGCTTTACTCAGTACACCCTCTCCCATGAAAGCTTCCAGCTCCCATGAACTAAATGTATTCATAAAAGTTCCTCAGGATGGAAGAAGTTCTTTCCTTCTTCCCTCCCATTTTTATATTGCTACCAATAATAGTCTCCATAAAAATCCAAGCTATAAGTCTATAATTTGAATAGTTATGATTATAAGTCTGTAATTTGAATAGTTATGACAACAGACTGCCCAATTGTTTTTAGCTTTTGTTCTCTTTCAGAATAGCCTCTGCAGCCTGCATCCCCTGTGAGTCTGCACCCCCATGAGTCACCTTGCTAGACACCTTTCGGCAAGAAAAAAAAAATAAATAAAGCCTGCAAGATACAGACGACTTAGCAGTGTAAATTAGTAATTTATTGGTTAATATAGATAGCTATGATTAGCAAGCTACTATACTAAGCATTAACATGCTCACCTCCCTGTGCAAGACAACAGATGAGTATTCTCTGGCTCAAGTGTCACCAAACTGCCATCTTTTAACTCTGCCTTTTCCTTCCAGCATTTTACACCTTTTTAACACTTCTGCCTTTCCTCTGGACCATGTGTCAATAGCCTTACCTCCATCTCTGGGTCTGTTTTCTCTTGTGTGGCTCTGCTGTGCAGCTCTTTCTCTGAGAGTGTCCAGGGACTGAGCCCTACTAGGGCTGGGCTGAGGAGCCCAAGCAGCTGAAAATGCAAAGGAGAGTGACCTGGTATCAGGCAGTGGAGATCAGCTCAGTACAGTCAGCTGGAGCCCAGAGAGCAATGCAGTTTGTCAGAGGGTAGGTATGTTTCGTCGGCAGAACCACTCTCTGGGCTCTCACGATGGTTGTGATTAGGGCTTTAGTCCAAAAGTCCACATGGATCCCTTTTGTCATTGAAGGCACTCTAGGCACTTCACCTGGCCTCGTGCTGCTCCTTTGTTCAGAATGGCACCAGTATCCCATACCTTTCTGCTCTGTATGGATATTTAGCACACCTCAGCATACCTCAGACAGCATCAGATGCTTATGTGCGTGCAGTTGAATCAAGCCCCAGATTTCCACTAACCACCATCCACTAATCCACCTTCCACTAATCCACAGATTTCCACTAAAAACCATTCTAAACTCTCCTGTGTCTCCCAGATATCTACAGGGGTCTGGTGAGGACAGTTGGTAACTCAATATATCTTGGTTAATGACACAGTAAGCTTACACCAATTGGTAAATGCTTTTTGAAGAGCTTTAAATTAACAGCCTGCTCACCACCCTTTACTTCTATTGCTGAGTCAGTCAGAGCTGTATGCAAGCAGCTGTATGCGAGCAGGAACATGCAAATGCACATTAAAGTTGTGAGTAACAGTTTTGGAATGGATGGGGTGGAAAGACTACTTGATGGCAGTCCAGCAGACATAACCCTGACTGCCTCTGCCTGATATGTAACTGTGAGGACAGGTGTTCCCAGAAGGAAGCTTATGGGCCTAAGTTAAAGTGAAGGGGTATGCAGAGGAACTAACATACCTAAAAGGTGACAAAAAAATCTGGGGCCTGAAGCCCTAAAGAGATAAGTAAAAACTGGCTGCATGGGTCAAAAGCTATGCCCAGACTTTTCTTCTTAAATAGAGGCACAGGAGCAAAATATTTTTTGATCTCAGTAGTTTACAACTGCTTCCAGCTATCTAGTGTGCTCTGCAACTTACATGGTGAAGAATATGCACCAGAGAAAATTTCTGCCATTATCTGTAGCTGCTAAAGATAGAGTTACTAAATCAGAGAGGTTCAGAGTCATGACCAGCTGCCACTTGGACACAGCCTCAGCTTTGACTTGGGTCTCTGCACATGTCTTTTGAACCAGGAAACCATCTGAACTATTACAGCAATGATGCCAGAAGACTGTGAGTCAACTGACTGGTGTGACTCTCCTCATACTTGAGGGAGTAAAGAAAAGGTGAAAAATATGTACCTTTATTTTGACTTCACACTGTGAAACATCTTGTTAGTCCACACCAACTCTGTACCAATGGTCCAGACCAGCACCGCTTGCTTCGTCAATTAAACCAATCTGGTAACTTCTTTCCCCACTATCTTCCCAATTTCTGAAATAATGCCAATTAAAAGTCAGCTGGAAAACCATCTCTGTTTTGTGAGATGGTTGCCTTAGTTCTAAGCTTGAAGAACAGACAGTAATTGCTTTCTTGAGAGGCACCATCCATCTGTACAATTGCTACAGGGCATTTGGATACACAATGCCACACTTGTTTTTATTGATGAGGAGGAGGTGCACTTATTGAATCCAGATTTACAAGGTTTGAATTCACATGGAGGATTTTAAAAGCTGAGACTGTATTAGTCACAATGAGTACCATGATGCTTTCTCTTGCAAGTCATATCTGTTGCCACTGACAATATAGGTATATGAATATTAGATTCCTTAATTCCATTAAGAGTTTAATTCTGCAGCCAACTGTCTGTATTGAAAGGCTAGCATTATAAATGAGGCAAACCCTTCTACATTTTGTGAATTTGTAAAAGCAGGGTGTGATTGCTCTGTACAAAGAACTATTTTATTATCATAAGTTTCTGTGATCTCAAACTTTCTCTAGAATAAATAATTTGTGGCTGAATTTACGAGACAGCCTGCAAAGCATACAAACCCTACTCTGAACTGACTTTAGGTAATCACCTAACATATTTATACACTCATCTCATACAATTATACGACCTGCACAAATAAATAAATAGTTCAGTATCACATTACCTAGCATAGTTCCCTGAGATTTGTAAGAACATACTCTGATGCAACAGACCTTTGTACAAAAACCGAACCCCTGTGTCACACAGGTGTTCTGCCTCCCAGAGAAAGGGGAGGTTTGGGGAGTAACTCCCTCTTTGTGGGCTCCTGCTGGATGCTTCTTAGTGTGCATTCCCCCAACTCTGCATGCTGACCTTTGTGATTCCCATTCCTACTGGCTGAGCTCCCTTCTTGGACCTTTAAAATCAGTTCTTCAAGGATCTTACTGCTAAAAATAAGAGGCTATATTGACTGAAATGCTTGTAATTCTTCTAAACTGAGGGGAAATGCCAGATACTTTTCTCTCAAGTATTGAGAGCTATGTATATCAGATGCAGCTATACATACATATATACATACATACAAGCATACATATACAAATACCTAACTACGGTGGTCTAGAACACAGAGGACATAGCTTAACCTCCCTTTGCAGATAACTGAAAAATGCCGGAACATTTAAAGCATGATTTGTTGGATGTACAGCTAACATCTATTCCAGGCAAGAGTTCTCTCCATCAACTATAAAGTGAGCCTCAGGAATCAGCTCAGAAATCTGTATCCATAGTCTTCAAGAGTTCAGCAGAATTCTGTCCATGTGTTTACCCTGACTTGGCCTTTCTTTCACAGTAAAAACGCTTCCAATTGAAAAATTATTCATTTTACCAATCCTTATGATTGTCATTAATTTTGTAATATTTTTTTCACCAAAAGGGCCTACATGCTACTTTGCTCTGAAGCTAGGTGGATCTATCAGAGTTTTCATCCAAAGATAACTAGAGAAAAAAGTACACATAAACATGAGGAAAAACTTTCAGCACAGATTCAGTGTGGCATTAAATAACAAAATCTTTGTTGCAGCAGTGTTCAGGCAAACTTTCAGTTTCTATGTGCTTTAGCTGAGTATGTTTATTTTTTCACCAAGTTAGATCATATGACAGGATACACAAGCTACATGAAGTGCTGCCAGTGTGTAGGATTTGACTGCAATCTTGCTACTATATTTGGTGTTTGGTTTTAAAAACCCACAAGTTCTAGAGCAAAATGGCTTCTTCCTGCAAAAGTCTAAACAAAAGGCAGATGAAAAATGCAAAGGGTATTTTTAACCAGAGGCAGGAAGACAAGGGAGGCTGCTGCTTCTGGACTGGCAACACTGTGCAAGAGCTCTGCGGTGCCAGCTCCTCATGTGCCCCAAGCAGCTGCTGAGATGTGGGGTTGGGAATTAATCCCCAGATCTCTAACTGTATGCTGACTACCTTGCAGGAATCAGCAGTTTCATTTTGCAGCATTCAGGTCCTGCAGCTCTGACTTTGAACTAATAGTACATCTGAAAATGAAAGCACTGCTAACTCTGCCCAATACCTCACGGCAATTCCCCCAGCTCCCAGCCAGGCCACTCTGTAGCTTACTTAAATGGGGAAAATGTGCACCTCCTTTCAGGGTATTTCTCTTACTTTAAGTCTATTCAGCTCATTTTCAATAATGCTTAGCTGTCATGCAGTTAGAGTGACTATATATCTTTTTTTTAGCTGAAAGCCCAAGTTTCACATTAAATGCAGGTGCTTCCTCCTTGAACTATATAAAGTGACACTCTAAGTGCATCCAAGGGTCAAAGGCCAGAGACCAGAAGACAAAGCTAAGCTCCACACTATGCTTAAGAAGTTAATAATAACTACCACTTTATACTGTTCATGTTATAATACAACTTCAAAAATCATCTGCAGCAAGAATAGATTCCAGAACTTTTTACATGGATATCCAGATTTTTGAATGGAAAAGACCTCTCTCCTACTTTGGGGAAGGGCACAATTTAGTGAGAGATTGTCCCAACGCCCTTCTCCACCTGCACAGCAAGGTGGCCCTGGAGGATAAGGAAAGATGGGGCATACTTATTACCAAAATAGTTTGTGAACCTGACAGCCAGTGCCCGCAGCTCACTGTCTCAAGTGGTCAGATCAACCATTCTTAGCTAGAAATACTGAAATGTTGTTTAGCTAGAATGTTCTTAGCTAGAAATGCTGAACCAAGAATTGTTGGCCATTATATGTACCCTAGGGTGCTCTGCTTGTAAGAGGGAACCCCAAGGTCTGATGCCATCTTTTCCCATCTCTATATATTAGTGACCCTTTATAGTATTCACAGTGCTTTGTCCCGTAAAAAGGACAATCACTTTGCCCCTTTGAAAATTCTGCTAGTTGTTCAGGAGGAGTAAAGTTGCTTTCTTTACCTATTGCTGTTAGCACATCACTGTGCAACAGAACAGAAAAGGAAAGACTAACACATTTTTTTGTAATACTGAGACCATGCTGAAGTGAAAAATATGTACCTAGTCAAATGTTTTGATTTACAACTGTTTGCCACTGCTGTTCAAAGTGAGAACTAAGACATGAAAACAAACAATTAATTTTTAAAAGATGATGATGAAGAATGTAAAAGTAACATGAAATTAAGGACAATTCATTTCACAGATGAAATTAAGGACAATATAATCTAGATATGAGCTTCAAACTTATGAAGAAAAGTACTTAAGAGGTTGTTTCTTATTTACAGCTTGTTCTGAAACAAAAGGAAATGGAGACTGCTTAGGTTCTGAACACTTTAATTTAGATATTCTCTTAGCTATATGTTCTTTAAAGTTTTATCACAAGAGTATTACACCTATAACCAGGTGGACGAGAAACAGTTGTAAATGTAGATATCTCTCTGTCACTGTGGTATGGAAAAGGTGGCAATCAAGTCAAGCTCTTGCTGGTAATTCTTGCCTAAAATAATAATCATTGACATATGACACCATTTCAGTCTTTCGTGATCCTGAAAACCAACAAACAAGATGCTACTGAGCTTTACAGTGAGGTCTGTTGGGGAGTGCGTTGGGTCTGTGGGGTCCTGGAAGCCCCTTTTCCAAGCGCCCAGTTTTCAAACCCACCGAGGCCCGGTGACTCTGCGGCCGGGGCGGAGCCGAGCCGGGGACGCAGAAGGGGCATTTTCACTCGTGCAGACACCACGTCCCCTCCCCGCAGCATCCACGTCCCCTCCCGCCTGCGGTTCCGGGGCCGGGCCCGGGGCGGTGCCGGCGCGGCAGGTGCCTCCCCCCGC